>CM031952.1:725000-950000 GCA_018749465.1 Paracanthobrama guichenoti | reverse complement strand
TAATTGGTTGCATAGTCGGGGGGCGGCAACGGAAAAAAACTCTGTCTCCCTTAGTTTTTAGACAAGAGCGAGGGATGGATAAAAGAACCCTGTCTGATGATCTTAAAAATCTGGAAGATGACTGAGGAGTAAGAAGATCTTTATGATAACAAGGAGCTTGATCATTAAGAGCTTTATGACGAGTTTAAACTGAATTCTAAAACCGATCGGGAGCCAATGAAGCAAAGCCAAAATTGGGGTTACATATTTCTTTGTCCCGGTCAGCAGCCTTGCAGCTGCATTTTGCACCATCTGGAGGCGTGTAAGCGATGACTGAGGAAGACCCAGGTACAAAGAGTTAGGCAACAATAGTCTAAGCATGAGGTATAAAGCATGAATAACTTCGGTACCAAGTCGCTACTGAAATTTAAAAAAAAAAATGTGACCATACCAGCATTTCCCTCTAGCATTCCCTCTGATTGGCTGTTGTGTTCACACGCTCCACATAAATGTCTGTGATTGGCTACAGTGATCAACGCTTCAAAAACATGTTGCTAATAGACAGTGTTGGGGGTAACGCATTACAAGTAACTTGAGTTATGTAATCAGATTACTTTTTCAAGTAACTAGTAAAGTAACTTTTAAAATTTACAACAAAATATCTGAGTTACTTTTCCACATTTATTTGACTGAGAGCTCTCTTCTCCCCATGTTGAGAAAAATCGAGAGTAAGTGCAAAGGCGTTGTGCGTGAACATGTTGTTCTAGACTAAATGTGAGCATTTATTCATCTCACTTGCACAATAAAGATTAAGCACTCCTTAAAATGAATAAAATCTGACAAATGCAGAATACTATGCAAACCTCCAATAATTAAATATTTAAAAAAAATATATATATATATATATTTTTATGCATTTAATCTACCTTCATTGACCAATATTTTGCTGCTAACTTTTGATGATTCAGTTAAATCAAAACACAAAAATTACTTTAGATTTTTTGTTTTTATTGCTGAAGTAAGAGTGTTAAACTTTTTTCTCTGGCATCCTATTCTTCCATTATCCAGAACTGCAGCACAGCTGAAAGGTTTGTTTGAGCTACGCCCTCTACTGTACATGCGTGAATTTACATTTTTACCTCGGCCTGAGGCTTATTATTTCAATTTTGGTGTGAAGAGGTCTTTACATTTGCACAACAATAGAACTTTTGTTGTTATAAAAAAACAAAGGTGAGAAAAAGTAACGCAAAAGTAACATAAAGCATTACTTTTCTTACAAAGTAACTAAGTAACTCAATTAGTTAGTTTTTAAGGGAGTAACACAATATTGTAATGCATTACTTTTCAAAGTAACTTTCCCCAACACTGCTAATACACATATTTGACACTCTTCACCGAGTGCTTACAAAAATATACAGGAGTGTTTGAGCACAGACGTCTATCAGCAGATCCCTAATATATATCTGCTGATAGACGCCTGCTTTCTGCTGTCTCAGTTTCCTTTTTTTCCTTACCGTGAAGTTTGTGGAGCAAAAATGTGGCAAACCTCAGCGTGCAGACTAGTCAAGTCAAGTCACCTTTATTTATATAGCGCTTTTTACCACTACCACTATTCGCACAGTTTTTCTTTGTTTTCATAATCTGTATTTCAGTAAAATATATTTTTACTTATTCCTTTTTTAGATGTTTTTTATTCTGCATGTGCGTGATGTGACAATGTATGAATCCCCATGTTCTGTTGTTTAAGCTGCAATTTTACGCATGTAAAACTGAACAAACCAAATTTAGGTATTTATAATGGCTCACAGACACTGATCCATTCTAATTTAATTCTAATTTAGCAATTTTTAGAGTATATATGGGATGTTCTGAATCAATAAATCTGATCCATGGAGGATCCACCTCGCAGCTTCCAGGATTTAAAGGATCTGCTGCTAATGTTTTGGTGCCAGAAACCACAGGACACATTCAGAGTCCATGCCTTGACGCATCAGAGCTGTTACACAATATTACTCAGGTGGTTTTAACATTGTGGCTGATCAGTGTATATGTATGTATATATATATATATATATATATATATATATATATATATATATATATATATATATATATATATATATATATATATCAAATATTTCACCCCTTAATGACACCAATGACCAGTCAAAATATTCCAGAGAACTGTGTAATCATGAAACTTATAGTACAAGAGCAACTTATGTGAGGTAGAACATAATGCAAGTCTGTATTTTGGCAAGCTTTCTTAGTAGCATAGGATATTAACATGCAATACAAGCACTTAAATGAACAGACTACATCAAATTCTAAGCTAATCATTAGGAATATTTACACTTGGTCACTTCAAATGTTTCACTGGTCAGATAGTTATCCAATCCTTAAGTATGTAAATGCCTTGCATTTGAGATGGTCAGCAATACGAGAAGTGACCAGGTGTAAATACTCTCTTAATTTTGTAATAATTCTTTCCAACTGTAAACTGGAACAGTAAACACCCAGTACTAATACAAATATTAATACAAAAGCCAGAAATGTATCCTTATTCATATAAAGAATAGGCAAATTCATAATATTGCCATAAAAATTGTTTAAATGAGCTAAGACAAGCAGTAAGATATTTTACTGCGGGCTATATAAAAATAACTAAATGATTTATGGAATTGACCTAGACAGCAGAAACCAAGAACATGTGTGTTATGTACAATAGCAGTGGCAGTGTCTTCACATAGGAAATGGACAACATCATAAGAATTGAAAGTATGTGACACAAAAAGGTTTACAGGAATGCAGGCCTGAATGCAAAGTGCAAAGTGGAACTAAAACAAGATTATGATAAATTACAATATGTATAAATGTGAAAGAGAAAACAGTTTGATGGGAAAAGATAATTCAGTCTTGAACCTCTATATAACATAAGCTTAGGTTTTTGATATGCAATCTGTTAAATGGCTCAGATCTGATGATGATGTCCTAATACTGTATGTACATTTTAGTATGAATTAGGCTTCTACTTCTATTTCAATGCTTCTAGATATCATCACAGCACAGCATGCAATGTATCTGGTTGCCATGACAACTTCATGCGCTCGCTGTTGCTCTGTCGTCACAGTACGTCTGTAAGCCTATACAAGGCGTAGGCTCTTCACCATCACATTCTCTCCCCTCCACCGCTAAACTTGTTGCGAAACAAAACACCTCTTGTGACAAGACCTGTCTTGTTCACATTCTCGTCTCCTCGGGTGGACGACTCATGTAGTCTTGAATTGCCTGATGCAATGGCAGCCACTTTCCTATAGAAGATTTTATTGCACTGATCCATCTAGGGACACAGTAGAGAAAAGGATAATGTTAATTCATCAGTATGTTTTCTTCAGTTCCTGCCATTTCATCACTGTTGATGATGAAATGGCTTTACAGACATACATGCAAATTTCACAAAATATTATTTGTATTATTCAGCACCACCCACACTGATATTTCAACACCAATTTTGTATTCAGTAACTTGGCCCATCTTGGTAAAGACAGTGTGAAATGTCATTTACATATTAATAAGCTAGACTTGTTACCAGAGCCTTTTCATCAGTTCTGGGGAACAGGCCTTCATCAGAAAAAAAGTGTCCCCATATTTTGATACTATAAATTATCATTCACAATCTGCAGGCAATAAAAAGCTGCTTGACGTTTGCATGTTTTGGTGGACTGTAGGAAAATACGCATATATGTAGCTAAAATATCCATCTCATCTAGTGCTCTTTTTGTTTTCTGTCTGATAAAGTATCCTGTTACTACCGTATATACCCGAATATAAGACTAGGTTTGTGTCCTAAAAATAGGCTGAAAAATGGGGGGTCGTCTTATATTCGCAATATAGACAAAATCACGGGGGAAAGGGAGAAAGCAGGGGGAAACAGTAGAGGGTGCCAACACTATAGGCTACGTAATAAGTGACAGTGTTATGAATTAAATAAACAGTAAAGTGCCGCCATGGAGAAGTCAAGATCATCTTGAGAAAAGAGCTTCAAAAGTTGGTCAAATAAACCAACACGTTCGAAACAGTTATGACACCAACTTTAAACTTATGGTCGTGAATGAGGCAGAATCATCTAATAATTGCAAAGCTGACAAAAAATCTATGATGTCACACGTGAAGCGCCCATGAGTTTAAAAGGGTGCCTGAGTTACATGTCATCAACTCTTTTGTCTGAAAGAGACAGCCAGGCAAACCCGAGGTATGTCAACGAGACGCTTCTCTTTCCTCTTCTCAGGGAACCAAGGCTACAGTAGTTGTTTCCTTTCGAAGTGGAACTTGTGTCTTGGTATTCACACTATGGAGAACCAATACTCACTACGCCATGCTGAGGGAACACCTTCCTCAATAGGCTGTGAATATGCACAAACATAGTGGGCACAACATAACTTGACTCTACAAATTACTCAGCCGGAGTCAAAAGCGTGTCTACCCCATGGGCACATCCCATGTGACTCATATGGTGGCACTATTCCCTAAGCCAGTACTCCCCAATGCTAGGATATATCCAGAGCTTCCAAGACAAGTCCCGGCTGTAGCCCTATATGGACCCAAGAGCAGAGCTCTAAGGGGAAAATAACCAACATAGCCTAAGCTATGTCAGGCATATCTTACCAGTATTTTGACGATGTTCTTAGGGAGCAGCTTACCAAAGGGAGCATTTCCAACTACAACCTTCGGTACTACCACATCTATAGCAGCACCTCACCAGATGGGAGCATACATCCCTTCTGCAAGACCCAACAATAGTTGAGGAGGGAGGTAAATGGAAAAGAGGACTCCTGTGAATTGCTCATCACGGTTCTGTTCACCTTGCTCTACCCTACAGGGTTCTTTATCAGCCTACCAAAGGGAGCATACAAGGTGCTAAAAACCTCAGTAATTAGCACCTCAGTATAGACCAAGAGTTGGTAACCACTTATTCTCCTGTCCAGGCTACAACCTTCGGTATTGCTACTCAGCCAAGGGTATACATCCCACAGGGAAGCCCTACTTAAAGACCCCAATGTAACTGGGGAGGAGCAGCTAATGCCCTGTTTTGAGTGAAGGCACCTAAGTCCTGATATAGCAAGCACTTTTTCTTTAGCACTTAGAACAGAGTATATGACAGATAACAAGGAGGGATGCCCTGCAGGTGAACTTTTTGTACAGCATTGTTGAACCAGGGCCATGGTATCTCTACTCCAAAACCCAACAATAGTTGGGGAGGGAGGTAAAACCCTCCCCACCAGGCCTCAGGTGGTGAGAATAGGCCAGTCCACCTCCACCTCCACCTCCATCACCCTGAGTGTGGGAGCTCCACAGGGCTGTGTCCTGAGCCCCCTGCTCTACTCTCTCTACACGCATGACTGTTTGTCCACACACAGCTCCACCTCTATCATCAAATTTGCTGATGATACTGTTGTCCTGGGCCTCATTTCCAACAACAATGAGACGGCATACTTGGACGAGGTGGAGCATCTAACATCATGGTGCCAGGACAACTGTCTCTCTCTGAATGTTGGCAAGACCAAAGAAATGATTGTGGACTTCAGGAAGAGACAGCAACGGACATACTCCCCCCTCATGATCAGCGGGTCACCAGTAGAGAGAGTGAGCAGCTTCAAGTACCTGGGAGTAAACATCTCCGAGGACCTGACCTGGACTGCTCACATTCAGACACAGGTGAAAAAGCCAGGCAAAGACTGTACCACCTGCGCCAGCTGAGGAAATTCAGGGTTTCACCAGCTATCCTGAAAACTTTCTATTTAGGGGCGATAGAAAGTGTTTTAACTCAGTGCATCACAGCGTGGTATGGGAACAGCACCAGTCATGACCGCAAAGCCCTGCAAAGAGTAGTGCGCTTATCCGGCGTATCTCAGGGTCAGCTCTCTCCGCTCTCTGCACCAAACGCGCTGCAAAGGTAGAGCTACCAAGATCATCAAGGACTCTAATCACCCTGCAAACCCTCATTTCACGCTGCTACCATCTGGTAAGCGCTTCCAAGCCTGATGGCCAAAACTGAGAGACTCAGGAGGAGCTTCTTCCCCAGGCCATCAGACTCCTGAACTCAGTCACTTAACATCACGTGACTTCACGTCAGGATAAACATCGATACACTGACATTGCACTGCACTTTCTGTTCTCGTTGTTACTGTGTAACAACCTGTCATAAACCTGTTTGCACATTATACTCTTTATACATTTGTTAACCACATATTTATAAGTCTACAGTTTACTCACTGCAAAGTCTACTTCAATTATTTTATTCCACTTTATCCTTATTTGTTACCTTTTTTTTCTCTTGACTTGATTATTTATAATTCTACAGATATATATATATATATATATATATATATATATATAGAGAGTGCTTTTTTTATATCCTATTTCTATTATAATTTCTTCCTTGTGTTTTTAACTGTGAATTTGCACTGTCCATGGAGCGGACCTGTTTACATTTCACTGCCGGTTGTATATTCTGTATATAACTGTGTATGTGACAAATAAAACTCTTGAATCTTGAATCTTGAAAAGAAATAGAGGGGAGTAGAGGGGATTTCCTGCCCACTAATTCCATTTACCCCCGCATCAACCCTAAAAAGGATTTAGTTTCACAGCCCTATTTGTTAGAAAGGTTAAATTGTAAAAACTAAAATATTATTGTCTACAGTTATTGTTTTTGGTGCAAGAAATTAAAAAAAGTTCAGAAATTCAAACGTTTAAAATTATGGCAACTTCATAATGTTCAGACTTTAGACTGTTTAATCTTTTTTTAACTATTTATTTTGTCTAAGAATATTGGCATTACTTAACAATATTTAAAATCTTGTTCATTACCGTTTGTTCTCATTTGCATTCTCTGCACAGAGGTAGAACACTTTAAACTCTTCAGATGGAGGTCTGAGCTCAATCGTGGATCTTTTGGATCCCAGCGGCTGATCCCTCACTGTGTAACCATGCAGGTAGATTCCTCCTGCAATAAGACAAATGAGAGATATTAGTCATAGAATAACAAGCTATAGAGATACTAAAATGAAAAACATTTGCATATTATTTACACAAAACAATATATATAACAGAGCTTTGTAGCAATGGATATTAAAAAAGTTGACTGTAAAGGAGAAGTTTGTTTGGGAGTAAATCTCTAAAGGGAGGTGACGTGGAATGACCATGAATGTGTAAAAAATTAGAAGCATTTTTATATCCATGTGAAACTTCATCCTCTACAGCAGATCTTCAAAACTGATCCAAAAAACCATGTGAGCCATGGATAAAAGTGCTTCTTGAACTATTCTCTCACCTTGCCAAAGTAATTTAAACTGTTAAATGTTTAATTGCAGGATCCATTGGCTCCCTAGTCAATTTATTTTATCTGGAGTCCTGATTTATAAAGAGATAACTCTCATGTGAATTTTTTTTCATTAGCAGTTGTACAGCAAAATTGCAGTTCAAACCGTTCAGACATTTGCTCTGTGACAGTTCCCATACGTACCGATGGCACAGGTTGACCGAATGCTCACATAGAAATAGAGGCATCCATCTTTCAGCACACAGTAGTGCTGTACCCATGAGTCCTTGTTCCTGTCCAGCTGGTGGAGCAAACCAAGGCATTCTGGGTTCTTGACTGCCAGTGGGGGCAGATTTGAGTTGTGTCGTGTGACGTCCACCCACACGTGATTCTGCTTCAACAATAACGATCATTAGCATTCTAAGCATTACCATAATAAGATCAGTCTCAATCAGCCAATGGTATTCTGTTTAGTAAGACACTGATTTATTAATTACTCATGTGTATTCACATTAACAGAGCTGTCATGAAGAATGGAATACCACATTCTAAGTGCACAAATGAGTAGGAAGGTACCTGAGTAATGGGATGAACCGCTCGACCCATAGCCTCCAGCCACCTGAGAAACAAACAAATGCAAACTGAAGAACATATATATTGGCTTTTACAACCAGTGATTCCCAGAGGTTTGCTGTTTTGAATGATCCATGGTCAATTTTGGTTGTGAGATAAAATCTGTCAGGATTAAAGAGTATTTGATTAAAGACGTTGTTTGGAAGATGTATTTTTTGCACACCTATTAATAATGTTGTATCACAAAACATAGCTTTAATAAACAACAACAAAAACGATCTCTTATTTTCAGAAAGCACTGTATGTCCTCACCTTTTCATCTCTTGGTTTGATGTAGCATACAAGTAGTAAACTCGGCTCCCAGAGACAGGGCAGCATCTGAACACAAATGGCTTTCCTAAACTGGTGTCGGCCTCCACCAGCGCCCCTTCCAGACTCAACACAGACAGAGCTCTGCTCTTCCCTTCATCCTGCCAAGAAGAAGCAAATGTTTTATTTTTTATGTCACTGCACATTCAGGTTTTCCAGGTAAAAAACTTGGATAAAACAGAAAACTGAACTTACACGTTTGTTTCTGTAGTAATAGAGGCAGCAGTCATGTCTGAGCACAAACCACCGCTTTCTCCAGCCCTTCAGCAAACTGGATTGAGTTCGCTTATGCAAGTAACCCCTGCATGTTGGCCGTGGAGTGTTAGGCATTCGACCAATATCCGAGCCAATGGTCAGAGTTAAAATGTCTGGGCCTTTATCCAGAAAACACATTAAAAAAATGTTTACTCAAAATTAAGTTATACAATAGCATCTGCCATTTTACTCAGTTATGTTGAGCTCAAGCCCCTAAGAGCAATGCATTTCCATATAAAGCATGAGCGATGTGAGCATGATTTCACTCAAAGGCTGGAATACACTACACAACTTTTAAAATCTGAATAGACATTGAAACACTATAGGCATCATACACTTGCTGACTTGGTTACAGAGAAAAATTACAAATGTCATATTCAAAATATGAATATTCGTCTATGACTATCCACTGCTATGTGATATGCATAATACAATTACCCTGCCTCATTTTTGATACATTTAGCTAATATACACTCACCTAAAGGATTATTAGGAACACCTGTTCAATTTCTCATTAATGCAATTATCTAATCAACCAATCACATGGCAGTTGCTTCAATGCATTTAGGGGTGTGGTCCTGGTCAAGACAATCTCCTGAACTCCAAACTGAATGTCAGAATGGGAAAGAAAGGTGATTTAAGCAATTTTGAGCGTGGCATGGTTGTTGGTGCCAGTCTGCGTATTTCACAATCTGCTCAGTTACTGGGATTTTCACGCACAACCATTTCTAGGGTTTACAAAGAATGGTGTGAAAAGGGAAAAACATCCAGTATGCGGCAGTCCTGTGGGCGAAAATGCCTTATTGATGCTAGAGGTCAGAGGAGAATGGGCCGACTGATTCAAGCTGATAGAAGAGCAACTTTGACTGAAATAACCACTCGTTACAACCGAGGTATGCAGCAAAGCATTTGTGAAGCCACAACACGCACGACCTTGAGGCTACAACAGCAGAAGACCCCACCGGGTACCACTCATCTCCACTACAAATAGGAAAAAGAGGCTACAATTTGCACAAGCTCACCAAAATTGGACAGTTGAAGACTGGAAAAATGTTGCGAAAATGAGTCTCGATTTCTGTTGAGACATTCAGATGGTAGAGTCAGAATTTGGCGTAAACAGAATGAGAACATGGATCCATCATGCCTTGTTACCACTGTGCAGGCTGGTGGTGGTGGTGTAATGGTGTGGGGGATGTTTTCTTGGCACACTTTAGGCCCCTTAGTGCCAATTGGGCATCGTTTAAATGCCACGGCCTATCTGAGCATTGTTTCTGACCATGTCCATTCCTTTATGACCACCATGTACCCATTATCTGATGGCTACTTCCAGCAGGATAATGCACCATGTCACAAAGCTTGAATCATTTCAAATTGGTTTCTTGAACATGACAATGAGTTCACTGTACTAAAATGGCCCCCACAGTCACCAGATCTCAACCCAATAGAGCATCTTTGGGATGTGGTGGAACGGGAGCTTCGTGCCCTGGATGTGCATCCCACAAATCTCCATCAACTGCAAGATGCTATCCTATCAATATGGGCCAACATTTCTAAAGAATGCTTTCAGCACCTTGTTGAATCAATGCCACGTAGAATTAAGGCAGTTCTGAAGGCGAAAGGGGGTCAAACACAATATTAGTATGGTGTTCCTAATAATCCTTTAGGTGAGTGTATTATGGATAATGCTTTATTATTATTATTTTTCTGGAAAGGCCTTATATGGGCAAGAATCTAACTGATACATATGCATTTTATTTATAATTTCATAAATATAACATTACCATGTCAAACACTCAAAGAGTTGTCATGACAGAACTAGAATTTAAAAATGAATAATAATCTCTAATAATGCTGCCTGAGTGTCCAGCCTACCTTGCCGTGCGAGGTCAGCTGCTTCTGAGTGTGGTACACTAGTGACATCAGTGCCGTTTACTGCCAGCACATAGTCTCCAACCTGCAGCCCTGCCTCCTCTGCTGCTCCATCTGAAGCAGAGCACACCAACATCTTCATATTACTTCATATGTAATATGAAGAAAATGGCTCTTGTACAGCACACTCTATGCTACTCAGATTCAAACTGTATGAATTCCTGCATTGTCCATTTGGGTTTTAGTTCATAAGTATGAGTAATATGATTACAGAGGGCACGATAATAGAGCTGTTACAACCTAAGGATGTTTTCACCAAAAATCTTCAAAGTTTTGAACAAGTTAATCCAGTAACATTAACAGAATGTTTGTTCAAAGTTGCTGGGTGTTTAATGGCGTTTGCTAAACGTTGGCACAGAAGCATTATTTATACATCGTTCATTGAAAATTTTTTCTGAAACATTTTAGGTGGACATTCGTCTAACATTTTTGTTTTGAACATTCATAGAACAATTAGAAATAATGGGAACTTAATGGGAACATTAGCAAAGGTTGTTAGAACAAATCTTTGTCAGCTGTGTTAAGCCTAAAAGTTGATCTTAGCGTGGAAATTTAGAAGCAAATTTAGCCATGTGTCACTCCTAATTTTAGGACTTTTTAATACTAAATTTTAATGGTAAAAGTACAGCCCAGTACAGCTTCTGTATCCTTATCACTCTAAATGACTCAAAAACTATCCAAAGCATTCCTGCTGTTGCCAATCCACGTCACAACTGATTAAATATATTGGAATATTACAGTGACATCTACCTTTTAATTGTACCTGAAACATACAATTTGTATAAAGATGAAGCTGAACCCCCTAAACATAACCCTCAGTGGGGAAGGAGCAGATTGTACGAAAACATACAAATGATATTCCAGTTCACCAAAGTGAAAAATAGTTATCATGACAGTCATTTGGGTCATCCCGGAAGGCTAATTTGCCATGATTTTAGGACAACAAACAGGGCAGCTCTTTTAGCAAAGTAATCCCTAAAATCTAGAAAACCTACAATTACCTTTATACATTTGACTGATACCTTATTTCACAGTGACTTACATGGCCTTCAAACTATTCCTTTTTATAAAATCCATTTTATAAAACTAATGAGTTTCTCACTCTTGCTTTTACATACACAAAAAATTGTTGTTGTGCTAATCATTTACTTTGATGCATTTGGCAGACGTTTTTATCCAAAGTGACTTACATTGCATTCAAGGTACACATTTGTACATTTTGTCAGTTCTTGCTTTCCCTGGGACTCAAACCCATGACCTTAGCATTGCTAGTGCCACGCTCTTATTGTTTGAGCTACAGGAAAGATTATTGCTAATCAGATCTGTAATCTTGCAAACTTACTTGTATCCACCTCAGTAACCACAATGGGTTTGGAGAACTGAATTCGGAAGCCCCAGGGATACTCGCCCATGCCTTTACCGATTTTTACTGTCCGCTCACGAACTGAAATACATAATGTATCTTTAAACACTGTACTATAAATCATAAATACCCAGTTCTAGCCTATATTCATCTTAGAATGCTAAGAACCCACTTGCTGCTGGTCGGGAACAGTTGCTGAGACAGTGTGGACTGTCATTCTGGTTAACATCATCTCCATGGTATATCCATGATACAGAGTGAAACGTTTCTGTGTAAAATCCTCTGTCCTCAATATCTCGCATTGATATGTCCACTGAACGAGTGTCCTCAGAGTTCATTGTGTCTTAATGACAGAAAAGATTTTTGATCAACATTTTGATAGTCAATAGTTATTGTCAATACAATACATTTCTCCATACACAAACCATATATAACCAAATATATACCAGAAACCATGGATATCAAACACACTGGTTGTGAGCTAAATTCAATCCATTTTGTAGGACAATTCAATTTAAATTGTACGTGCTTCCTTTTATTTTAATCTAACGTGAGTTAAAACATCAGAGTTGATTTTGGACTTTATTTGCTATGTGAACTCCATGGTTACACTAAGGTTTACTAAATAAAAGAATCAACACCCATAAGAAAATATTTAGTCCAGTAACTTGTAAACTGCCATGCATTTTGTATAATTAAATTTCCTGCAGGGCATTGCAGATTGAACATAAACTTCCTTAGAAATGAATCAGACAATTCACATATGGCAAATTAAATGAGCATATATTTAAGTGATTACCTGATTCCTCAGTGATATTGCTAGTTATAGAACTTCCTCCTGCAGAACTGCGTTGTTTGCTCTCCTTGAAAAGCTTCCGTCTCTTTGCCCAGTGGTCTGAATGTTCCTCTGAATCTTTATGAATGGAATCTGTTGGAGGCCTGAGGTGCTCTTTGACCTCTAATGAATCTATAAATGATAAACAAATTAATAGGCTTGATTACAGCAACAGTGTAAAGCCAAAGCCAACAAAACAATGTTTTTGTGGTTTTCATCCAGTTGCCATCTTCAGAAGTGATGACCCATCACAGTGCCAAATTTGATCATCATATAATCATGCTTTTAAGAGCTGCATACCTAATAATATGCAATTCAAATGACAGATTGAATAGGAACCTTTACCATTTTGGTTTCTAAATTATTCTAAAATTGGGGTCAGCACAAACCAAATGGTCCTTGTTGCAGTTAAACCCACATTTTATGTAGTATGGGTCATGTTTTTTGTACCTTGCATAGTTTTGCTCATTTATTTGGCTACATAGCTTTTGATGTCAACATTATGGGAAGCATTTTCTCTTTCAATTTGATAAGATAATTTAACCATGCACTCTTAACTATACTTAAGAGTCGATGCAGCACATATTCTTAATTCTGTCTGATGTGATTAATCCAGTGTTGTTTCATTTCATTGCCGGACATGGAATGATTTTCATAAAGTTTTGAATGAATTAAAAATGGATCTAAAGAACATTGTGATTTGGGTGGACATTTCTATAACACCAATAAGGAGGACACTTTGCAGAATTCAGTGAAGCTAGGATAAAAACGTCTCTGGTTTACAACTTTAACCCTGATTCCCTGAGAAGGTGAATGAGATGTAGTGCCATGGAGTTGACACTATGGGGAACACCTTCAGCATGCCCAGTGTCTAAACACTTGTACCAAACATGCCAATTATGGGCTGACGGCAGTCTATGATGTCACGAGCGGAGCGCCCGTGAGTATAAGAGGGCGCCTGCGAGAAACGTCATCAACTCATTTGTCTGAAGGAGACATGTAGGCAAACCAGATGCATGGCAATGAGATTACATGCAGGCAAAGCCGATGCATGGCCCACTTATACTCATGGGCGCTCCGCTTGTGAGGTCATAGGCTGCCATCAGACAATAACTGCCGTGTTTGGTAGAATCTACTTCAAGAACCAAACTTAGTTGGAGAGGGAATAAATGGAACTGAGGGGAATTTGTGAATACTTATCACAGATCCGTTCATCCTGCTCTACCCTAAAGGGTATCCTGAGAGCAGCACAAGACAGGGAGCATGCCAAATGCTCAAAACTTTAGTATTTAGTCTTTCAGACTATATCTTATAGCTGACCCTCCAAGGTGGAGCCTAATCCTTACACATACTCAGGGAAGGAGGGAAATGAGAACAAGACATAAGGCATTGTGCCCAGTAATTATCATTACCAAGTCTTTAGACCTCAAGAAAGCCATAGGGCAGACTACAAAGTGCTAAAATCTTAGTAATTAGCCCTTCAGACTACAACCTTCACTTTTGATGCCCTTTCAAAGGGGAGCTTAATCCTTACTTCTATTCAGGAAAGGAGGGAGAATGAGAGCAGGGCTTAATACAGTGTGCCCAAAACGCTTATCACCCAGACTCTAAACCCCAAAAGGTTTATACCCCAGTATAACTGGGGAAGAACAGCTGAACCCTGCCTTGAAAGCAATTACAAGACAGATAACAAGGAGTTAATTTGCTCTTGAGGCTCCATGATGTTACCGTTCATCCAAAGGGAAGCCTGCATCCTTTCTTTTGTCCATAAAAGAAGGAAAATTTAAAGCAGAGCATAATGAAGTGTGCCCAGTAACTCTCATCACCTAGGCTCTAACCCCAAAGGAGCCTCTGGGGAGCAGTACCCTACTTAAAACCCACTATAGCTAGAAATTTGTCCTAGTAGAGCACCTATCCAATATCCAAAATCCGATATCTCTACTTCAAGACCCAACAATAGTTGGGGAGGGAGGTAAACGAAGCAGAGGGAGAATTGTAAGTACCCATCATAATTCTGTCCACCTTGCTCTACCCTAAGGGTTACTTGAGCAGCTTTCCAAAGGAAGCATGCTTCCTAACTTCAGCATTACAGGCTAAAACATTCACTTAAAATGCCAGACTAAAAATGAAGAGGTCACCATAAGTGATTTAAGAGGTCACCATAAGAGGTCACCCGAGAAGGGAGCAGACTCACTAGTCCTCTTTTATCTCCATATAGCTGGAGAGGGCAACAGAGCTGAATGTACACAGACTCAGTCTGCACCTTACCACTTCATAGAAAAACACTGCAGGTCCATGAGAAGCAGACCCAACCCCAACCTAGAGTGAGAATATTTTTGTCTCTGCTAATATACTCAACCCTCATATTCTCGCAGAGAGGGATATATCTCCTGAAAGCTGCTTACAGAGACCTCACATCTGCAGACTTCTCTGCCTGAAGAGGCCAGAATGTGAGAACAGATCATCAAGGAGCAGACACATAGCTTGAACCGCAAGGTGGAATATAAATAACATAACTCAACTATCTTTCTGTATCTTAATACGTTCTCAGTCAAGTCAGAAGTGGCAACAGAGCATCTTCATGCACCAGCATGAAACCCATGGCGTTTAATAAATCTCCATTCAGATTGTAAATATTTGCTCAATTTTAATCCCATATGGGATTTGGAGGAATGGAGAAGCCTAAAATGGGAAAAACTCCAGTCAGACTTCTTGCCAAGCTCTGCCTACAATCCTCACAATCGATCTGGCCCTGCAGCCACGGGACCCAAACCACAAGGTGCAGACACTCAACTCTCATCTCTCAAGAGTGAGTAAAATCTGGACAGAGATTGCCATAGTGAATGCATCATAGTGAATGGATTCAGCTCCCTCGAGAGCATGCGCTCCATACAAACGCTTGACTCTTATCACTTTAAGAGAACCATTCAGAAACTGAGCATCCTACTGCAAATTCATCGCTATAAGTGCATCCAATTCCCTCGAGAGCTGAACACACTCCATCCAAATTATAGATTCTATCCCCTTTAAGAGAGAATCAAGAAAGAACAAAAGCTCTTGCGAATGCATCTCCATGAGTGCATCTAGCTCCTGCATGTTCTGGTCTTACATGTGCACACAAATGGCTCCTATAGACAAAAAGCTGATGACATGTCTTGCAGGCTTCCTCTTATACTTATGGGTGGCAAGTCACTGTCTTAATGAGTGAGTTAATAAACCACATTCACAGCATCTGATTCATTTAGGAAGAAAGCATGTGACTCTCTTTATGAACTGACATGTTAAAAAATGCTGAATCATTCAGGAATGAAGTACCACTGTTAATCGGAAACAAAGGTTCTGCTGTGACTATTTTCATTGGCGAAGTAGAGCAAAGACAGACAATACTGATATTATTACAAAATTGTGTCTACAGTTAATGTTAACTGAAACAGCATATTTTAATTAATCAATTTATTATTTATATAATTGGATAAAGAAAAAAAATAGTGATTATCTTAAAATGAGGATAAATTTGCATAATTCAAAACCTTCATCCGTGAGAGAGTGAACAAGTCACAGTAGCTTTCAATCTCTTTGCATTCAGAAATTATTATTATTATTATTATTATTATTATTATTATTATTATTATTATTATTAATACTACTTTCCGCAGCCCTATTAGGACAGGCCTTATTAGGTTGTGACCCACCGGTGAAAACCACTGCTAAGAAAACATGAAATATTTCAGTGCTCACTTTTTGAGGTACTTTGCCGTTCAGACAAATCATTTTTATAAAGTTTGGGTGTCATACAGACATCCACACTTATTTTTTCCAAGGATTCATTTGTTTGCACTTCTCCAGACTGCTGACAGGACATGTCCATCTGTAAGGTCAGCTCAGAGTTTGCAGAGGTTTTGGTTTTTTGTGCTTGGGAGGAATTCTGGAGCTCTTCCACAGCTTCTCTGATGCTGCCCAGGTCCTCTATTGGAGACCCAGAAGGAGACTCACTCACAGGACTCAACGTATCTATTGGATGTTCCTCTGAAATGTTCTCATCAAGCGAGAAGACATATTTACCATGTAGAAATCTCTGCTCACAGTCCCCAGTGATTATTGTCATTACTGAACCTCTTCGTTTCTTTGGGACATCAGCCTCATCTCTGTCACACATGTTATGATTGACACTGTTGGATGTTCCTTCGTTGATTTTTTCTTCAGAGTTGCTCAGTGAAGGTGGGATGACATGGATAAGAAGTTCCCTTTGATGGCTATCCATGGTGTCACCTGCAGAAATCAACTCATCCAGCTCCACCATCTCCTCGTCAAAGCCACTTTCATTGACTTCATTCAGCTCAAGTTGGCCTGCTGAAGTGTCGTCTTGATCAACAAACATCAAACCAGCAGCGGTAGCATCCGAACACGGTTGCATCATCTCATCTAACTGTGGTGGCCCATGATACTGTTCACCTCTAAAGAAGACTTCTTCTGGGCTCTCATCTGACCTACATGGATAAAATGGGTTTTTGATTGTGCTATAAGCCTTACATTTGGGATTAAATGAGTCAGGACCAGTTGTAGAGGTTGAGCTTGGTCTATAGCTGCTGCTACTGGAAGATTTGCGGCTCCCAAGTGGACGAAGTCTTTCGTCTTCAACATAGAATCTACCCCTCCTCTCTGCTTGAGAGGGAAGTGACTGCATGAAAAACGAAGACAGTGTGCCAGAGGAAAATGACTCTCTGTATGAAGGAATGCTATCTCTGGCTTGACTCATATTATATGCCACTCCCGGGTAAGTCTTTCGTCTTTTGGGTGGTATGTCCATATAGCCCGGAGGATGCGTTTTGGTTTCTAGGATGGCAATGCTGTTGTTGCGTAAACGAGTCTTCCTTTCATGATTGTCGATGAAGTTTTTAGTGAAAGAAGATCTATTCATTGAAACTCTGGGATTCATGAATAAATTTTCCTCAGGACTCAAGTCAGGTAGCCGTTCACAGCAGCTGTTGTCCGCATCCAGTGTATTCTGGCATATAAACTCTTTGCACAAGGTAACCTCAGATGGTGTCTGTGTGAAATTAGTGTTGTCGTGGTCAATGAATATTTCTCTGGGACTGATCTGACATGATGCAACATTTTCTGCAAGAAAATCCAGTGTGCTACCCTTCTTATCAGCAAATTCATCAGGGGGAAGGATATCCCATAATGCCTCGTTACTGAGACTGGTAGGCAGTGGCAGCTGTTTCTGAAGTTGCCAGAAATCAGAGGGTGATGAACAACAGGAAGATCCATCAACCAGTGTGAAATCAGTGTCAGTCTGGCCACCTGTGTTTCGCCAACCAAAGTTATTTTTACAACAGCTTTTACGGCAAACCACTTCTTCGGGCTCGTCCCATGAGCTCAGACTCTTAGAAGCATGTGTTGACTCAGCATTTAGCTCTGCAATGCTAATCTTATAGCTTACATTCTCACTGACATTTAGTTTGTAATCTGCTCCATGTTGGTTCCATGAATAGACTCTGGGATTTTTAGAATTTTGACATTTCTCAGTTTGGCTTATAAAATGAGTCTCTTCTCTTTTGTCTTTGCGTTTTTGAAGAATAATTGTTGTCTTGATATTTGAGTCATCTGACGTCACTACTTCATTGATTTCAAGCCTCATATTTGCAGTCATCCCCTTGACCTCAGTGGTTGTGACTGCTATCACACTACTAACCGATCCTCTTACAGAAGCCTCATGGCATCGTTCAAACACAACTCTGGGAGAAGACAGTCCAAAGTTATCAAAGGTCACCGAATGTGTTACTTTTAATCCTAGATCTCTGTCCACTGGTTCTGAGATTGACTTTTGTCTGTCTTTATTCTTTTTTCCTGGAAAAAATCTTCACAGCTCCCTGGTCTGTTTTCTTTCTCCGTGGTTGGAGTCTCTGTCTCTTTCTCATCTTCAGACTCTGACAGTTTATTCTCTTTACAGAAAGAGTCAGTTTCTCCTTTCTCTGCAGTTTCCTCCCCATGAACCTCAGTGTCCACCATAGTGTGCCTTTGAAAGTTATATGGAGAGAGGCATTCTGTACAGAAAAGAAAAGAGGATTAGACACATCACATTACACATACCTTTCTTGATATCTTATTTGTAACACAACCCTTGATTATTTAAGGAAATTAAGGAAAAGCCACACTGAATTTATTAATCATAAAGTTGCTTAAAGTCACTATAAAATCTAAATGGACAATTCTTATTATTTTATAGAATATTGCAGTATTTATTCAATTATTTATCAGTGCACTTCTCATCTCTTCTCTGAAGAAGAGGGCAGGGGCAATCTGTCACTCACATGAGATCCACCAATAGCAAACCACAACTATCCAATCAATTCCCCATGGACAAAATCAAGCCACGCCCTACATTTGCTCTTGCTCCAGAAACCGTTTGACATATATATACATATATCACAACATTTGTTTCATGCCGACTTTAAACTATTGAAAAAAAAAATGTATAGGCATACTGGCCCCAAAATGTATTTGGACACTTAAGCCACACCTCATTGTATGGATGGATGCCATTGCAAAAAAGCTCTAGTAACATTTATTTGCAAATTTCTCTAGGTTTGATATTTTGTACAATTTACTTTGTATAATGATTTTTTTATTAAATGTGCAGCTTAGTGTCATAATACTTTTTGAGCCAATAACTCTTCCATTCTAGAGGCCCACTAAAAACCAAGAACGGTATTTATAAAGATAACTATAACGATAACTACACTAGTGGACACTTTGCTATTCCTTTATATTTAAATAATTTTTATATAACTTTACTGTTATCGTTATAGTTATTGTCCTTGGTGTAAACGAGCCTTAAATATTGAGAACTGCTATATTCTAAATTCTGTTTTTCCTAAGTACTTTCAAAAGTAATTATCACCCAGCAAATTATCACTATTATTTGGGGTTTTTTCACAAAGCACATTTTTGCATGATGCTGAGTGCTATATAAACAGGCCTAATCCGGCACCTGTTTTATAGGATGTGCTGCAGGCATGGGTTAAGCGTGACTCAGACAGTGTTTAGAGGATTATTCTCCACACATGGCCCAGGAGCCACATATAGATCAACACTCACGTTTACTGCTGCTGGAGCTCTTCCTCCTGCGACTGTTTCTCCTCTTCCTCCTACTCATTCTGCTGTATGACGAGACATCTGCAATCCTTTCAACTAAAACATTTAAAAAACATGGTGAAATTTCATCATCTATGTTATTGTTTATTTATAAATATACTAGATTTCATTGTGAATTCTTGTTCATTCATAAACGAATGACTGAATTAATGAATTAATCCAAACTAATGGTAATTTATACAACCAGAAATTGTAAAAATTGATTGTAGAAATCAACATTACCTTAGATTTAAAAAAATGCTGTAAAAGTTATTACGGCATACATTAAATAATGTTAACAGATTGTTTGAATATATTTTTGCATTTAGTAGTTTATTTCAAATTATCCTGTTACAAATTCATTTAAAATCATTCAAGTCCAAATATTCCATGTGCTCTCTCAATTAATATAACAATAAAAGCTGTATGCATGTCAACAAAAATAAATGCAGCATAAATGCAGCATTAATTCAGGTACTTTCTCATTTAATTTTATTGGTTTGATGTTTTGAATTAGTTTTTTTCTGGAAGACGGAAATAGGATGACAAGTGTTATGCGTCTGCCTCACCAAATTTCAGCAAGAGTCAGCAAAGTCCTAACCTTGCCATGATAAACACTATACGTACAAAGAGGTCCATCCAAAAATATATATATTCTTACCTTAGGGCAGTCAGGTATGTTTCCACAGTGGTGTCTTTAGAGAAGTAATGATGAAAAGGCGGTATTTGCACAAACAGCAGCATTAGCTGATATCAGAGCTCTGCTCCACTTCTTATTGTTCTATTCTTGACATAAAGCCCAGAAGGAGATTAATTGAGCTAATCCCAAGAAGCTCCTCAGACCCAACCCTGTGTCAGTATATGAAACACCCTTTAGAAAGACAGATAGCCAATAGCATTTTTTTTTTTTTTTTTTGCAATGAAACATTTCTTTCTTTCTTTTTCTTTCTTTCTTTCTTTTTCTTTCTTTCTTTCTTTCTTTCTTTCTTTCTTTCTTTCTTTCTTTCTTTCTTTCTTTCTTTCTTTCTTTAAAAAAAAATTATAAAAAAAAATTATAATAAAAATGGAAATAATTCACTTATCAAATAGGCAAATGAATAGACATATCAGTCATTTTGACTCCAAACTTTTACAGGACAATTTTTAATAATAAATTATATATATATATATATATATATATATATATATATATATATATATATATATATATATATATATATATATATATATATATATATATATATATATATATAATCAAAAAATATTTACTTCTCAACTATACGTTCACGCTGTGTTTTGGGTATGTATCTATTTACCATAAAATGTATCAATTACACCATTGGGTTGCTTATGAAATATTACATTTTTATGAAAAAAAAAAAAAAAAAACTTAAATGATGATCAATTAAACATGAGTTGTTTCTGGATATCTGGGATATCTTTGTTATCTAGGTGTTAGGGGCAGAATTCTGTGTGTGTAAGCTGACACTAAAAGACTTGATTGTAATCACATATTGTTTATTTCAATAATTCAAATGCAAACCCCCACCAAAAAACTAAGAAATACATTCTGATATGAACAGGAGTGAAGACCGAACACACACCTGTCTCTATCTGTCTGTCTGTCTGTCTGTCTGTCTGTCTGTCTGTCTGTCTGTCTGTCTGTCTGTCTCTGTCTGTCTGTCTCTGTCTCTGTGTGTGTGTGTGTGTGTGTGTGTGTGTGTGTGTGTGTGTGTGTGTGTGTGTGTGTGTGTGTGTGTGTGTGTGTGTGTGTGTGTGTGTGTGTGTGTGTGTGTGTGTGTGAGCGCATGTATTCGATCCGCTCTAGTATCAAGCCTTCATTTATGTGTGGAAATGTTCACATTTATGCTGAAATGATTTATTTTATTTGCCAAGTTCTATAAAAATGCTCTGTTGCTGTCACACCTCTGTGTGTGTGCATGTGTGAGTGACCATGTTTGTTCCACATCCTAATATCTCATTTATGTGTACACTGTAAAAAAAATATATATATATATTGTTGGTTTAACTTAAAAAAGTAAGTAACCTGGTTTCCTTCAGTTCATTGAAATTAAAAATTTGAGTTAATACAATGAAGGAAATGGGTTTAATAAATAGAAACTCAAAATATTATTGCATCTGAACCACATAAATAAAATAAAAAAATGTGATAAATCATGAAAATAGCACAATTTGGCATGTTTCACTGCATTATAACAAATAAAACACAATTACGCAATATGCTTACAAAATCTTTTAATTCTATTTGAATAAAGGGTGATGTCAATTCTCAAAAATTTTCATTGTATTAACTCAAATTTTTAATTTCAATGAACTAAAAATTTTAAGGCAACCAGGTAACTTACTTTTTAATTTATTTTTTATTTTTTTATGGTGTAGTACCTAGTATTTAATTTGTGTTTTTTTGACAAATGAAAAATAAAAACACTAATTTGCAGTGTGGCCATATAATATGTCTGCAATGTTCCTCTAGACCACAGCAACTTTCTAATAACATAATCAATCATTGCTGACAACATTTATATTTGTTATATTTAACAACATTTTAAACCTTTTCAATACATCTATTTATTTGTTCTATAGGTGCTCTAAAGTTCTGAGTCCATGAGTGAAAATGTTTTTTGTTTTTTTATGATTATTTTATATTTAACACAATATCACATATCAACCCCATATTTCCCAAGACACCTACGCATAGACAAACACAATGCAAAATGCAAACAATTCCAAAGTCACAGTACTAAACATGATTAAAATACATTCAGTCTGTATTGACTACAAAATAAAGGCTTACTGGGTTGGTTTTGTCAACTTGAAACTATAATAGAAATGCAGATAGAATTGAACTTGTGCTGTAAACTGAATACTACCTGTTGCAAAACTGCAATAATAAACTTCGTTAATAAAATATGTTTGTGAACTCCAGATATAGCTCACCCTAGGACAACTATTTAATGGCAAACACGTTGAAGATTACCGGACAGGCTGTCAATTCATTAAGTGATAAGCTGTTTATAAGCTGTTTCACGAGTTCACACTTACAAATAATCAGATAGATTAAAAGGAGTAGGCGTATTTGGCATGCTGTCCGAGGGGAGGCTCCGACTTCTGAAACTGGCCCAAACCCAGAGTACTCCCCCGTATCCCTGGCTGAGATAGGAACCAGCTAAGAGTGTGGGGTTGGGGTGGTGAAGGGATGCAGAAAACTGTTGAGGAACATTGGTGAGTTGTCTATGTACTCTATATTGCCAAAAGTATTGGGACACCCCTCCAAATCACTGAATTCAGGTGTTCCAATTACTTCCATGGCCAAAGGTGTATAAAACCAAGCACCTAGGCATGCAGACTGCTTCTACAAACATTTGTGAAAAAATGGGTCATTCTCAGGAGCTCCATTTGTGAGGAACTTGACTGGCCTGCACAGAGTCCTGACTTCAACACGATAGAACACCTTTAGGTTGAATTAGAGCGGAGACTGCGAGCCAGGCCATCTTGTCAACATTAGTGCCTGACCTCACAAATGCGATTCTAGAAGAATGGTCAAAAATTCCCTCCTTGTGGAAAGCCTTCCCAGAAGAGTTGAGAGCTGCAAAGGGTGGGCCAACTCCATATTAAACCCCACGGATTAAAGAATGGGATGTCATTAAAGTTCATGTGCATGTAAAGGCAGACGTCCCAAAACTTTTGGCAATATAGTGTATAGGCCCCATCTCGTGCTGATTGGCTAGATCATTTGAACATGTTCCTCCCGAACTTTGTTAAGAAAACATAATTTAATCTGCATACTGAATCATCTCATCCACTGACATCCATTCAAAACTCACCACCTTCATACCACTCAGTTGAAAACAATTGCACCCTTGCAATATAGGTGTGTTTGGGTTGTTTTAAATGTTTTAAAAAATAATTAAAATATCATAAAGTTGTTTGTGGTGGGGTAAATTAAATGTGACATGCGGTGACGTCACATTCGTGTTGCATTGTGGTATATGAAGCTCCCTGAAGTGTACATATGAAGTAGACTCGCTCCCTCTGTCAAAATCGAGGGAGCAAGGGTCTGTCCATATAAACTTCCCTTGTCCACTTCACGAAGTGGAAAGCACTTCAAAATGGCAGCGGGGACAAAAATCTGTTATAATAGGGCTGCACTTCCTGTCTGGGCATCTTTCAGTTTCAGACATGCCAGAGTCAATTAACACCAGTTTGATGATGAAAGCAGCCTGCTAAAGTGTACAGTAAAATAATATTCTTTAGTGTTTAATATTTTCTTAAAATTAGGGATGCACTGATATATCAGTATCGAGCCAATACTGTACTTGTGTACTAGTACTCCAATACCATGCAGCGTGTGTGAAGTGTTTGTGTCCAGACAAAGAAACACTGACAACAGAACAAAAAAACTGCATAATGGAGATATCCGAGATTGTCTATGAAGTAAATGTATCTAATTAACAGAATACTAAACAAATTAAATATTTACGCATAGCTGCTGTTCGCAAGTTGATAAGCAAAATACGCAGGGTGGGTTGAGAGGCAAGTTTGTCGAGCACAACCCTTTTTACAGACATTGTTGGAAATTACTAATGTTAACTGACGGTAAAGAGAGAGAGAGAGAGAGAGAGAGAGAGAGAGAGAGATTGCTGATCACTCACTCAGCATACATGAGTCATTTGGATTAAAACTGAATCATATTTGCTGTACATTTACTCATCCTCAGGCCATCCAAGATGTTTCTTCTGTAGAAATGTAAAGAAGATTTGGTAGTCCTTGGTGATTCATATAATGCAAGTCAATGGCTACGTCACTCCAAAGCTCAGGCCCATCACTGCTCCAAAGGCCAGGCCCGCCCCTGCTCCACAGCCCAGAACCACCACTAATCCAAAGCCTAGGCCCACCACTGCTCCAAAGGCCAGGCCCGCCCCTGCTCCACGGCCCAGGACCACCACTAATCCAAAGCCTAGGCCCACCACTAATCCAAAGGCCAGGCCCGTCCCTGCTCCACGGCCCAGGACCACCACTAATCCAAAGCCTAGGCCCACCACTGCTCCAAAGCTCAGGCCCACCATTGCTCCAAAGGCCAGGCCCACCCCTGCTCCACGGCCCAGGACCACCACTAATCCAAAGCCTAGGCCCACCATTGCTCCAAAGCTCAGGCCCACCACTGCTCCAAAGCCCAGGGCCACCACTGCTCCAAAGCTAGGGTAGGGTTAGGGGTTAGATTCTGTTGTAGCATTGTGTAACTTTCAGCACACCCCTACCTTTTGTCACACATGTCTCCGACCTGCAGCTATCTCAGTCTCCATTTGCAACTACATGTCAACACTCTAAAAAGTAATTCAGGGGACCTGTTACCATAAATTAAATAAATGCATGGTTGCAAGTTAAACATTCTAATTTATTGTTTTAATTAAAACTTTTAAGTTGCAAACATTCTTTTGTCGAGTTCTGTTGACATTATAATTTTGATCATTACATCAACTTAATATCGTCTGTAATTTAAACTCAAATTTCTGTGTTAATTGGCTTTTTTTTATTAGGTTGTAGTAACCTAATGAAATTGTCTTGATAACTTCAGAAATTAGGCAGTGGATTTCTAGTTCCTAGCATGCTTTTCATAGGACTGGATAAGGAGAATAAATGCTGAAATTAAGTGTTAATTTATTTGTTTTTAGTGAAGGGAAAGATGTCATCCAGATGTCATCCAGCTCAGTTAAATTCTCATATAGTGTCAATGTGGGCAGATCCGTAATATAGTTGAATATTTAGTGTCCCCAACTAAGCAAGCCAAAAGCCAAAGATGAAAGGCGACGATGGCAAGGAACCAAAACTCAGTCAGGTGGTAGGAACAAACCTTGGGAGAAACCAGGCTCAGTCGGGCTATTCTTCTTATGATGTAAACGAGTACATCGGGTGTTATAGGAAGAGTTCCCGGTTCCGGCTGACCTAGTTAATGCAGCCTAAAACAATAATTTAACTGATTTGAATAATAGAAATTGATAATGTTTTATGTGTGTGCCATAGTAAAGAGATGTGTTTTTAGTTTAGATTTAAACTGTCAGATTGTGTCTGCTTCCCAAACAATGCTAGGAAGACTGTTCCAGAGTTTAGGTAATAAATAGGAAAATGATTGGCCGCCTGCAGTTGATTTTGATATTCTAGGTATTATCAGCTGGCCAGAATTTTGAGACCGCAATAGACGTGAAGGAGTATAATGTGTTAAGAGCTCAATAAACACTCGGTAAACACTACATTGACTCTATAAGAATGACTGCGCTAACGCCAGTGACAAGTAATATCTTGTTCATTAAATATACACTCACCTAAAGGATTATTAGGAACACCATACTAATACTGTGTTTGACCCCGTTTCACCTTCAGAACTGCCTTAATTCTACGTGGCATTGATTCAACAAGGTGCTGAAGCATTCTTTAGAAATGTTGGCCCATATTGATAGCATCTTGCATCAATTGCATCTTGCAGTTGATGGAGATTTTTGTGGAGATGCACATCCAGGGCATAAAGCTCCCGTTCCACCACATCCCAAAGATGCTCTATTGGGTTGAGATCTGGTGACTGTGGGGGCCATTTTAGTACAGTGAACTCATTGTCATGTTCAAGAAACCAATTTGAAATGATTCGAGCTTTGTGACATGGTGCATTATCCTGCTGGAAGTAGCCATCAGGGAATGGGTACATGGTGGTCATAAAGGGATGGACATGGTCACAAAACAATGCTCAGGTAGGCCGTGGCATTTAAACGATGCCCAACTGGCACTAAGGGGCCTAAAGTGTGCCAAGAAAACATCCCCCACACCATTAAACCACCACCACCAGCCTGCACAGTGGTAACAAGCATGCATGATGGATCCATGTTCTCATTCTGTTTACGCCAAATTCTGACTCTATCATCTGAATGTCTCAACAGAAATCGAAACTCATCAGACCAGGCAACATTTTTCCAGTCTTCAACTGTCCAATTTTGGTGAGCTCGTGCAAATTGTAGCCTCTTTTTCCTATTTGTAGTGGAGATGAGTGCTACCCGGTGGGGTCTTCTGCTGTTGTAGCCCATCCGCCTCAAGATTGTGCGTGTTGTGGCTTCACAAATGCTTTTCCGCATACCTCGGTTGTAACGAGTGGTTATTTCAATCAAAGTTGCTCTTCTATCAGCTTGAATCAGGCGGCCCATTCTCCTCTGACCTCTAGCATCAACAAGGCATTTTCGCCCACAGGACTGCCGCATCCCTTTTCACACCAATCTTTGTAAACCCTAGAAATGGTTGTGCGTGAAAATCCCAGTAACTGAGCAGATTGTGAAATACTCAGACCGGCCCGTCTGGCATCAACAACCATGCCACGCTCAAAATTGCTTAAATCACCTTTCTTTCCCATTCTGACATTCAGTTTGGAGTTCAGGAGATTGTCTTGACCAGGATCACACCCCTAAATGCATTGAAGCAACTGCCATGTGATTGGTTGATTAGATAATTGCATTAATGAGAAATTGAACAGGTGTTCCAAATAATCCTTTAGGTGAGTGTACATGTGAAATAAGTTAAGTTAGCATGTGCTATGATAGCTGTTGATTTAAACCGAAATAGATAAGATTAACTGGTTCCAGTGCTACAACTCTGGTAACTGGGGAGACTATTTGAGTAATTATTTTGAGTAATCAACTTAAAAATTTGTGTTTATGCTATAAAGTTCCTCTAACTCAATGCAGCTTGATGGTTGAATGTAAATTCATATCATACACCCAGCACAATGTGATGCCTGGCTTGGAAGTGTTTACCGACGCAGTTAACATTTTCACGTCCAACGTTACCGTACCACGTTCTTTAAAAAGCAAATGAACTCGCACCCATCTTTTCGCCCGTGGGTGTGCTGGTCTGAAAACGAGGTTCAGGCGCATTGTTGGCACGTTGCTATTTTGAGGCAACTGAAAACAACTGCACCATTGACCAACAAAAACCTGGTCTAAAGACAGTAGCACAGTATTTTAGGTGTTATTTAAACGGGTTTAATCTATAAGCGGGTGCCCAACGCGCATACACTCGGCTTATTACACACACAGGGACGCGCAGCAGCACACAAACATTTTTAAATAATACAAATAAAAGGATTCCTCTTTGGAGAAGTGTTCAGTCTTTCCGCTCACAAATTCTGCCATGTAAATAGTGAGTCTGCCAGTTGCAAGTGCAACTGGCTTTTAGGGTGTACTCACACTAGGTTCTCTGAACCGTGCCTGGGAGCATTTGACCCCCAAAGTCTGGTTCGGTTGACTAGTATGAGCGCTCCATTCTGTGCCCGGGCGCAGTTCGTTTAGCTGGCCCTAGCCCGCTTGGAAGAGGTGGGCCAGAGTGTGGTTCGGTTGGGCTTGGGCGCGGTACGCATGCAGTGTGAGCGCTAACCCCGCCGGAGCACGGACAATCGCACTCAGGCATGGTACAAGGCAAAAATGCCTACTGTGAGGAGTACACCCTTAAAGGGAATGGGAGATGAGACTCTAATTGGTTTATTGTACGTTACACCCAAAACACATTCATGACTCATTAAGAGACTAGGCACAAGCCTTTTGGACAATGCGCCTGGCATGCCTGGCATGCGGTCAGATCGTTTTGATGCAAACTGTGAACTTACTCTCATTGGAGTATTAGTAGACTGTAATAGACTGTTAGGTTAGGTTTAGGGTTAGTAGAATAAGTTGACATGCTGTTGCAAAGTTAGAGAGCATCAAAATAATAGTAGTTGAAAAGTTACTTATAGTTAGTGGAATGTCTAAAATGGACTATCAAAATAAAGTGTTACCTAGTTTCGGAAGTGCTAAAATCTAAAATAGAGCCATTCGCTGTCTCCTGTCAGATTTCATGTCAAAGTCTTCTGATATCATTGTTGCTAGGTTTTATTGTTTATAAATGACAGAATGTTTTCAGATTAATGGTGGACTGTGCTGGTGGTGCTCATCATGAGAGAGCTTGTGTTACTGGTTTGATGCTCGTTAAGTACTGGCAGGTGCTCTATTATACTGTAGACCACTTGACTTGCCGATAATGAGCCTCGCGGGCTTTATTACTCTGACATGTCTAAATAGCACAGAAATTCTTCCCCCACCTTCCCCCACACACTAGCATCATTTCTGCCCGAGAGCCAAACCATTCATCAGCTGTTTGAATAGGAACACGCATAACCGTGGCAGCTGCTATAATGATCTTAACGCAATTGTTTGAATACAAAGGGAGCAGAAATTTCTATTACAACCCTTAAAATTTTATTTCATGTGAAAATGTTGGATTCATTTTCTAGTTCAATTCTTGAATAACTTTATGAATGGATTAATCAAAAAATACCGACACCTGTGACTAGCCTCTCAGTACAGTATGAAGACATTAGATTGTGATTCTGCATCAAATAGATAATAATATTTATTCTTGTGACCTAAAATACAATCATATAAACTTGTAGGCACACATGATGTATATACAGGCAATTCATCAAAACATATTAACATACATTTTTTATATCAGAACTCCTACTGTATAACAGAAACCCACTGCAAGCTTTGGGTCTAAGCAATTCCTGTTCCCATGATGCATATTCTCATTAGCTACATTTGCACAGATTCTGCTAATAAAGTTAAATATCACATCTGATGAAACTCTCCAGTACTCTACTACAGATAATATGCAGCTGTTTACTTCACTCTAACCAGACAAGTGAGTTTCTTCTTGTAACAAATATAGTATAGCACTTGAACAAGAGCTGTCATGCTAAAATACACAACTATAAAAGCTATCCTTCTTCAAAAGCACATGTTGATATTTCACGAAATATGTGTAAACACATGTAGATGATAGATCATGTTAGTTTGCTTGAAAAACCACTGCCAACTGTAATTTTGTCAGCGATGATTAATATTATGTTTACCGTATTCAAAAATCAATCTGCAAATAAGGTTTACAATTATATAATGTGACTGTGTTGATGTGAATTTAGCTTTCATACTACAAAATACTACAAATACTATATATTACTGGGAAAATAGTCAACTCGCTTTTTGGAAGAGCACATTTATAAACTCATCAATAGAAAGAAAACTGATACAATACAATTGAAGGCATACAGAAGTATAATAAAACTATGACAGCCGTCCTTAAAACCTTGACAGTGAATTGCTAACACAGTAACAACCATTTAGCTTATTTTAGCTGATTACTACTGGCTGCATGCCTTGACATGTTACCATTCAGTTGATGTATGCGATCATGAACTGCCATATATGACGCATTTGTTATACATACATTAATTTAGCGCAGCCTGTGCTGTAAGACACAGCTGTTCTCCACACAACAGCTCTAAATCTAATGTGACTATTTCAATCGATCTCAGGAATAGCTAGTGGTTTTAAAACCCATGTCCTGATTTTGAAATGCTTATATTGATTAAAAAAATCAAGTATTAGTACTGCCACTGGGTTCATTGGGTTAGCCTGGGATTTTCCCTTCGGGTTTGTGGTCTAGAACGGACAGAGTAAAACTGAGAGCAGAACAGGTTGCTAGGCACTGCTGCATGTTGCTGCTGAGGTCTGCTGTAAACTTCAATTACACCACAATCACATCTGTGACAAGCTAGCAAAGTTATGTCATTACAAAATGTAAAATTAAAACTTTATGAACATTGGTTCTCTAGGCATTTCTCTATGGAGACCCTAAAGGGACATGGTAAAGAGAAAAAAACATGAGATGGAGGAAAAATTACTTGTCAATGTTTTTGCATTGCCCAGAGAAAGCATTGACTCATATTGTTTTCCACCATGTCCCTTTAGGGGCTCCATATTTCTCCACAGGAAAGAATAAGTAAAGAAAGTATATTTTGCTTACTCTTTTACATATAATGTTGGTGGATGGGACTAGTGCAGTCAGGCTCCTAAATGAAAAAGCATCATAAAAGTATAATAAATCGACTGAAGATCTTCCCCTCCAGTAATCAAATGACTTCAGGAATATTGCGCATGAATCATATGAACTGCTTTTATTACCCTTATGATGCTTTTTGGACATTACCCCATTCACTTTTATAATATGTAAAAGAGCGGCCATTCTTCAAAAATTTAACATTTGGATGGATATTTTGGATGAACTCTTTCTTTAAGATATCTGAGTAAACAACAGTTGTCTCATTGAATCTTTGGCCCTGGAAATCTACATTGGATAAGTGTTTTTACAACATTCATGTCTTCATGTGTAAACAATGTCAGCCAGAGCATTAACGTCATCAAAGTGAAAACGCTTTGGTTTTCCAAACACATTTTGTTTTTTCACATGACCACACATTTGCCCTTAAGCTTCTCAGCTCGTTTTTGCTGCTTGCTCTTCTTACCATCGATCTGAAGGCTAACAGTCCTGCGTTTCTCCAAGTTAAGAAGTTCTTGAAACAGCTCCTTAACGTTGTGATTTGTCTTCGCTGACGTCTCCATGAAGGCACATTTCCACCTCTTGGCCACGGCCTCTCCGTCGCTGCTCTCCACTTCACGACTGTTCATCTCATCATTCTTATTGCCCACCAGCATGATTGGGATGTTCTCTATGTCCCCCTTAATCTGGCAGATTTGCTCAAAGATGGGCTTCAGCTCCTCCAGAGACTGTTTGCTGGTGATGGAGTACACTAAGATGAAGGCGTGGCCTTTAGTGATGGACAGACGCTGCATGGCGGGAAATTGGTGGCTGCCCGTGGTGTCTGTGATCTGTAGCGTGCAGATGCTCTTGTCGCAGCTGATCACCTGCCTGTAGGTGTCCTCAATAGTTGGGATGTAGCTCTCGCGAAAGGTTCCCTTCACAAATCGCAAGACCAGGGAGCTTTTGCCCACTCCACCGGCTCCAAATACAACCACCCGATAATCGTTGCTTTGTTCTGGCATAATGCTGCTTAAAACGGCCTGGATGGAGGCAAAGTGAAAGGAATGGTTATGAAATACAAGCACCAAAAGTTTATATATCCCATTGACGAGACAGTATTGAAACAAGCCAAACATTGCATAATTATGATATTACATTACATTATATTTAAATTCTGCAAAGTGGTACGCTTTCTGATTGCTGCTGTTTTTAAATATGCTTAGCCATGCCATGATTGATAAAATTATATAAAGCATTCAAAATTCATCCAATTCAAAATCAAAGTAAACTCAGCATTCTTATAATCAGAGTCTGTAGAGACTACTGGCCAATGAGACCTCTGCCAGTCTGACATGCACGTTTCCCTGATTAGTTCAACTACCAGGACGAATATCAAAGCCTCAAACAGGATACAGGATCAGCACCTGCTCAGTGAGCACATGGATGCAAGCAAAAACGGCTACTGGAAATATATTTAAATCGTCTTTTATTTGACAGTAAACTGGTCAGGATGTGATGCAGCGCTGTTTGATGGTGCAGGCAGAATGCGCAAAAAATACAGACGAAGAGAAAACAGCCGTAAACTGTGAGTACCACATATACTATACCTTTGATATTCCGTGTTATATAATAAATTATATATAATACATATGGTGTATTTTAAATAATACATAATGTATAAAAACAAATAATAGCAAACCAGATTTATTTTGCTGGTTTGAATTCAGAAACTCACCTAAATGTTGCTGTGCAAAGGCGTAATTTTAAATTCCCAATGTCATGTCGTGGTAGACGATGGAAATGATGGCATATGGGTTGTTTTTCTGGAGGTCTGCGATCCCTCTAAAGATCCATCTGAGGCATGACTGTGATATTTAAAGGGGGAGCGCTGTTTCCTGTGTCTGCTGACTGACTCTCTCCCGTTCTCTCCCCGTGACGTCATGAGGGATTTCAGCGTTTCTCCCCCTGCTGCTGCAAAACACATCAACAGCCCTGCCTCATTACAGTGCGCCTTATATGGTGTACATTCCTCACAACCTTCCGTTTTTATATTACATATATAATTCAGCTTTAGCTGTGCTATTAGGCTTTTGTGAAGTTAAAAATTTAAGCTTAAAATAAAGATTTCACACTAAGGGCCAGATTTACTAAACAGGGCAAATTAGCGTGAGAGCGCAATTCCACAAAAGCACAGATGGGAGTGGAAAGTTGTGCGTGTGATCTACTGATGACGCGCAAATGAAAGAACACATTGTGCTACCAACACAATATTTGCAAGTTTTAAGAGTAGGCTAGGGGTAGGTATGGACGTTTTTAAAACCTCAAACCACATGAATATGATGCTGATAGCACAATCTGATAAGTAGCATTTTTCGCTGTCAAATTGTGCTGTTTTAATGGGAGGTAGCAAAATCTGAGTGGGTAGCACAAATCACAAATCGTCAGAACACCTGATCATTTCCATAATGACCAACGCAATCTACCAAGACCAACGCAAAGTAGCGTCTGATTTAAGCATGTTTTTTTGGGCTGTAAATACCAGTAAATTGACTAGCGCAAACCTTAGTAAATCACCTTGCGTGATTCATTTAAATACTCTCCTCCCATAAAGTTTCCATCTAAAAGGGAAACTCCTTAGCCTGACAAGCCAGACCCACATCACTTGAGATGTTGGGTCTGGGAACACACCGTTGGCAGGGATCAATCCGAGGGGCGGGATAAACGGTTGTCTTTCAAATGTCCTCTGCACGCAATAGGATAGCGCTACAACCAACCAGAGCAACAAAGAAGGTGAAGCAGAGCTAGTTGATAGATTAAACTTTTACCATATCCGGTCGGGCAAAACTCCGAACACATCTTCCTTTTTTGCTGTTCTTTGATATTTTCTCAAAGAAAAAGCCAAAGCCGATTCGAAAGACCGCTGTTCGCCAGCTTCTTTGTTTTCAAGTAGCACGCGGAACCAACTCTGCCGTCATTATGTTAAGCCCGCCCACCGACTCTATACACGATGTGATTGGCCTGACCAGAGTTACATTTTTCCAGCTCGCAAGCCAACGGAGAGTTGCTAGATGCCCTGACTGCAAAATTAGATTTGCTGCCGCTAGGGTGCGTCTAGATTTCTAGGCTAGAAACTCCTATAAATACATATGCAATAAGGTCAGCCACAAAAATAACCCTGTTCATGTCTTTTCAAAGCTAATTTTTCACTGCATGTCCTTAGTAAACCCTGACAGTAGTTTTTAATGCTAAAAGAGAGTTTGGTAAATCTGGCCCTTAATGTTTGCCATTCAAAATTTAAACCGATGCCGTTATTGTATGGTCTTCATACAGAACTGTGATTGGCTTTTTCTTCCCTGTACATATTTAATCATAGTTGCATTTGCACTGCAAATTGTCTATAAATGTGTATTTTATTCCCTCAGGAAGAAAAAAAAAAACATACTCTTATTTTCTCTAAATCATAATGTCCTCCTGTAAGTTTTATAATGTTTTATAGAGTTTTATACTGTATGACTAATGTTTGTCTCAAACTATAAGCACATTCACATAAGATTCTTCTCGACAGGTTAGCTTCTATTGGGATTGCTGGCACTGCTCTGTCTTGGTTTAGGTCATATCTATCTGGACGCACTCAGAGTATTCAATTCAAAAGTTTTAAATCAAGAACATATACAGTCACCTCTGGTGTTCCCCAGGGTTCTGTTTTAGGCCCACTTCTTTTCATTATTTATATGCTTCCTCTTGGTTACATTTTGAGAAAACATGGTATTCATTTTCATTGTTATGCGGATAACACCCAACTTTACCTATCTGCCAAACCGACTGGTTCTTTTCCTCCACCATCTTTGTCCAGCTGTTTAGCTGAAATTAAAGATTGGCTTTCAGCAAACTTCTTGAAGCTAAATGCCAACAAAACTGAGGCTTTACTAGATCAGTTTTATCAAAATCTATTTGTTTTTCTTTTGCACATTGACAATAATGCAATCTGTCCTTCTTCACAGGTTAAACGTTTGGGTGTTATCATGGATAGCACACTATCCTTTGAAACTCACATTAATAATATCACGTGGACTGTATACTTGCATTTGCATAATATTAAACGTCTCCGTCCCTTCCTCTCAACCGACAATACCGCAGTTCTTATTCATGCATTAGTCACTTCACGTATAGACTATTGCAATGCTCTTCTCACAGGTTGAGGACATTTCTCCTGTTCTTCAGCAATTGCACTGGCTTCCAGTAAAGTATCGAGTTGAATTTAAGATTTTGTTCATAATCTTGCACCCCAATACCTTACTCAACTTCTTCATGTTTACACTCCTTCACGTGCTCTCAGATCTTCATCTTCAATTTCTCGTGTGGTACCTCGGATTCGACTAACTCCTATGGGTTCCATATCTTTTAGTTATGCTGCCCCCCGCCTATGGAACTCCATTGCTTTTGATGTTTGCAATAGCGATTGTTTATTAACTTTTAAAACGCGTCTTAAGACATATCTTTTTACACCAGCTTTTTATGATATGTTTTACTGAGTCTTGACTGCACTTTATCTGTATATGCGGACTGTTCGTTGTGTGCTTTTTCTTGTGTAGTGATCTGTATTTTTTGTGAGGTGACCTTGGGTGTTATGAAAGACGCCATTAAATAAAATGCATTATTATTATTATTATCCTATGAAGCCTGAAGGACTGGCTTTAATAGTGGCTTCAGATATGTAAACAATAGTGCTGAGTAGATTACTTACAAATTGAAGTCACTTACTGATTCCAAATTACATGACAAAAATTCTAGCTAGCTACGTAATCCATTACATTAAACATGTAATATATAACTGGTAACATAATCTGACTACTTTTTGATTACTTTTGACATAACTCTTTTATCACATTGATTGATTTGAATAGGATAATCTTGAACCATATTGATATAAAAATACAAAGAGAAAGAAAATATATTCCATTCTTTGTTATCAACAACATGAAGTGCATTAAATTTTACATTACGTCAGGGTTTCCCATACTGGGGTTAGTGAGCTTAATGAAAAGTAATTAAATCATTAAAAAAAAGAAGGAAATTGAAATGAATCATTTTAAAATAAAAACAATCAAAATAAAACACTTACTATAAAAGATTAAATATTTTATTTGTTTACCTGCATGTCATGTGACGTCAGAGAACCATGAACTTAATTTTATTATTTATTATTATTGACTTTTATTGATATTTTATTATTGACTTAACTTAGGAGACACTTCAAGAAAATGTATTAGGTCAAAGAGATTCAGCTGACAAAAAAGTTGAGGAATCCCTGCTGTCATGAAACTGTTCGGGCTCGGAGACACAAAGGTTGAGGATCCAAATAGTAGTTTACGTCATATTCAGGTAATTCAACCAATCAGCGCGAGAAGAAACCTGTGTATATAGCCGTTCATCACCTCTATCCTTTGACAGTTTTGTAGCATCCCTTATTTGTTATGCAGACATTAGCCAATCAGGGCTGCATTTCTCAAAAGCATCATAAGATCATTGAACCATTGGCACCAATAGTCTCTACGATCAACATAGCTCACAATGGTTTTGAGAAACAGCCCAGAACAGTAGGCATTTACACTGAAATCTTAAAGGTGAAGCAGCACCAAAACCAAGCGTTGCATTCAGAGATGGGTGGAAAATCCTCATGTATTATGACTTGTTAAAGCTAAATTATGACTTGGAGCAAACAAACATTCACATGTGAAAGACAGTGGAAGGACCAAGCAAGAGATCTTTGGCTCAACCTTTCAAGCCTCAGGGAGAGAGAAGTGATACGATGTCTGTCTGTTGCGTAGAAGCAAACCTCACTTCCACCTAGCATTGAAGGTTTACATTTGATCAGTTCATGCATTCCCTGGGAATTTAACGCATTGACCTGGGCATAGCTAACGTCATTCTTTACTGTTTGATCTGGAGATTCTGTAAAGGAAGGGAATTGGCTCCTTATGATGGGCTGTGAACAGCCTAATCTTCAGACATACATGGTGTAATTGGTGCTTTCATAGTTTCTCTCTATGTCGCTCTGTTTACAGAGAACTGGGGTTATGTGAGTAACCCAATGTTTACTGACATTTTACAAAGACCACAGGGAAAATAAAAAATAAAGTATGTCATGACCCCTATTTATACCACAAAATAAGCAGTGTGGTCAATAGATTTAGCATTATGGTGCCTTGCAATCCTGATTTAAAACACTTTGAAAGAAACCTTCATACAAAAACAAAAAAGTCTGGTCAACATGAATCCCCCTATGAGGAGTATTGAAAAGTTCAGAACATGATTTTCACAAAATCCTTAATGGCCGACTTCCTGTTGGGCATAGTGCCATTTTTAAAATGTTCAGCTCGACAGTATATGTACAGAATTGATGTACAATATACCAAGTTTTTAGCACATATGTTAAATATCCCCAAGTTATTTATCCCCAAGATTCCCTTGTTCTAACTCTTGCCCATGCCTAATGGCTGACTAGGACTGTGCAAAATTCAGTAGTTTTGAACATGGGGCCCACTAGGGAGCCTCAACCAACTTCCAAGTGGGCCTCAAGATGACTTAAAAGAAGAAAAAAAAACAAGCATAAAAATAAGCTAAAACAGCTACAAATCAATATATTTCTTATTATTTGGTTATTTTATATTGGCGTGAAGTCTAAACCGATTATTGAAAAGTTTCAATAAGATGCTTTTAAAATAAAAATATGCTTTTCAAGTTCAGCTTTAATCAGCTCTACAGAAGGCAATAGTGTCATTACTCAGATCAAGTAAATTCAGTGTTGATTCAATTCAGTAATGGTGAAGGGGTACACTATACTTCAATGGTCCACTTTAGACATTGCACTAACTATAAGTAACTTTGCAACTACATGCCAACGGACTCTTATTAGAGTATTAATAGACAGTTAGGGTTCAGGTTAGTAGAATAAGCATTTAGTTGCAAAGTTACTTATAGTCAGTAGAATGTCTGTTGGGAAGCATCAAAATAAAGTGTTAGCAGATATTAAGAAGACTGTAACCAGCTCACCAGCTCCATTCACCATGCCTGTCTCCTCAGCACTACATTTCCCATCATCCTCTCTGGCTCAAATCTCACACTACTCAATCACCTGCACCTGCAAGCCATTACCCTCGTCATCACATCACTATGGCTGCATCTGAAAACCTAGGCAGTTGACTTGTTGCCTCGCTGCTTTATCAGGCAATGACTTTAGGCATGAAGGCACCTCACAAAACTGATTTCAGACAGACTTCTGAGGCAGCGTAACAGTTTAATGATCTACAGCAAAATAGCACTAGCTTTGGTGGTAACTACTCAAATATTCAATTACTACAATAGTAATTTCTCGCTAGGGAAAAAAAAAATCAGAAGAGGAAAACTTGGTCAAAAATTTACTTTTACACACAAACTAACCAGCAGCCGCAACTTTCAGACGCCATCTTTCTTTTTCTAGCTCAACTGTCACCGAATGGAATGCACAGGATTGTGGGATATCAAAGGCAGCAAAGGATACATCTATGCTGCCTTCAAAAATCGATGAGATGAAGGTCTTTCAGGAGGAAGGAAGTGATAACATTGGATTTGGACGTGTCTTGATGCCTTCCTACCTTGAAATGTGTCCTCCGAAGGCAGCATTTTCCAGTTTTAGGACGCAGCCTATATCTGCAGTCACTATCCTCACCTCAGTGTCTGGTCTCGTTGTTACTATCCACCGCTAGCCTGACTACATACCGGTTATACCTACCTGTAGGGATGGGCAAATGAAGCCTCATGAAGCACCGAGGCTTTCCCCTGATTGTTCCAGGAAAAGATTCAAAGCTTTGAGAGTGTCAAAAACGGCACCATCTGGTGTTTAGTAAAAAATAAATAGCCAAAACCCTGTGAAAGAAGCTTCATCGGATGAAGCAGCCACCACACATTCCATAGTTTAATGTTACATGCACAAATAAAAGCCTAACAGTGCCATTGTGTTTGTGTGATGTGTGTTGAATGATAAATTAACTTAACCATTAAGCTGTGGCATTTAATGCCGGTATGAATATCAATATGATGTAATAGAAGAAGAATATATGAATTGCATATGGGAAATTTTTTTATTTTTATTTTCCTTCAACAGTATATTCAGAGGATACTGTTCTGATGAATATTTTTCATAGACGTTTGGATGAACCTTGGTACTCTAAGCTGCCTTGGGGCATGAATTGGTATATTCGCTACACCCTTCTGCTCAGCCGAGCTAGTCCCGAAACACCACTCATTCTTCCGGTGATTTCCGAGTCTATTCCTTTAAGAGAATTTCTTAAATCATCATCCAAGATGGCCACCACACCTGAGTGTTCACCCAAGATGCCTGCCGTTCCAGTCTCGTCCCATCATGGCCACCGTTCCAGAGTCTTGTCCTGTCATGGCCGACGTTACAGAGTCTTGTCCCATCATGGCCGCCACTCCAGAGTTTTCAGCCAAGATGGTCATCACGCCTGAGGCAGCTCCAGCCCTAGTGTTGGCTCCAGCCCCTGACCATCATTCAATGTCTGCTCCAGCCCCTGAACAGAATCCAGTGAGGGCTCCATTCCCTGACCAGAGTCCAGTGATGGCTCCAGCCCCTGACCTCAACCCGAGCCCGCTCTCGTCCCAGAGTCCTGCTTGATGGCCTTTGTGCTTATGGATCCTGCTATCCATGAGCCAAAAATTACATTGGCTCTGACTGTAACAGTGGTGGCTTTATGTGTGTTTGCACACATGCCCGTAACTTCCCCTAAGAAATTTTTTAGGAGGGCTATCCCCTTGTCATGGCCGCAGTGGCCGCTCCTGAATCGAATCTCCTTGGTTCCCTCATCTCGGCCAAGGAGGCCGTCGTGATCTCCTGTTCTTCTAGTACCCTCATCTCGGCCAAGGAGGCTGTGCTGTCTGTATGTAAAGTGCACCCTATACTACCTGCACCGCCATGGTCCCCTGGGTTGCCGGTGCCGTCCTGCAGGTATCCCAAGTCACCTGTTGGCCACCTCACACAGCTCCAGAACGGCTACCCTCCCATCCTGGCTGGAATCCATTTTGCACAAGGTTGCGCTTTCCGGGAGGGGGAAGTACTGTCACCAACTCCCCAACACTACACTTCCCATCATCCTCTGGCTCACACCTGCTCACACTCCTCAATCACCTGCACCTGCAAGCCATTACCCTCATCATCACATTCACTATTGACTGTATCCGAAATCGATAACTGATAGTTGACATGTAGTTTTGCTGTAGTTTTACTTAGTTAGTCTAAAGTGGGCAATCAAAATAAAGTGTAACCCAGTATCGATGTTGCAAAATTCCTCAATTATGAAACAAATCTGATTCAGCTATTAAGCAGCTCAAAGACAATAGTGTCGTCATCCAGCGCCATTAGTTCAATTTAGCTTGTGTATAAAATGTTACATAATCATATTTGCATTACAGATTTCAAACAGTAAAATGATCACAGACTGAAGGCACAGTACATTACATGTGGGTTTGATAAGATCAACTGATCAGTTTAGGAAAATAAATTACTGCTAACCACAACAACAGATGTGGTTGCTATATGAACAAGCATCAGTTGATGTCAAGCATTGTGCCGCCCTCTGCTGAGAACAGATGAAACTTCACAAACCAAGGCTCTGCACACTTGGAGTGAAGTTATTTCTGGTGTGAAATGATTTCTTCAAAACTCATCGCATTCTATAAAAATAATTTCACCTTGAGAGCATGTCCAGAATCCCAAATGAACTGCTGCCATCATTTTGCAGGGTCCCCACAATCATGCCACGTAGTTCTTCTGTGCCTGAAATATATTTTTAGAGCATGCGGTGAGTTTTGAAGAAATCATTTCACTCCACATTTCATAATATAAATATAAATAATTTCACTTCAAGTGCACAGAGCTTCAAGCTTTGCTTCAAAATCCAGTTAAAATGCAAATCAGGGTTCAGAGTTTAAATGTCAGTCAGTTGCAAAATTCTCAGATGATTGTTCTTGCAGCCGTGTGGCATTTCTCTCTGTTGCTAGAATGAAACAACCCTCTGTATATAGAGTTTTAGCCTTCATTAATCACAATTATAAAAATACGTAATTTTTATATAACCACAGACTGGCAGGCAGGTGTGATGCAGAACACACTGAACAAAAGTAAACAAAAGGAGGGCTTGTAAATATGTACACTTGTCATCACAGCTGGGTTCAGCTCAATGAACCGCATAACATCTGCTCCACTGTTGACTGACCCCGTACATAGTGGCATGGCGCTGCTTCATGCAATATTTTACAGGTTTTAACAGTTTGTTAAGCAGAGCATTGCTTATATGTTATTGTATTATCTGGATGGATGTGTACATATTATTTGGTTCTGATTAATACAAATGGTCACACTTTACGTTAGGTTTAATGTACTTTAATTTATTTGCATCAAAAAATAATCGGTTAATAATCGGTTTAAGAGGGGATTAAATCAACAGTGTAATTATAGATAGATTAAAGAAAATGAATTACAGCTGTAATTACATCCAGGTATTTTTAAATATAAGTACAATGTAAAAACATGTATGCACACAATAAGTGCATTGAATCAAATTATTTATTTAAATGCAAATACATAATAGTTAAAGACACCTAAAGTGGGACCATACAAACCACTTGATTAGATTTAAAATATTTTTTGGTTGCACTTTATTTTACAGTATGTGTACTTACAATGTACTTACCAAAAGTACTATATAAGTTAATATAAGGTAACTTCATAGGTTAAGGTTAGGTTTAGGGTAGGTTCAGGTTAGTACCTAGTTAATACCCAGTTATTATAATTACTATAATATGTACAAAGGGTTACACTTTATTTTAAGGTGTCATTGTTACATTTAAGTACTGAGTAATATTAATTAAGGACATGTACTTACTATAGGGTTAGGGTAGGATTGGGGTTTGGTTGAGGGTTAGTTGCATGTAATTATGCATAATTTACTGTTATTACTATGGTAAGTACATGTAACGTGTAACAAGGGCACTGTAAAATAAAGTGTTACCGTACATAGTGTGTACATGGGGAAGAAGACTTTAAAGTGCTACCTTTTTCCAGTATATCTGGGATTTTACAAACTGATGTAATGTTTGTTCAATGCAAACTATACCTAGGAAATTAAACATTTGAGCAAGGCTCATGGCTACTCTTGGACTAAATATCTAGTATGTGTTTTCATTCTGAGAGGGGAGGAAGTTAAAGATAGGACAAAAAAATATAGCGAAGGAAGTAGGCAGAAGTTTCTCAAAATGAGGAAGTCTACAAATAGTTCCATTTACTTACTGAAGCAAAAAGGTTTGTCAGTTCAATAACAGCAACATAAAGGTGAAAAGCATTTCGTTTTAGTACATCAGTATACGCTCAAAGTTTCTCTTAGAAGTAGTGCTCCTGAATTGGTAGCTTCTTTTGAACTATCCACTGAGTTTTTGGTCATACCACATCCTGTTCAGTTAGACAGCAATTTGAACATGCTATGTAGTCCTTGTCCAAAGTGAAGGGAGTTGAACACTTTGTAAGGTAAGAATATGTCTAATTCTCTACATGTGTGTTTTATGTACACGTAAGATTTTGCGCTCAAGTATGAGGTTAAACTGAATGAATTCATAAGGGTTAGTGAATTAAGCGGCCTAAATTATTGACATACTTTCAAAAGCTGAAATACTTTCCATTACATTTTTTACATGATTTCTCTTTGGATATTTCGCATGTTATATTATACAATTCGAAATATTTTAATATTGTAAAACATAAATATTATAATTTTTAAAATCTTCAATTATTTATGTTACCATGAAATAAAAGGAAAATACATGTTTTAAATGATCTGTATAATATCTGCGACTGTATAATATCTAGCACTTTGTTGTGGCATTAACTGATCTGTCATTATTTAGTTACTTTGAAGTAAATGCAAAAGCAAAGCTGTTTAGAAATATCAGATGTTTCTCTGTCTAATTGTGCACTCAGTTCTTTTAAAGAAGGCAATTGTTTGTTTTTAATGATTTATTAAGTTACACATTTATTTTATGTATGTGTTAATAGTGCAGCAATAATTTATTAATGATTACTTATAAAAATATGGAACATTTGCATGTACATTTTCACATGCAGTCCAGTAAGGTCCAAATGTCTAAATAGGAGACTACAAAATGTTGCTATTTTAAACATATTTTGAACCTGGAAATAAATAGGGTTTTAAAACTTTACAACAAAGATGTTGTATATTGTATATTATATATTTATAATGAAAGAATTGTATAATTTAACGGTTTCAGAATTTTTCAGAAATCATTTCATATATATATATATATATATATATATATATATATATATATATATATATATATATATATATATATATATATATATATATATATATACTCCACAGCTTTTCTATCTAACACAAATTAAGACAATTATAAAATCTTAGGGGACACAATAATAATATAATTTTGGCATAATAAAACAGCTTTACACCTTAAAAATCCGCCTTAGACTTAACCTGTAAAACTAGTAAAATCTGACCAGACTAATAATGCTTTATTACTGCTTTTACTGATGCTTTTCTCATTATGCTGAAATCACATTTTCCATTACAAAAGTGACATTTTGCTCTTAGGTTACAATAACACTGACCATTTCTTGCTTCTTCTTTATGGAATCTTTTGTGGTTGAATTTGATGCATCTTCTCTGTCTCGCTTCTCTTTCATGCATTAACATGAGACCCTGAGGTTTTGTATTAGCGCTTGAGTTTGAGGTTGCTTGTAAGTACAAGGGCTAGAGGGTGTATTTTCAGTTTGCTTCATTTGTGATTTTGTACTTTGTGTAAAAACAAAACAACAAATGAATATAAATTAAGCACAATGTAAAGTTGATACAGTGTACTGTATTTCAGTCATTCATTTTCAGTCAGACCAATAGATCAGACTGTAATCTGGCTTGCTTCGTTCACTATATAGGTAAACTGTTTTACAAGATAAATTGTTAGTTATGAGTTTGCACAGACATGATTACATTTTATTTATAATGATTATGATGCCACACTATTTTCTTTGAGGCACAGCACTGGTAACATACACAACGACAGTCCCACATAAATGAGAATTTAGCAATTTCTCTTTTGAAGCACGAATTCTGTCATTTTCATGTAAAGTGTTTCATTGTGTGACCTTGACTTGAGAGTGGTTTCCTGTAGTTGGAGTAGCAGGCATCTTAAAGTACCCTTAAACGCATCATGGGAATGGGCTTAAGTTATAGTAGAGTCTGAATGTTATTGCAAAAGACTTGACCGCTTCCTCTTTCTACATGAACTAGTTTCTCAGAGGCACATGTCTTTTGTCTTTCTAACATCTTACACAAGTTAGAGTTTCAAATATACATATATACTATACACACATATGCTTTTGTGTAATTTGCTTTGTAAGAAAATGTAAGAAAAGTTTTCCTTTTCAAAACCTTTTGATATTAAATACTTTAAATTCATTTTGTGTATATATATAATGTGGCTACATATACATTTACAAATATATATTTTTAATGATTTGGACCTGGTAGTAAAGGCGAAAAAGCCAAAAAGTTTCTGCATAGGAACTCCTGTTTGACAGATTGTAATATCAGATTATGATCTGTTTCCTTGTATTCAGTTTACTGATTCTCACACTTCCATTTGTGTTATTTCATAGTTTACTGTTGTAGAAAATGTGGAAACATTAATAACAGATTGCCTCATTCTGTTATTTGAACGTATTTCTTCTGTTTAACCTTGCTGTGACAAGTTTTGGATTTTAAACTCAAGTTTATTCATTTTCAAAAATTAAACGAAGTAATCAACTGATTATCCTGATTATATGTGAGTTGAAACAAAGGTTATCTAGTTGAGTTTACTCACGTTTTTCTACCTGGAAATGTTTTACAGATTATGCCCATTCCTTTACTTGTAGTGTAAATAAATAAACAAAGAAAGAAATGAACAAAATTCATATTGAAATCACAAAATTGGAAGAAACGTTAACACGTAAACGTAGACACTAAAGACAGTGTTAAAGATAACAGAATTAACACACAAAATTAGTAAACGGTGTGAGAGATTGTGAGTCCACAGAATGCAACATGCATCAAAACGACAGTAATAAAGTAATGTGGCTATATACATTTTAAAATATATATTTTTAATGATTTGGACCTGGTTGTGAACTCCTGTTTGACAGACTGTAATATAAGATTGGGATCTGTTTAACTGTATTCAATTTAATGATTCTCACACTTCCATTTGTGTTATATTTCATAGTTTGCTATGTAGAAAATGTGGAAAACATTAATAACAGATAGAGAACGTATTCTTCTCTTTAACTCCAATTGTTGTGACAAGTTTTGGATTTTAAACACAAGTTTATTTGTTTTCAAAAATTAAACGAAGTAATCAATTGTCTTGACTATATGTGAGTTGAATCAAAGGTTATCTTCAAGTTGAGTTTACTCATGTTTAGTCGAGTTTTACTCACGTTTTTTCCACAAGGAAATATTTTGATTATGCCCATTCATTTACTTGTAAATAAATAAACAAACAAAGAAATAAACAAAATTCATATTGATATGTCTGATATCTCTATTTTTGGTGCCTCAATTTAATATAAAAAAATACATTTAATGAACATATCACAAAATGAGAAGAAACTCTAAAGATAGTAGACATAGATAGTAAACAGTGTGAGAGATTGTGAGTCAACAGAATGCAACATGCATCAAATATACAGTAATAAAGTAAAGCAAAACACAAAATTAATGATTCCTGCATTGGTCCAATATTTTATTTCTTCAAAAATGTATTACGCTCATGGCTAATTGAATGATTTATTGATTTAACACCATGTTTATTACATAACAGCCTACACATTTTTATATTAGGCTATCCTGAAGTTTTCTTTAAAACATTATTTTATTAAGCAAATTCATTTAATGGCATTCTGTATAAGGTTGGCATTATCATCACAGGGTTTAAATCTCTAGATTGTATTTAAATGTGTACATTACCCATGGGTGTGTGCTTAAAACCTCACTGATTTGTCTATAAAATATGATAGAAATGATCTACACATTCTCCTTCTTCAGGTCATTAGCAATCCTATAAGCTATCCCAGAAGGTTGAACAGACATGGTAGACAAGGTGCAGCTGCTGCCGTACTTCTTCGGCAACATCACTCGAGAGGAGGCTGAAGAGTACCTGAGGCAAGGAGGAGCAGGAGACGGCGTTTACCTGCTGCGCCAGAGCCGCAGTTTCCTCGGTGGCTATGCCCTGTCAGTGTCCTACGGCCGCCAGTTCTACCACTACACCATCGAGAGAGAGATGAACGATATGTACGCCATCGCAGGGGGCAAGTCACACAGAACCCCGATAGATGTGATCGACTATCACTCGCAGGAGTCTGACGGGCTCATCTGCCTGCTGAAGAAGCCCTTTAATCGGCCCCGCGGCACAGAACCTAAAGTTGGACCCTTTGAAGACCTGAAAGAGCAGCTCATCCGGCAGTATGTCAAACAAACTTGGAATTTACAGGTTGGTGTCAGTTTAAAGGCCTGTTCACACCAAAAACGACCACACCAGCGGACGATATCGTTGTTTATTCTAAGTGAGCTCTCCAGTTTTGTTGCCTGTCACTTTAAATGCTCGAGCGCATTAAAGCAGGATGGGTTCTGATTGGCTGTCAATGTTTTTATCGTTCATCGGCTGGATAAAAATCGCTCTGAAAGTGATTCCAAGATATCGTTACTCAGTGCCGTTATTGTTATAGTTGAGGTGTGGACTCTGTTCTTTTATATTTAGGATGATTTTCAGAACTATATCTTTACCATTATCTTTATAGTTATCGTCCTGGGTGTGAACGGGCTTTAAGACTTTATTCAATTGCTCTTTCATACAGTATTTGCAACACACTCGCATGGCAATTTGTAACAGTTTTACTTTTTGGCAAATTTGCATGAATTCTTCGTATGACTTGCTTACGCTAAAGTAGTTGGTAACACTTTAGTATGGGGAACACATATTCACTATTAACTACGACTTTTGCCTCAACATACTCCTAATTTACTGCTTATTAATAGTTAGTAAGGTAGGTTTTGTAGCATTTAAGTTTAGCTATTGGGTAGGATTAAGTGATGTACTAATAAACAGCCAATATCCTAGTAATATGCATGCTAGTTTAATCTAATAGTGAGAACTTAACCCTAAAATAAAGTGTTACCAAGTAGTTCCATTTTCTAATGATATCAGGTTGGTATCTGAGTCATATAGTTATGTTTAGAATGAGACAATTGTTGAAAAACAGTATTGAGCTCATGCATTTTCGTAATACACATTCTTTGTCCTTTTGGCTGAAGTTACAAATCTTTATCTCCTTCCCTCCAACCACCTCGCTCATTTTGGGGTTACTCTTTATTTTAATGTGACATAGTTACATTGTACTTGCTCAGATAAGTGCTGAGTAATATTAATTAACTACATGTACTTACTACAGAGCTATGGTTTGGTTTAGAGTTAGTTACTTGTAATTAAGCATAGTTTACTGTTAATACTATAGTAAGTACATGTAGTAATGTGTAACTAGCCCCCCTTAAATTAAAGTGTTACCTATTTTGGCATCCATTTCCATTTCCCACTGGATAAATTCCTGTCCTATACATTTTGTTTGTTGAATAGTCATACTCAGATTAGAAGTACTCATACATAGAAGTATGTCAGATTACGAGAATAAAATAAACTAAACATTAGACATGTCACAACAATCTTTGCACATTTTTTTGTTGGTGTCAGCTTTTGAACATTTGCAGCTATTGTGAATACATTTATGTCGCCTCTGCACTGTGTTAAAGTATGTGTAAATGCACATTTCTTGGAATAAAACAAGCAGTTTTTTAGTTTTGTTGTTTTGTTTGTTGTGTGGCAGGGTTCGGCTCTGGAGCAGGCTATCATCAGCCAGAGGCCTCAGCTGGAGAAACTCATCGCTACAACAGCGCATGAGAAGATGCCATGGTTCCATGGCAAAATTGATCGCGAGGACTCGGAGCAGCGCTTGCTCAAGAGCCCACACATCAATGGCAAATTTCTGTAAGTTGGACAATTTATACAAGATCAAGAAAAGAGAAATGATCTTGGATTTCATTACACCTACAAAGAATCACCCAGAATACACTTGTGACCCTGGACCACAAAACAAGTCATAAGGGCCTTCTTTTTTTTTTATTGAGATTTATTCATCATCTGAAGAAATAAGCTTTCCATTGATGTATGGTTTGTTAAGATAGGACAATATTTGGCCAAGATAAAACTATTTGAAAATCTGGAAACTGAGGGTGCAAAAAAATCGAAATATTGAGAAAATCGCCTTTAAAGTTGTCCAAATGAACTCCTTAGCAACGCATATTACTTATAATAATACATTTTTGATATATTTACGGTGGGAAATTTACAAAATATCTTCATGGAACATGATCTTTACTTAATATCGTAATGATTTTTGGCATACAAGAAAAATCAATAGTTTTGACCCATACAATGCCATACATATTATTGCCACAAATATACCCGTGCGACTTATGACTGCTTTTGTGCTCCAGGGTCACATATTAGTTATAGGGTACAATCTAGATCTAAATTTCTGTATGTTGGATGACTTATAAAAGATCAAGAAAAATGAGAAATGATCTTGGATTCCGTTACATCTTCTAAGAATCACCCAGAATATATATTAGATATGGGCTATTTTTTAAAGAAATTAATAATTGTATAATGCAAAGATGCATCAGTTGATCAAAAGTAACAGTAAAAACTTTTACATTGCTACAAAATGATATTTCAAATAAATGCTGTTCTTATGAACTTTCTATTCATCAAAGGATCCTGAAAAATATCACCTTTTCCATTTCCAAAATTATGAAGCAGCACAACATTGATAATAATCATAAATGTTTCTTGAACAGCAAATCATCATATTAGAATGATTTCTGAAGGATCATGTGACACTGAAGACTGGAGTAATGATGCTGAAAACTCAGCTTTGATCACAGGAATAAATTATATTTTAAAATATTTTCACATATATTTTAAATTGTAATAATATTTCACAATATTACGTTTTTTACTGTCTTTTTGATCAAATAAATGCAGCCTTGATGATAAACTTTTTCAAAAAAGACTCAAACCTTTGAATGCGACTCTATATTACATAAACCAAATGCATTTGTTCTATCAAATGACGTATTTCATTTATTTTGCAGAGAGAGAAGTAAAGCATTATGTTGTTATGTTGCGTGCATTACATGAATCTAAATAATGTAGCGTTTCCATTAAGTTAAAATAAATTATGTTTTCATGTGCTCTAAAGTAAGTATTTCTTTAGTATCTTGATTAAGATTTTATATCACATTTTGAGTTAATCGTAAATCTTAACATTTTAATCCCAAGACTATTGCAAAGAAATTGCTTAGATAAAATTTTGATTCAATTCATCGCTGAATTAGTCCCTGGACGAAGCATGGGTTTGGACTGTAGCACCACTGCTCTAAAGTGAAAGAAGCGAGGCAGAGAGACACTGTGTGGTTTCCGCTGTGACACTGTTTGAGAGGACTTCCTGAAGTGACCGAAGATGCAGTGTGGAGGCGGAAAACAAGAGCAGGGCTGGGTGGGGGTAGTGAGTCTGCGTACAGTCTTGCTTTAAATAGAACACTTGCTACCATCTTAAAAGATGTGCGTGCAATCTAGTCTACAGAAAATGGAAAAAGAAGAAAGTATATTTACAAGACAAATACGGTTTTATCATCGTGAGAACTTTGTCATTAGCTTTCAACTTTCTAGTTTTTACTAAAGGTAAAAAATAGTAATCAAAATGTGTTATATTTAATAACTTTATAAACATTATATTTTTTAAACATTTATTGGTTCACCAACTACATCCACTGCATACTAACATACTGAATAACGAATCTCTGTTTTGAAGAACATCTACGGCTCCATCTAGTGTTGATCTGTGTATAATAGAATCATACTGGCTGTGAATTACTGTGGGTTTTCCCCCGTCCTCTGCTTAACATTTACTGTATAATTTTCTCTCCTCCTGACAGAATTAGACAAAGAGAAAACAATGGCAGAAACGTGTCCTATGCACTGTGTCTACTGCATAATAACCAAGTCATGCACTATCGTATTGATAAGGACAAGGCTGGCAAGCTCTCCATTCCTGATGGGAAGAAGTTCGACACACTTTGGCAGGTAATTAAAACCTGTCAAGAGACATGCCAAACCTGCTTATGACTTCAGAGCAGGTGAAGTCTATACAGTATGTGTAGAAAAAAAAAGACATTGGATAATTAGAAAACAAGTGATTTATTTAAAGTCCCCCTGTAGTCAATAATTGTATCCTTTAAAGCTCATGTTTGATCAGCAAAATTACATATTTAAAAACATTTTCCTGTGAAAAAGTGTCTTCATGCCTTGTCTTCATAGCTTGAATGTACAGCCTTGCTTCATTTAGCCCCACCTCCACTTGTTCGTTCAACTTTACTGTAGTAAATGCTGCACGGTAATTAATATGGTTAGCCTTTTGCTTGACTACGTTATCAAACAGCTCAGTCTGCCTTCTAAAAGTATCCTTAGTAACACTTTGAACAACTTAGAATGTCAGTGGAGAAAGGCATATAGTTAACATCATATACATAATTAATCTGCTATATCGCTAAATATTTATCATATAAACAGAAAAATATACCGAAATAACCTGGCTTCTCTTGAGACTCCCCTGCTTCAGAGCGGTCATAGTTAAAGTCCCAGTGAACTGGAAGTAGCAAGTGAGTTTTCTTCCGTGCTGTGACGTATTTCCAAGTGAAACTGAATATTGAATAGAGGGCAGGGTTTTACTTCAGCGCTCCTCCTCTCCATCTCTCGCTCATAGCAGACTAACGGTAGGAGGGGAGTGGTCAAGGATATTCAAACCTAAGCCGTCAAACTGACATCATCTGAGAAGGAATGTCGTTTTTAGACCAGAAGTTACTTTTCAGATTTTGATTAAAGATTACCGCGACAAACAATTTTGTTCTGTGTATTAACTTGCACAGATTAATTGTTCACCCTAAGACCTTATATGTGCTAACAAAGTAAATAGGGTCAATTTTGATTTCATGAGGACTTTAATGATATGCTAAAGCCCGGCTGCATGTTGATGTAATTGGTTACAAGGTAGTTTGTGATATCAGAAACACTAGCAATTTCAAACCGTGTTTTTGATACTGTCTTTGGTTCACTGGTTTTAAGGAGAAAGTAGCAATGGTGTTGACTTTATGAAACACTTCAAGTCAAGAGTAGTCAGAAACTCACTGCGCCTTCAAATTAGTCCAAATGAGGTGCGTAGACAGAAAATCCAAATAGTGAAACACTTCAAGAGAGTCCACACACTCTACCAAAAATTAAGTCATCAATTGCGAGATAAAGCTTGGCATTGACAAAGGTCACATGTGACTGAAACGGTTTCCCTTCTCACAGTAAAGCATTGTTTTTACCTGATCACTCTGTCGGGGTTTATTCTGCAATAAAAACCGGCTGGGTGTATATTATCCCTTATATAAGATTCTTTATTATTCTATTAACTATAAATATATTTGCAACTTCATGTCAACAAGCTCTCATTACAGTATTAGTTGACTGTTGTAGACTGTTAATAGACTAGTTAGGTTAGAGTTATGTGTTAGGGTTAGTAGAAAAAGTTAACATAGTTGCAAAGTTACTTATAGTCAGTAGAATGTCTGTTGGAGAGCATCAAAATAAAGTTTTAGCAGAGTACTAATACTCTAATGACTGATAGTTGACATGTAGTTGCATAGTTAGTAGAATGTCTAAAGTGGACCATTGAAATAAAGTGTTACCCAAGAGGTAGACAATTGTTTTGAATATGGTGACCAACAGGACACATGCCGTGTTATATTTAGATTTCCTGGTTGGGGGGTGAATGGTTGCGTGGCTGTGCATGATGCACTGCATCAAAGGTTTAGCAAAGGTAAAGCTACAGCTAGGCCATTAACTAGCCCTGGTAAACATCTATCACTTTGTGATTTGGAGAGCGCTGCATGGTTCGAATGAGGTGGGTGTGTATTAAAAGTGTATTTTAATATAGGAAATGTTTGATATAGATGATGCGTCACAACACTACTGTGTAGCTTTTCAAAGGTGTGCTAACGTGAAGCATGTGAAGAACCATAAAATGAAAGAAAAGCACACTTGGCTATCAGTTATCCATAATTTGTCAAAAACAATGTACACTTCTATTCTAGGCCTAAGCTTTTAAAGAACATAACGATGCTGAAACAATGACACTGTGATGATGCCCAGAATCTGACTTCAATGTGCAATGTATTATAGCTGGTAGAACACTATTCGTACAAGCCTGACGGCCTGCTCCGAGTGCTTACCGAGTCCTGCCAAAGACCAACACATCATTCAGTGGTAAGTACATTCACAACTACAACCAAACACAATGGTGAGAATGTGTTCTAATACGAGTTTACATGAACATGCTTTTAAGTAAGACATTAAAATGCACTGACATGGCAGACGATATGAACCACTCTGAGGGCTATTGTACTGTTTTAAATATCCACAAATAATTGTTAATTGTTTCACACACAAAAATAAGGAAATTAAACTTTTTGTCTGCTCATTAATTTAAATAATGTAAGTTCTTGCTAGTGTGATAAAGCATAGAGAAGTGGTTCTCAAATGGTGGGTTGTGACCCAAAAAGTGTCACAGACAATAGGGAAATATAATTCAAAATGCAATAATGCACAATTCAACTAACTATATCATTTATGGAGCCCCTAAAGAGACAAGGTGATAAAAAAATATTGGATAGGAGAAAAATATATATTTGAATGCTTTTGTGTTGCATTTGCTCACAGAAGTTTTGCATTCCTCCAATAAACTTTGCATTTGAGAGAAAACTTTGAGTTCGCTCACAAAAGTTTTGCATTCCTCCAAGAAAGATTGAGTTTGTTCACAACAGTTTTGCATTAATCCAGGAAACATTGCTTTCACCTTGCAAAAGTTTTGCGTTCCTCCAAGAAACATTGCGTTCACTCACAAATATTTAGCGTTTTTTTCCCAAAAACTTTTTTTTGCATTGGCATTGCTCGTGTCCTGCTGTTGCAGAGGCAGCATGGTGACTCCGGTCATGGGGATCGCAGGTCAAGTTGGCAGAGGCTGAGTTTGAAATGGGCATCGAACCCTTTTCTTCCGTGCTTTCTGCTGACTCAGAGGGCATTTTAAAATATGCTAATGTGAAAGCTGTCATGCGGACCTGGGAGTGCACCAAGGTACCTGGAGGATTCACATGAATGACGTGAATTAGAAAGCAACACGGACTCAAGGTGCGCACTTGTTCAGGAAGTAAAGTAACCTGTGCAAGAGGTTACGGCACCGATTACGGTGTATTTAGTTAAATAAAACACATGTACTGCTCTCTAAAGATATTTGAAGTAAACATATGATAATACAATCCCTAATACAATATCCAAATGAGCACACTTTTGGACTAAAAGCCCAGAGGGATGTAAATATAATAAAACACAGAAAGGCATCAGCAGGTTTATTTCCCATTTCAGGACTAGCAAAATAATTGCAACTTACTCTCTGTACAGTTGCCAATTCTGTAAGATTACAGAAGCGGAGGTGGCTGAACAGGGTGGTGGTATTGCTCCCTTTGCACCCGCCGTTGATCGGCAAGTCCTGCACCCCAAGACTTGGGGTGAATAACAAGTAATTTTCACACAATCCAAAATACTTCAACACTGGCGAGCTGACTTTCTTGGAGTGCAGGTAGGGTGTCTTGTCTGTCATATCCATGACATGCTTCTACACGGCAGTAGCAACTACACACTCTATCTGCTAGTGTTTTATGACAGGTGACAACCAGCGTTAAGGTGCAATAAAGCCACCTACTGTAGGTGTACTATTATTTTTTTAAATATTACCATTATATATGCCATTACAGTTATATATGCCAATACCGGTATATAGCAACAATCCTAAAGGAGGCAAAACATCTGTCTGCAGCATTGAAGGAGCTGATTCATCACCATGTCCAGGAGCCAGCAACTTCCACTAGCTAGGCTCAACCAGGACCGAGCTCCAGGAGGGAGGAGAAGAACGTGAGTGTGGCATCTTGAGCCCCCCTCTCGGCTGCCCAAAAGGAGATCAGATTTAAGGAAGGTGATCTCCTCGAGGGCAGTCAAGAAGAAACCCTGATGCCTTAAGGCCCTGGTCCTCGAGAGCAACCCCTCCCAAGGGAGGACAGTGCACACCATGTCATTGTGTGCCCAACTTCCTTTGGGTCTCTCAGGGGGTGTCTCTACTAATCCCACAACCTCAGGTGAAAGTGTACCCCCTTCAGAGAGAGAACTAGTGTTTTACAGTCTGTATTTTATAGTACCCAAAAATGACGGGGTTGCATCCTAAATGTTTGCTCTGAAGATCTGCTGGGCCTCTTTGGACATAAAAGTTCAAAGTGCTAACCGTAAAACTCAGGAATTAAATCCAAGGATCGGTTTGTGATAATAGATCTAAAAGATTCAAGATTTTGCCAGAACACAGGAAGTGCTTCAGGTTTGCTTTCGGGGGCGAAGCATACCAATATCTGGTTATTCCTTTCAGCCAAGCCTTATGCCCACATACCTTCACCAAGTGCATGGGTGCTGCTCTAGCTCCTCTATGACTCCAGGGGATTTGTGTACTCAACTATATCAACGACTAGTTGATACTAGCCCAGTCAGAAGGGTTAATGGCACAACAATTGGGCGGTCCGTGACCAGTGAAAGTTGCGATAAAGTCCAGACCGTCTGCCATCAATCTGAAGGTCTGGCTACGCGCAAGAGTAATAGCTGACCGGCCTTTGTGGGGACCATCGTCCTTTTTGGCAGATAAATTGGCTTAAGACGAGGGCAGTGTTTCTAGCACTGAAAAACTACAGTAACACTATGGTAGTCTCTTACATCATTCACCAGGGTGGGCTGAGTTTGCACCCCATTTTCAGGCAGGAGCAGCAGGCTGCTTTCTTTGAATTTACATTCTGGGACGAAAGAACTTGGGATCAGACATCCTGTCAAGGTGGGGACTGAGGCCCGGAGAAGGGTGACTTCTTCCTAAAGTGGTGGAGTCCATATAGCAGAGGTACAAAGTTAAGGTTTAAGTTGGGAGTGGACTTGTTTGCCTCTGAGGAGACAACTCACTGTCCACTCTGGTTCATCTTCAAACTTCCAGCTCCCTTGTAACAGTTACAGACGTGGTCAAGGCTTTGTCTATATGCCTTTCCTTCAATAGCTCTGCTCCCGGCAGTTCTAGGAAGGATTCACCAGGGCTGAGTTCACCTCCTTCTAGTGGCTCTGCTTTGGCCAGCTCAAGTTTGGTTTGCGGACCTAGTGTCTCTCCTGGACAGCATCCCTTGGGAGATCCCAGTCCAGAGAGATCTCATATTTCACCCCCGGCCAGAGATCTGGAAACTTTGGGTTTGGCCCCTGAGGGACACCAGCTCATATATTCTGATCTTTCGGCTGAGGTTGCTGAAACAATCTTGAACTCTAGAGTTCCGTCCACTAGAAAGTTGTATTCCTAGAAATGGCAACTTTTTGTGTCATAGTGTGAACAATGTCACTTAAACTCAGTTGACTGCCCTGTTGGGATTGATCATAGGAGCCTTAGCAGATTTGAGCACTATTTGAGCCCTATTGAGCTCTTGGAGTCGGTCTTGGAAAAAAGGCTACAAGTGGCTTTACTATTTGCACTCTCCTGCTTAGATTTTGCTCCAGGTGATGTCAGAGAATGGCTTCACCTTTAGGGGTCAGGTCCCACTCCACTCTTGCTAGGGGTACACCCTTAAATGATGTTTGTGCTGCAGCGAGTTGGTTGCCTCCACATACATTCATCAGGTTATAGACTTTGGATGCGGATTCCAGGGCCCAGTCTGTGCGGATCACAAAGCCTTGTTCCATTGGCATGGCAGTTATAATATTCAAGTTCTTACAGTGTCAACGGCATGACTCAGCATCAAAGTTCCACTATGGCTACACTACACTCTGGCTCACACAGAAGTGCTTCCATAATGTCAATGCCATGACGTAGCATCTCATTACCTGTTCGGGGAACCAGGTTACATAGTTAACCTGAGATGTTTTACAAGCAACTACAAAACTTTTGCGAGGGAACACAAAAGCATAGAAATTATTTTTTTATTTAATTTTTTTTATTCAAATTTCCCCCCCATCATGTGTCCTTTTAGTGGCTCCGTAATATCTGACTTGGGATAGCAAAATAAAAAACGTAATACCTCATTCTCAAAAACCTAAGCAAGGTACAAAAAATGTGAATGTTACTTAATGTACATTGAATTAGCTAATTTGCAGAGCTATTTTTGAAGAAACCAGTTTTGTGTGCGTTTAGCTTTGCTGTTGTAATGTATAACACAATATTAATGGGTCATAGATGTTTAGCCTTAAACATTAGCATCAAATAGTGTAGGATAAAATAACCTTATGCTCTTTAAAATTGTGGTTTCTAGCAAGGTGCAACAGGTGGGATTCTCTCCAGAATCAAATCATACTCCTTCCCCAAACCTGGCCACAAAAAGGTGCACTAACACACCCCTCTCTTCCTCCTTATCCCCCACTGGCAGTGGTAGGACACCCGCCTTGCTTGCGTGTGATTTTTGCTTCTAACTTTGCCTGTGGGACGCCTACACCCTCTCTGATCTCTTCCTCCATTCACTGCCCTGTACATCACATCCAATCACCAGCAATAACTCACATTCACGTTTTCATTCATATAAATATCGATACATAGATCAATTTGTGATACAAGCAGTTTACTCTCAGTTCAGTTAAAAGAATGGTTGCTTTTTACCCATTTTTGTTCAGTCCATTTTACACATTTTCACCTTGATTGCCTATCCACCTTATTTTTAACATAACACCGGACATGTCCATTTTTACCTTGAATGTGCAAGGCTTCTGGTGTCATTTGCTTCCAGTTATTTTTACCTGTACAAAAACAGTCTGTTGTGCTACTTGATTTTGCAAACTTTATTTGTTATCGTATTCATTTTATTTATTATCAAAATCATAAACACACTGGTTTGTAGTGCAAATAGTTTTACCATTAACTGCACTTTGTTATTCTTCTAGTTATTTACTTATTGCAACTAATGAATCAGAAGTTTTGCACATTTGCACACTTCCTCACTGTAAAATATGGTGGATAAAGAATGTAAGTCAGGGCACATTATATTCCATTTTATTTTTCTGTAGTTAAAAGTGTTTATAATACTTTAATATTAACACTAGTTTATATTATATACAACATATACACTGGTTTGTTGGTCTTAGCTGTCTTCCAGCATGGCTGATTTTAGTGGGGTTTAAGAACTAGACCAGCTAGGCACAATATGTACGATTTTTGGATTAAAATATCCAAAAACCACTAGAGCAATATATTTTATTGACTTTCAACACACTCAGATGTATCTATTATCATTTCTATATGATAATACAGCTCTGCGTTACCCCACATACACATGACTGGAAGAAACAGAAGCGGCCGTCTGTGGGATAATAAAAGCTCCACTGCTTTCAAGCCGTGTGTCACAGTTTGTCTCTGATTATCAATCGCTCCAACGGCCTCGTTCCACTCCATCTTTCAGCCCCACCCTGCTTCATACTACAGTAACATTAAAAAAATCTTTAATACATTAGTTCATCCATGAATATGATTTCCGCCTGAGTCCCGTGGGATTCTTTTCCACCGGCTGTAGAGGTGAAGACAACAAATTAAGGCGTCATCAAGCTACACTGTAAAAAAAGTTGCAGCCAGAAATTTAAGTACAATTAACTTGGATGTTTAAGTCATTACAACTTAAATTATGTTAAACTGACTTTAAAAAATGAGTTGTATCTTGTATAACTTATTTTGATGAGTTAAAACAATGTAAAAACGTATGCTGTCATAACTTATTGATCATATAATTTTTTACAGTCTACACCTTTGTTTTGAATAAGCAACCCCTAGCGACGAAACTTACATATTGTGCCTTTAAGATGTTTTTCCTGCAAGTATTTGAAAACTTAAGCCATTCTTTTTCAACAATAAAACAAAAATGTCATTCTAAGCTGCATTGTTAAGGTTGGTTACAGTATTTATACTATTTATTGCATACTATCATTTTTGTTGGGGTTATTTGGGTCTAACATCCATCTGAGAAAAAAAAAAAAAAGAAAATTAATGAGAGCCTGGATTATTCAGCATATTTAAGTCATTTTAAGATGAGGTTGAACTACCATTCAAAAATGTGGGTCTTTTTTCTTATTCAAAATTATTACTTTTATTCAGCAAGGATGCATTAAATTGATTAAACTGATTAAAAGTGACAACAAAGACTTTTACATTGTTCATATTAGCTACTTTAAAACGAATTAGCAGCTGTTTACGGCTGCCAAGCAACATAGCAATCTGACACATCAATATAGAATGTGTGGCAACAGATGTTACCTTCAGTCACATTTTCACAACGGCTTATCCAGGGCAGTTCCATTGAGAAATTAGATTCAGAACTATATTTTTGATAATGTACATCATTACTTCTGATGTACTTCTGGCTCAAATACTGGTCTAAAAGGAGGTAGCATAATTGTTCTCCCTTTTGAGACACCTCTGGCTATTGTCCATTGAAATGAATCAGTGGACAATAGTGTATAAGCAGTGTTATTTATATGACTCACAAATTGCTTCCTATGTAGAATGTTCCGAATGTTCCATCTCAGTGTTTGGAACAAAGGCAATAACTAGCTCTTTTTGGAAGAGATGGCAATCATTTGTGTTGATATTGTCTAGATGCTTTTTAGCTTCTAACAGTTGAATTACCCTAATCATACATCCATATTTTCATTCTCCTTTTCTATCACTGATGTTACAAATCACATAATTATTAATCCTATCGGCAAGAGATCTCTTTTCTTGTATTGTTCCTTTTTATTTAAACACTATGTGTTGGCTTTTTGACCTTTTGGAAGAAGGTTCTCCTCTTCTTCATGGACACTGACCACATCATGTATAATGCTGTATATATGAATTGCCATTCACTAACTGTACCATTGAAACATCTCAGTAAATGTAATTATGCATTCAATTCTGATTTAAGGTGCCATGAAGAACACAGGAAAGTTTGGTTTGACCCTGTCCTTCTTTCCCATTGATGCATGCAGGCATTTCAGATAACATGCCTGTGTCCTAACAGCTTTTTCTATGTGGATCTGTGTATTTTCATAATTGTAATTGTGTTGTGTTCTTGTAGGGTCTTGAAAATCCCTATAACTTTAGATCAAACGGCAGGGGTGAACTTCCTAATCCTAATATCTTCAGCAAAGGTTAGTTTACTTAGTTTTGCTTCAACACTTACACTTCCATTCAAAGGCTAGACACCTGGCTTTTTTTAAAAGAATTTTATTGAAATGCTTTTCCTTTGAATAGACAAATATAAATTGTGCCTACATATGGATTTCTTAAATGTATGTAAAGTAGACAGTGAAGGAAAAGATGTCCGACTCACATGGGAACTCTGTTTTAAAAGCTTTCATTTGTTTGATTTGAGCAGGTGTGTTCAAACTTATGACTGGTAGTGTAAACCTGACCCTGATGTAATTCTTGTAATCCTAAACTCTGTGCTTTATGTTTTCAGAGGCTATGCCAATGGACACACAGGTGTACGAAAGTCCATATGCAGATCCTGAAGAGCTGCGATCAACTACAGTGAACCGGAGCGACCTGACTCTGGAAGATGGAGAGTTGGGCTCAGGCAACTTTGGCACTGTCCTAAGAGGGGTCTACCAGATGAAAAAGTTAGTTAACCAAAACTAACAAAAGTTTTCTTGAAAATTCATTCTAATCTCATGTGGATTTTTAAAATTATTATTTTAAGGATATAAAAATCCAGTCCCCAGAGAATTCACATGTCAAACAATTCTCTAGCATTAGCAACTACACTCACCTAAAGGATTATTAGGAACACCATACTAATACTGTGTTTGACCCCCTTTTGCCTTCAGATCTGCCTTAATTCTACGTGGCATTGATTCAACAAGGTGCTGAAAGCATTCTTTAGAAATGTTGGCCCATATTGATAGGATAGCATCTTGCAGTTGATGGAGATTTGTGGGACGCACATCCAGGGCACGAAGCTCCCGTTCCACCACATCCCAAAGATGCTCTATTGGTTTGAGATCTGGTGACTGTGGGGGCCATTTTAGTACAGTGAACTCATTGTCATATTCAAGAAACCAATTTGAAATGATTCGAGCTTTGTGACAGGTAGGCCGTGGCATTTAAACGATGCCCAATTGGCACTAAGGGGCCTAAAGTGTGCCAAGAAAACATCCCCCTCACCATTACACCACCACCACCAGCCTGCACAGTGGTAACAAGGCATGATGGATCCATGTTCTCATTCTGTTTACGCCAAATTCTGACTCTACCATCTGAATGTCTCAACAGAAATCGAGACTTATCAGACCAGGCAACTTTTTTCCAGTCTTCAACTGTCCAATTTTGGTGAGCTTGTGCAAATTGTAGCCTCTTTTTCCTATTTGTAGTGGAGATGAGTGGTACCCGGTGGGGTCTTCTGCTGTTGTAGCCCATCCGGCTCAAGGTTGTGCATGTTGTGGCATCATAAATGCTTTGCTGCATACCTCGGTTGTAACGAGTGGTTATTTCAGTCAAAGTTGCTCTTCTATCAGCTTGAATCAGTCGGCCCATTCTCCCCTGACCTCTAGCATCAACAAGGCATTTTCACCCACAGGACTGCCGTGATACTGGATGTTTTTCCCTTTTCACACCATTCTTTGTAAACCCTAGAAATGGTTGTGCGTGAAAATCCCAGTAACTGAGCAGATTGTCAAATACTCAGACCGGCCCGTCTGGCACCAACAACCATGCCACGCTCAAAATTGCTTAAATCACCTTTCTTTCCCATTCTGACATTCAGTTTGAAGTTCAGGAGATTGTCTTGACCAGGACCACACCCCTAAATGCATTGAAGCAACTGCCATGTGATTGGTTGATTAGATAATTGCATCAATGAGAAATTGAACAGGTGTTCCTAATAATCCTTTAAGTCAATAACATACAACTAGTTGCCATTCTTGTTTATTATTGTTTATTATTCTTGACTTATATGGTAGTGTCGTTGCATTGATATTTCCTAAACATTCTGGAAAGGGTTTGTAGTTTAAAACTTTGTGATTTTGTAATTTTGGTCAGAATAAAATGGACAGCTGCTGGACAATATCAAAGACAGGAAAAACACTAAGGGCAAGATTTACTAACAGCTTGTGCCAGCGCAAGCCCTCTTTTAGCATTAAAAACTACTGTCAGGATTTACTAAAGACACGCAGTGAAACATTAGCACTGAAAAGGCGTGGACAGGGTTATTTTTGTGGCTGACCTTATTGCATATGTATTTGTATAAGTGTACCTTTCAGACGAAAAAAATGTATGGGAGGAAAGTATTTAAATGAATTTTGATTTACTAAGGTTTATGCTCATCGATTTACTGGTGTTTGTGCCATTATTTACCACCCAATAAAAGAATGTCTTAAACCAGACACTAACTCGTAGATTGCGTTGGTCATTATGGAAATGATCTGGCTGCGTTGTTATTCTTTAATTTGCGCATCATCAGTAGATCATGTGCAGAACTCATGCTACAGTGCATCCAGAAAGTATTCACAGCGCTTCACTTTTTCCACATTTTGTTTTTTTACAGCCTTATTCCAAAATGGATTCAATTAATTATTTTCCTCAAAATTCTACAAACAATACCCCTTAATGACCACGTGAAAGATGTTTGTTTGAAATATTTGCAACTTTATTGAAAAAATAAAAAACGAAAAATCACATGTACATAAATATTCACAGCCTTTGCTATGACACTCAAAATTGAGCTCAGGTGCATCCTGTTTCCACTGATCATCCTTGAGATGTTTCTACAACTTTATCTACCTGCGGTAAATTCAGTTGATTGGACATGATTTGGAAAGGCACACACCTGTCTATATAAGGTCCCACAGTTAACAGTGCATGTCAGAGCACAAACCAAGCCATGAAGTCCATGGAATTGTCTGTAGACGTCTGTGACAGGATTGTATCAAGGCACAGATCTGGGGAAGGATACAGAAAAACTTCTGCAGCATTGAAGGTTCTGATGAGCACAGTGGCCTCCATTATCCGTAAATGGAAGAAGTTTGGAACCACCAGGACTCTTTCTAGAGCTGGCCACTCAGCCAAACTGAGCGATCGGGGGAGAAGGGCCTTAGTCAGGGAGGTGACCAAGAACCCAATGGTCACTCTAACAGAGCTCCAGTGTTTCTCTGTGGAAAGAGGAGAACCTTCCAGAAGAACATCCATCTCTGCAGCACTCCACCAATCAGGCCTGTATGGTAGAGTGGCCCGACAGAAGCCACTCCTCAGTAAAAGGCACATGAGTTTGCCAAAAGGCACCTGAAGGACCCTCAGACCATGAGAAACTAAATTCTCCGGTCTGATGAAACAAAGATTGAACTCTTTGGCCTGAATGGCAAGCGTCATGTCTGGAGGAAACCAGGCGCTGCTCATAACCTGGCCAATACCATCCCTACAGTGAAGCGTGGTGGTGGCAGCATCATGCTGTGGGGGTGTTTTTCAGCACTGGGAGACTAGTCGGGATCTAGGGAAAGATGAATGCAGCAATGTACAGAGACAACCTGGAAGAAACCCTGCTCCAGAGCACTATGGACTACAGACTGGGGTGAAGGTTCATCTTCCAACAGGACAACGACCCTAAGCACACAGCCAAGATAACAAAGAAGAGGCTATGGGACAACCCTGTGAATGTCCTTGAGTGGCCCAGCCAGAGCACAGACTTGAACCCGACTGAACATCTCTGGAGAGATCTGAAAATGGTTGTGCACCGACGCTCCCCATCCAACCTGATGGAGCTTGAGAGGTCCTGCAAAGAAGAATGGGAGAAACTGCCCAAAAATAGGTGTGCCAAGCTTGTAGCGTCATACTCAAAAAGACTTGAGGCTGTAATTGGTACCAAAGGTGCTTCAACAAAGTATTGAGCAAAGGCTGTGAATACTTATGTACATGTGATTCTTTTGTTTTTTTGTTTGTTTAATACATTTTGCAAAACCTTTTTCACGTTGTCATTATGGGGTATTGTTTATAGAATTTTGAGGAAAATAATGAATTTAAACCATTTTGGATTAAGTGAACTGAATGTGCTTGGATTCAGTTGTTTTATATGTGATAACACACTGAAACATGCCAAATAGTGCTGACATTATTTTTGTCAGGCTGCTATACAAAGAAAATAAGAACACAAAACAAAATACAATAGTATTGTACAAGTATGAGAGAATTCAGTTCACAGTGGCTTGATGTTCATTCTTTGTTCTTAATTTTGTAGAAGTAGAGTTTAAAAAAAATGAAGAGAAGGCACACCTTGCTTGACTTGAATGCACTTGACGATGTAATTACGTTTTCCCAATTTGTAAAAATTCACAAGAGGTCTTGAATGCACCAGAAGTATTGAGTTTCATTCCTTGTGAGACACTGTCTATTAACTTTCTTAGCCATTATTTTTCTGGGGTAGGTAGCTAGGTCTCCCCCAACTCTCCCCGTTACATGGCTTGGGACACACACACATTCACACCCACAGACAGTTTAGAGTCTCCAGTCCACCTAATCTACATGCCTTTGGACTGTGTGGGGGAAACCAGACCACCTGGAGGAGACACTGGGAGAACTTGTAAACTCCACTGAGAAGCTCCTGGCTTAGCCCGGGGACCTTCTTGCTTTGAGGCGACAGTGCTACCCTCTAAGCCAATCTACTTTGTATATTTATCTCTATATTTCAGGACACAGAAGGCTGTTGCTGTGAAGATACTGAAGAATGATGATGATAATGCAGCGGTAAAAGATGAGATGCTGCGGGAAGCTAACGTCATGCAACAGCTGGATAATCCATACATTGTTCGCATGATTGGCATGTGTGAAGCTGAGAACCTCATGCTGGTTATGGAGCTTGCTGAACTGGGGCCGCTGCACAAGTTTCTACAGAAGAACAGGTATGTCATGCGACAGATATTTACTAAAATAAACAAAGAAGGCGGGTCTTACTGTTCACAGAAGACAAGTGTGAATTCCAACATGACACTTTCTTTTTTAAGAGCTCAGGACCCTATTTTAACGGTCTAAGCGCATGATCTAAAGCGCACTTAGGGCGTGTCCGAATCCACTTTTGCTAGTTTAACGACGGGAAAAGTGGTCGGCATGCCAGGCGCATGATCCAAAAGGGTTACCCCTAGTCTTTTAATGAGTCATGGGTGTGTTTTGGGCGTAACGTACAATAAACCAATCAGAGTCTCATCTCCCATTCCCTTTAAAAGTGGTGCACTTGGCGGGATTCGCTATTTACATGGTGGAAAATAGACACCCTCAACCTGACGAGTCAGTTTAAATACATGTGTGTGTATTGCCACGATTGGTTAAATAGCCAATTTCATTGGTCATTACTGCAAATAGGTCATTCTGATACATGCTATGACTATCCATTATGACATGTAGGCATTTTTATCTTTATGTACACAATAATAATCTTTTACATTGTAATCCTTTTATTTTTAATATTTAAAAATGTTTGTGTGCTGCTGCTGCCCTGTGTGTGTAATAAGTAGTGTGTATGTGCGTTGTGCACCTGCGCCCTTTACATAACACGAAAAATACTGCGCTATTAACTTTAGACTAGGTTTCAGTTGGTTGATGGTGCAGTTGTTTTCAGTTGCCTCAAAATAGCAATGCACCAACAATGCGCCTGAACACTCCTCGTTTTCAGACCAGCACGCACAAATGACATTGTGGCACAGGACGTGAAAATTACAACAGCGTCTGACTGAAATTAGCAAAAAAAACATTGCACCAGGTGTATGACAGGTCCCTTAGTGTTTATCATTCAGTCTTTATCCTTCACTTTCATTTTTTTATCATCTATTCTTCTTCGCTGATGAAGTCTCGCCATGATTTGTGTACACAGTAATAATCATAAAGACTTCTGAAGTTCTTAAAACTGTTGTTCCTTTTTGGACGTCTGACAAGTCGCTCCTTATCACACGTGGCTTGTACTAAACCCTGCGGGAAACCACTTCTACTGCACTTGATGTACGAACTAGAGAATAGAAATAACAAGATCAATAAAAGATAATCACAATGTTTGTTTTTTCAAACCTACACAAATCATAGCATGGTTACAAGATTAATTCATTAAACAGCTCTTGAACATTGAACAAGCCAACATTTCAAAAATGCACCATAAAAATACTATAAAGCATCACAAACTGTGCACTATATTCTACAGAATTGGTTCAAACTCAGAGTTGGAAATGTTTTCCACACATTTTGTAAGTATGCAAATTGTATAATATCCAAGGTACACATTTCTAGTAATTGGGCAGTTAATTCTCATATTGTACTTTCAGAAATTTTCCTCTCCCCAAATTTGTCACTACCAAAACACATTAATAAATCATTTAATAAGAAGGCTTATATTGACCTATTAAGGTTTTGTTTACATCTACCTTGTAAATACATTTTTCCTATTTTATTAAATTAAATAAGTTTTCACAGGTAAATCAATAACAATTACAATTTTAACAATATTTCAAGTGTAATTTATGAGATCTGTTGTATTTTGGATCCAGTCTTTCTTTGTAAAAGTCATAAAATTTTTAAAGTTTGAATATACATTGAACCAAGCACTATCGTATCATCTTAATTGATAATTCAATATACTTCATTTTTGACAAAACATCCCATGTTTTGGTCGTGACTGCACAATTTCGGTAGTGACGGTAATGTTTTGGTAGCGACCACGTCACATTACAGAAATTTAACTCGCATACTAAAACACTAATGATTTGCATAATAAAACATACTAAAATACGAATGATTTGCATAACTGTACTAAAATTTTGTTTATTTCCCCAAATAAATGATTATGTGTTCTCTTTTGTCACTACCGAAACAGTCACAACCAAAGCATGTGGTGAAGCTTCGTTTGTGACAATTTTAGATACTTTTGAGCCTAGCTTAAAGATGCTAATCAGCACATTGTTAGCTAACACAGTTCTGAATTTTATGAAATAATACCCAAAAAGTTTACTTAATTGCAAAAATTAAGGTAGTTAATGTTTGGTAGTGATGTTCCTTAAAGTTACACACAGATTTTCAGACTTTTGAACACATTTACCTCAAATGATGGGACTATATTTCCTGATCAAAAATGTAGGGGTGTAGTTAAAATCAGTCTCAGCCAATTGACCAAAACATAGTGTTTCCGTAGTGACATGAAAATGCGGGACACATTTTGTTCCCTTTCAGTTGGTCTACATTCCTACCTTCAGGGAACGAGGGTTACCATACATAACCGAGACGTTTTACATAAAATGTAATGATTTACAAAGAAAATATAAAAGAAATATTTTTTTAACCACTTTTTCTTTTTTTTAAATAAAAAAGAGATTTTTAAAAACAACAATGGAAAAAAATGCAAAAATTATTTCAATATTTTCATACGTTGAAATTTAGGGGTTAGGGTTCGGGACAGCTACCTCCCAATTGAATGTAATCAATAAATTATGATTTTATATATATATAAAGCTTACGGATATTTTAATTATTATTGTGGGATTCAATAGATAGCAGAAGGACATCTAATATTAATATTAACATCTAATATTTGAATACTTAAATGTTTTTTAAATGTGTGTTTTGGTTGTGGAACAGCAATTTGCACCATTTCTGTAGAATGCCCTGAAGTTGCATGACCGCATTGTGTGCACATAGCAAATTAAAATCATTATTCACTGAAAAATGTTACCTCCATTTCAAGCTTTATGACATTTAACAACCAGTGGTCACATTTATCGTTGTCCTGCGAAATTTCACAGACAATATCCAGTCATTTAAATAACAATCTGTTGGATCAGGATCAAAACTGTGGCATGTGCCATACAGAGTCTCAGGACTGAACTTAAAGTCATAAGCAACAGTAGTGTTACTATTTACATGGAAGCCTAAATTGAATAGATTTCACTTGCATTTTCAGACACATCACTATGAAGAACATCACAGAGCTGGTTCATCAGGTCTCTATGGGAATGAAATATCTCGAAGAGCACAACTTTGTTCACAGAGATCTTGCAGCCAGGAACGTGCTTCTAGTCACTCAGCACTACGCCAAGATCAGCGACTTTGGACTGTCTAAAGCCCTGACAGAAGATGAGAACTATTACAAGGTATAATAACCACAGTGCCCTCCTTAAGTATTGGCAAAAGAACAGAATGTCACCTTTTATTTCTCAATGTTTCAACATGTTCATGCTTTACCAACTAATAATGCTTTTAACACCCCATAACAAAAGCTGCAGTCCAGAATGAGGGTTTGACCACTCTTTGTTCACTGCTTCTCTAGGCCAAAGGTCATGGTAAATGGCCGTTGAAATGGTACGCTCCCGAGTGCATGAACTACTTGAAGTTCTCTTCTAAGAGTGACGTGTGGAGCTTTGGAGTCCTGATGTGGGAGGCTTATTCATACGGACAGAAACCATACAAGGTGTGATTCTTCCTTGTGTTCATTTAGAGACAAAAACAGTGGTTACTTTGACAATTTATTACTCTTTTAGTTTAGCATGGTAAATCTGCTTTAAATAGTTTGAATCTAATTGAAAACAATGACTGTTTGGTTTGAAAATCACCCATTTCAGAGCAAATGTACAGAGCCACACATGAAAAAAAAAACTATATATATATATATATATAAAATATATTATATTATATTATATTATATTATATTATATTATATTATATTATATTATATTATATTATATTATATTATATATATATATATATATATATATATATATATATATATATATATATATATATACACACACACTCACCTAAAGGATTATTAGAACACCTGTTCAATTTCTCATTAAAGCAATTATCTAATCAACCAATCACATGGCAGTTGCTTCAATGCATTTAGGGGTGTGGTCCTGGTCAAGACAATCTCATGAACTCCAGAATGGGAAATGGGAATGTCAGAATGGGAAAGAAAGGTGATTTAAGCAATTTTGAGCATGGCATGGTTATTGGTGCCAGACGGGCCGGTCTGAGTATTTCACAATCTGCTCAGTTACTGGGATTTTCAAGCACAACCATTTCTAGGGTTTACAAAGAATGGTGTGAAAAGGGAAAAACATCCCGTATGCGGCAGTCCTGTGGGTGAAAATGCCTTGTTGATGCTAGAGGTCAGAGGAGAATGGGCCGACTGATTCAAGCTGATAGAAGAGCAACTTTGACTGAAATAACCACTCGTTACAACCGAGGTATGCAGCAAAGCATTTATGATGCCAAATTGGACAGTTGAAGACTGGAAAAATGTTGCCTGGTCTGATTTCTGTTGAGACATTCAGATGGTAGAGTCAGAATTTGGTGTAAACAGAATGAGAACATGGATCTATCATGCCTTGTTACCACTGTGCAGGCTGGTGGTGGTGGTGTAATGGTGTGGGGGATGTTTTTTGGCACACTTTAGGCCCCTTACCCATTCTCTGATGGCTATTTCCAGCAGGATAATGCACCATGTCACAAAGCTCGAATCATTTCAAATTGGTTTCTTGAACATGACAATGAGTTCACTGTACTAAAATGGCCCCCACAGTCACCAGATCTCAACCCAATAGAGCATCTTTGGGATGTGGTGGAACAGGAGCTTTGTGCCCTGGATGTGCATCCCACAAATCTCCATCAACTGCAAGATGCTATCCTATCAATATGGGCCAACCTTTCTAAAGAATGCTTTCAGCACCTTGTTGAATCAATGCCACGTAGAATTAAGGCAGTTCTGAAGGCGAAAGGGGGTCAAACACAGTATTAGTATGGTGTTCCTAATAATCCTTTAGGTGAGTGTATGTTTTATTTATATATATATATATATATATATATATATATATATATATATATATATATATATATATATATATATATATATATATATATATATATATATATATATATATATATATATATATATAATATATTTATATTATATTATATTATATATATTATATTATATATATATATATATATATATCAGCAAACAGAGGAGTGGCTGAGAACAATGACGTTGATGTCGTGCGCTAGTTTGAGATGACATACATCACGACCAAATGTTAGCGATTGGTTATGGCAGATCCAGATTGGCTCTGTGGCAATTTGTTCCCATAATTTATTCATTTGTTTTCTTGTTTTAGTCAATTGTGGCCATGTTACATAAACTCTAAACTGCTGATCAAACTGGAAAAATATTGATTACTGTCCGTTTGCTTGAGTATATTTCAAAATAAAAGAACAGGTAGGCTTGCACTGTATAGTATGTAGGCTTATTAGTGCCCCCTAAATATACTGAATATTGCCTAAATCTCAAGCTGCACATTCATCCATTTAACCATCAGACATGAGCTTGTGTTTGAAAGTAATAATATTTTTGAGCATTGTTTTAGTAATGTTGCTTATGTTGTTTATTCCATATTGTCTGTAGGGCATGAAAGGAAATGAAGTCATCCAGATGATTGAGAATGGACAGAGAATGTCGGCGCCCCTCAACTGCCCGGATGAGATGTTCAACCTCATGATGAAATGCTGGACATACAAGTAAGTGAACACTCACTAGATTATACTAATATAGAGCAAATTCATAATCAGCATGATTGAAGTAAATTGCTTTTTATATGCATTTATTTAATTATCATTCTATATTAATATGCATTTGCAATAATCACTTTCATCACTACTCATTTTACAAATAAATGTAGTGCACTATACAAACAGAAAAACAAGATTCTGATTATATTATAATACCATTATTTAAAATGTTATAAAATATACTGTTTTATAGTAATACAAGATAATTAGTATAATATAATCATTATATTAGAGTGTTTATTTTTTTGTGTGTCATGGCATAGACACTTAAAATTTCATAATCATCAAGATTCAGATACAGTCAAAACTCCAGAGTTTTGGTACTATTTTTACCGTTGATGTGCATTTATTTAGAATATGTTTAATTTCTTTTTTCAAAAATCCTGCACATGCACAATTAAAGCAGTAAAACTACACGTGAAAGGAATAATGTACATTTATATTGGTAATTTTCACAAAATATGGATGGATGGGAAACACTAATTTGGCGATTCATTGAAGAAGAATAATGTTTCATTGTTCTGTTTCTGTAGGCCAGACGAGAGACCTGGATTTTCTGTAGTTGAACCCAGATTGCGACATTACTATTATGACATATCTCAGTGATGACATCACCCAGACAACAGTCAGTTGGTATAGGGTGGTAGAAGCATAATTTGTATTGACTTGGACATATTTTTTCATTGAGACTTTTCAGATATTATTTGTTATTTTTTCCCCTTCATCATTGGTATAAATGCAAATTAAAGATCATTGACAGAATTTAATTTAACCATTTTAAGCAATTTGTATCATAGTGTTTGTCCATCCAAGATGTCTTTTAGTAACTGTACAAACTTAAAGTGCTTATTAAATGGTTGTTTTTGCTTCTAAATGCATGTTTATAAAGAACATCAGTGTTCTGTGTTTGAAGCCGAGTCAGTATTTCTTATTAATGCACTTCAGATGACAGATGTCAGAGCAATACCGATCAACATGAGGATGACCAGTCAAGAGCTAGACATGTCTACTTATTCTCATTCTTTTCCCTTCCTTTCTTTTTGTACACATTTAAGGCCCTGGTATACTCATGATGAAGTTTGTTCTTCAATTTCACTTGAAGTACTGTATATTAGGGCCTGTCTTTATCTAATTTCCAAATTCTACGGTTTACGTTTAAAAGTGCTAAAACAAACTGCCATTCATTCTATTTGTGGACAGTGTCTACGTCACACCATCAGATAAAATGTAAGCATATTTTGCATGTCACCTATGACAGCCTAGGCAATTAAAATGTTACCAATACTCTTAAGATAGTTTCCTCCATGTTTCTTTTGTCTTATGTGAATTCATTGTGATTTGTCAGCTTGATTCAGTTGCTCCAGACTTTGCACAAGCTTGACAGCATGGCATGACACATTCAAATCTTGCTCTTCCTGTTTGATAAGATTGATAAATGATGCTGTGCAAATAGAACATGTACGGCTGCAATATGATTGTCCAGTTATGCTTTAAAAAAATAAATTAGCTTTAAAAAAAAAAAAAAAAAAAAAAAAAAAACTGTGGCAATTTTCTTGGATGCATAGTTTGCATATTTGATTAAAGTGTGTGTGTGTGTGTGTGTGTGTGTGTGTGTGTGTGTGTGTGTGTGTGTGTGTGTGTGTGTGTGTGTGTGTGTGTGTAAGGTAATAAATGTTTCACCATTCTAAATACAGATTAAAATCTATGGCCAGTTGCACAAACTTAGCCACTATGTTAAGACTGTGTCTTAAGAACTAGTTTGATCAACTAGCAGTTAGACAAGAGGTAATCAGTCTTCATTTTACAATTCAAATGAGACCAAACTACCATTTTATGTAACTTTAGGACTTTAGGACCAGTCTTGAAGAAAAAAAATAGATGACTAACTTTTAAGACTAGTCTAAATGGTCTATGCAACCGGCCTCTGATCTAAAATGATTGACTGTCTACATTGTGCATCGCAGCTGTTCAGATACGATTTGTGTGTCCATGCTGCTCTTTCGTTTTTCAGAATATCTGCATTGGTTTCTATGGCAATGATGTTGAATTGGTAGCTATACGCCAAAAACAACAACTGCAACATGGAGGGGTTTGCAATACAGATGTTGACAATGTGTAGCTGCCGCGCTGGACTACTGCGTACTACTGGACAAAGAAATGTTCCTAATGCTATTTTATGCATTCTGACTTATTTACACTGTTAAAGAGTTGGATTCTCATGCTAAACATGGCCAAAATGTCAAAAAATGAGTTGGACGTATGATGGAGTATTTCTGTGGAAAGTTTCTAAGTTTCTGAAAGTTTTTTTTTTTCTCTCGAGTATGGCCCTGTATGATGTAATAAAGGGTGGAATTCCTTATATGGGCACTTCTCCCGGAGGAGCGTGCACACATCAACCAGAGCAAGAGCAAGAGCACAGCCATCAACGAGCTTCATTCGGGTTACAGGAGCCGTCGGCAGCGCTGTCATTTTGTTTTTAGACCACGAAATCAACAATGTCACTGTTTTTTTTATGGAAAAGTTAAAGGGATGGTTCACCCAAAAATTAAAATTAGCTCATGATTTGCTCACCCTCAAGCCATCCTAAGTGTATATGACATTCTTCTTTCAGACGAATACAATCGGAGTCATATTAAAAAAATGTCCTGGCTCTTCCAAGCTCTATACTGCGCTTCACTGCGAATGGCTGTTTCTGTTTTGATGTCCATAAAAGTGCATCTATCCATCATAAAAGTTCTCCACACGGCTCTAGGGGGTTAATAAAGCCCTTCTGAAGCAAAGTGATGTGTTTGTGTGAAAACAGGTCCGCTTGTTTCTGTGAAAACATTCAGAGAGAGACAGTTGTCCTGGCACCATGATGTTAGTTGCTCCACCTCGTCCAAGTATGCCGTCTCATTGTTGTTGGAAATGAAGCCCAGGACAACAGTATCATCAGCAAATTTGATAATAGAGGTGGAGCTGTGTGTGGACAAACAGTCATGCGTGTAGAGAGAGTAGAGCAGGGGACTCAGGACACAGCCCTGTGGAGCTCCCACACTCAGGGAGATGGAGGTGGAGGTGGACTGGCCTATTCTCACCACCTGAGGCCTGCCAGTGAGGAAGTCCTCAATCCAGTGGCAGAGAGAAGAATTCAGGCCGAGATCCAGGAGTTTGGCGGTTAGCTTAATGGGAACTATGGTGTTAAAGGCTGAGCTATAGTCAATAACTAGCAGCCTTACGTAGTTCCCACTTTTGCTGTCGATGGGAGTGGGGGAGGAGTGGAGGACATGAGAGATGGCATCTTCAGTCGATCTATTGGGACGACAAGGCAAACTGAAGAGGGTCCAAAGTGTCAGGAATGAAGGAGCAAATGGTGTTTTTAATGAGTCTCTCAAAGACCTTCATGACTATAGACGTGAGAGCCACTGGACGATAGTCATTTAGGCAAGAAGGTTTACTGTTCTTATGGACAGGGATGATAGTGGATTTTTTGAAGGAGGTGGGGACCACAGATGTAGCGAGGGACTCATTAAAGATGGATGTAAACAACCTGGCGAGCTGATCAGCACAGGACCGCAGAACACGACCTGAAATACCATCCGGCCCGGCAGCTTTCCTGACGTCCACACGCTTGAGTGCCCTCCGAACTTCATCCTCCGAGACAGAGATCACGTGATTGTTGCTGCTCTGAGCGATTCCCTCTGACGCGCCACTTGGCGGAGTCGCGCTGCCGTGATTACAATCAAAGCGAGCGTAGAAAGAGTTTAACTCGTTCACAAGCAACGGATCAGCTCTCACCTCTGCAGAGGATTTAGATCCAAAAGCACTGATGCGCCTCAGTCCCTGCCACATGCGCCGGGAGTCATTGAGTTGGAAATGAGACTCCACTCGATCCTTATAACGGAGCTTTGTGGCTTTAACTGATACAGATATAATGGGCGGCAAATGATTGTTAAATGTTCCAGATGAGGCGAGCAGGATCGCGAAAGAATGGTGATGTTCATGGGGGTCGCACCATTTCTTGTTGATCATGAAACACACTCCACCGCCTTTAGATTTACCGGCCTCGGCTGTTCTGTCCATCCGAAAAACAGAGAAGTTCTCCGACGGCGTCACAGCTGTGTCCGGGACCGCGGGCGTGAGCCATGTTTCAGACAAACAATAGATGTTACAGTCTATCATGTCCCGTTGAAAACATATTATCCATCTTATTCTTCAAGGATTGGACATTTGCGAGCATGATGCTCGGGAGAGGTGGGCTGAATGCCCTTTTTCTCAGTCTGTTGCCGATCCCAGCACGTTTCCCATGGTGTTTCTTGATTCTTTGCCATTGTTCAACTCGGCGTTCCGAAGAATCTCAGATGGCCACAGAGGATCGGTGAAAGTGTCCTGAAACAGTCCAGTGTAGCGGTAACCAATGTCCAAAAGTGTTTTTCTGTCATAGCAGATCAATGCAGATGATAAATTTGTAAAAATTGAGAGCAAAAGAGAGTAAAATAATAAATAAAAGCACAGTCTTCGCAGAGCGACCTGAACGGCGATCGAACATGGTGGCGCCATCTTGTTGGCGCCACCGAATATGTTAGGTCTCGAGAATATGTTAGTTCTCACAAAAAAAAAAACAAGACACATGAGGCGGGGAGATGGCTGAGTAACACGAGACCTCACGAGACCCCGTGCAAGATCGAAGATGGCGGCTCCCATCTGCTAGATTGTAAACAATTCCAGCTGAAATACCTACAACATTTTTTGTTTTGTTTTTTCTCTCGTTTCCCCCACTTCCACACTCCTCTCATTTCGTCTTTTTTTTTTCCGTTTCAAAACCGGATTATAAAATATTATACAACCTGGATCATCTCGAAGAATATATCGACGTGCACTACAACACATTCTGCTGAACAGGGACAAACCCGGATCACAACAAAAAAAAAGTAAAGGCAACCCCACTCCAAACTCCAAGAGACCTCGTCCCGATTCACCTTTCAGCCCAAGTACAACACCATCCACATCACCCAAACTGTCGTGCTGCACTGAGGTAAGCGACATTTTGCTCTCAATCGAAAATAAACTCACCGGACTTGATACCAGGATTGCACTTATAGAAGTCATACACAAGGAACTCCAGGAATTGCGGCACAGCTTAGAATTCAGCCAAGAACAGATAGACACTCTCACTAAAGGAAATAACTTTTTAAAGGACTCCGTTCAAGCACTTACCATTCAACTCACTTCTGTTGTCGCCGAAAATAAAACCATGAAAGAAAACATTATGGACTTGCAATCGCGCAGCATGACGGACAACTTAGTTTTTACAGGCATCCCGGAACAAACTCCAGACGACCCCGAAAAATCAGACAAGGACTTCATGATAAAACAACTCAAACTACCAGTGGAAACAGTACAGAGCATCACCTTTCACCGTGTTCACCGTATCAGATCCAAAAACAACAACAACAGACCACGAGCGACTATTGCAAAATTCAAACACTATAAACACAAAGAACTGGTTCAGAGGCAAGGCAGACAACTCAAAAGGCACAAACTATGGACTCAATGAATAATATCCAAAGGACATTCTCGAACGCCGGAAACAACTCTTCCCAATCCGAAAACAGAAAATAAATGAAGGAAAAAATGCAGTCATTACAGTGGACAAATTATACATAGATGGACAATTATATCGCGATAAGGACATTACTCCCTGGCTTTTCTGAAGACTTCACTTCCATTCCGGAGTCAATAACTGCCATAATTATAAACTGAAGCAAACACACTTCTTTCTTTCTTTCCTTCTTTCCTTCTTTAATCTATTAGATGTGGTCCTACTTTTGCACCTAGGTCTTGTGTCCCCCTTCCCATGTCCCACCATATGTTTGTATTTAATGGTTTCTGTTTTGTTGTTGCTGTTCTGCTGTGTATATTCTGCCAGTTGTGTTTTTGTTAGTCTGCCAACAACATTGCATTATTATGCACACACATACAGTATACACTACTACAACCACTCGAATACACACACACACACACACACACACACACACACACACACACACGTATACATATATAGTACTAACAGGCATTTATGTCTATTTTTATACATTACATATATAGTACTAACAGACATTTATGTCTATTTTTCACTAAAACATGTCATCTATCACGTTTGTAACTTGGAACGTTCTTGGATTTGGTTCCCAGACAAAGAAGGTCAAAGTTTTTAATCATTTAAATAAACTACAAGCCGACATATGTCTCCTGCAAGAAACACATCTATCAGAATCAGATTATAACAAAATTTACAGTCATTTATTCTCGGCTTACTACAACACAAAACAAAGAGGAGTATGCATTCTAATAAATAAAAAAAATCTCTTTTGTTCATAATACCACCATTACAGACCCTGAAGAACGTTTCATTATCATAAACATCTCCATTAATAATAGCCCAGTCACAATTGGCAACTTATATGGCCCAAACACAGAGGACCCATCCTTTTTCCAGACTTTTTTTTTCTTCAATTTCAAATTTCCATCCAATAGTAATTAGTGATCATGCCCCGGTAACATTAAAGTGGAACACAACTAGTCAACATAAACCCTCTACCAGATGGCGATTTAACACATTTCTTCTGAAAGATCATGATTTTGACAGTTATTTCAAAAGAGAGTGGGCATGCTTTCTAGAGTTGAATGATTCCCGGAAGTATCTCCATCTCTTCTGTGGGAAACAGGGAAAGCCGTACTAAGAGGAAAAATAATTTCATTCTCCGTTTACAAAAAAAGAAAGAAAAGGATCAACATGTAGAATTGGAACTAACAATGAAACAACTTGAAGACATTAACATAAATAACCCAACAGAAGAAACACAGGATTGATTAAGAAAATATAAACTCAAATTTAACGAGTTAATCAATAAACATACAGAATTCCTAATTCACAGGCTAAGACAAGAAAACGTCCATCATAATAATAAATCTGGTAAATATTTGGCAAATCAAATCAAACAAAATAAAGAAAAAGCTACAATACCAGTTATTAGAGACACCGCAGGGAAATCCACCAACTCACCAGAAGAAATAAATCCAATCTTTCAAAATTTTTACAGTAAATTATATTCCTCCGATAAAGACCCAGATCAGAAAGACATTAACTCATTTCTCAACAATATCAATCTACCTCAACTCAGTAAACATCAAATAAATACTCTTGAATCTCCCTTATCAGAACATGAACTTTTTAATGCCCTCAAACTCATGCCAAACAATAAAGCACCAGGCCCCGATGGATTCCTTGCTGAGTTCTACAAACCCTTTTAGTCCATTTTATTGCCACTCTTCATCTGTATGATTACTGAATAAACAAAAATCAAACAGATAGTATAAATACAGCCACAATTTCACTCCTTCTTAAACCAAATAAAGACCCAACGTTACCATCAAGTTATTGTCCGATTTCCCTAATCAATGTAGACATTAAAATCATCGCCAAAGCACTAGCGCATAGAATAGAAAAAGTCACACCATTTATAATCCATCCTGATCAAACCGGTTTCATTAAAGGTAGACTTTCATCCAACAACACATGCAGACATTTTAACTTAATGCATTTATTCATCAACTCAAAAAACCGAAACCATCATTGTTACTCTCGATGCAGAAAAATCTTTTGATAGGGTCAATTGGAAATTCCTGTTGTCCACATTAGAGAGGTTTGGTTTTGAGGAGTCATTCATTAATTGGATCAAAATTCTGTATACATCACCTTCAGCCACTGTCATCACCAATGGAATAACATCACATATCTTCACACTACAATGGGGGACTAGACAAGGATGCCCACTCTCCCCTTCATTATTACCATTTTCATTGAGCCATTAGCAGCAGCTATCCGTCAAAACAGCTACATTAAAGGAATTCAAACACTAAACATGCACCACAAAATTAGTCTTTACGCTGATGATATATTACTATATTTACAAGAAATAATTTCAAATTTACCTTTCTTTAATCAGACAATCAAAAAGCATCACTGTTTTAAAACACCAACAATAGCCGCAGCTCTGACAGCCTGGTGGAAATTTCATCGGGGAACGGGAGCTTCGTGCCCTGGATGTGCATCCCATAAATCTCCATCAACTGCAAGATGCTATCCTATCAATATGGGCCAATATTTCTAAAGAATGCTTTCAGCACCTTGTTGAATCAATGCCACGTGTAATTAAGGCAGTTCTGAAGGCAAAAGGGGGTCAAACACAGTATTAGTATGGTGTTCCTAATAATCCTTTAGGTGAGTGTATAATATAAAGTACTTCACAGATTCCACCTAACTGGACAGAAATGATTTAAAATGGGTTTTACTTCAAAAACATGCTCACATTGCACACAAAACACTCCAGACACCTATTACATTTAAAAAATTCTTGGAAAACGTTACTGACTCACTATCCAACCTTGTGGGTTGTCACATCCCGCGGTCTCCCTCTCTCTGTATATTAGGTGACATATCCATAATCAATTTAAACCGTACAAACAGTCAGTTACTCCTAGTGGCTCTAACTATCGCCAAGAAAACTATCCTCATGAACTGGAAATCAAGGAACACCATACACATTACAACTTGGAAAAATTTACTAATAGAGTAAATCTCCATGGAAAACTTGTCTACCTCCACTCAAAAGAATACATCAGAATTACACCCTTCTTGGTCATCTCTCTCTAATTTCCAACAGTCATGAATTCACTTACCTTCTTTGTTTGAAGCCATCCTCAATGATACACCACCATTGTTACGATCACTGGTCTAGGTCAGGGTGTAACATAAATGACACGGCCCAAACTTCTTATTTACCCATTTCTTTTATTATTATTTACTAGTTGCCTAGAAATGTAGAGCAACCGTACTTGGGTATTTCTTTAGCAAAGAAAAGACACCAGTGATTACAAATCAAGACAAAAAGAAAGAAGTTTAGAAGCAATCTCTTCAGGGGTGAGCTAAGTGCCAAAACAACAAACATAATAGAAACTAAACTTCCCAAGAAAACTAGCTTCCCTATAACCAACCAAAAAGAAAGAAACATACAATGAACTTCCCTATCTCCTTAACTAAAGCAAAAACAGGAGAAAACAGATGGCCCTTGGGCCTACAAAACAAAACAAGGCACTCACCCCCTACAGCTTCACAGGTCACAAAACAAAAAGACAACAAAAATATAAATCAGCAGGACAAGGTATAAGATCACTTGCACACAAGTGAGTAACAGCACTCTGTTTAACACAGCCGATGAGTATAGAAAAACACATTCTCTGAAACCCAACTTCCACCAAGTAACACAGACACAGATGGAACAAAGCAGTCAATGGCGTAGCAAGAAGAGAGCAGAGAGACAGCTAGCTCCCTCCAGAGGAACTCCGGGGAACTTTATAGTCAGGGACTCTTCTCCTGGGCCAATCACCACCATCCTCATTACTCCATGACCAATCCTGTTAAGACAAGAAAGAAAAACAACGGAATCCACAAAAAAAACAATATATACGTATATATATACGTAACACCATCAATAATCACACATGATTAGGGGGAGTGGGGTCAGGAAGAGGTAGCAACACAGACTAATATCAAATATAAATAAAATACTTAAATCTCTCTCTCTCTCTCTTTCTCTTTTTCGTTGCTTCTGGACCCTGGTTGGTTGTGGCATACTAGTCCCTGCCATGTGCGATTCTGATTAAGTTGTGGGTGGGTGTGATGTGGGACCGTGGGGCCTTGGGCCTTCGCCCTCCAGCATAAAACAAGTTTAAAGCAAGGTAAGGTAAGGAAAAGAAAAAGGGAAAGGGAAAGAGGGGAGGAAGAAAGAAAGAAAAAAAAAAAAAGGCCTGGGCTTTGCACTGGGCAGGTTCCATGCTACACGCCATGTTTTTTTTAATGCATTATACACTAGTTGGCATAAACATATCAGGAGTATAACAATGAAAGCAGCCATATTTATAAAAAAAAAAAGGGAGAAAGAAGGAAAGAGAAAAGGGGAAAAAAAAAAGAGGAACACAAAGACAGGGTAAGAGTGGCATGTGTGGGACGGCTGGGGATGAGTAGAGATTTTGGGACCCTGGGCCCCGCTGCACCTCATCTTGATAACCCATTGCAATATATGACGCTGGCGGGGATCTATCCTGTGCCATGGCCATGAGGGGTATCAGAGGCAGCTTTATAATACCTGTATCTTAATAGCTTAATAGCTGTATCAATATTACCATTAGTAATATTATTATTATTATTATTATTATTATTATTATTATTATTATTATTATTATTATTGCTATTACTACTATTGTTTTTTGTCCTCTTCCTGATCCTTTAACTCTCTCCTCATTCCGGATGAAATTAGTATATTTGTTAATGTGTTTATCATTACTATTACTGCTAATACTATTAATACTATTTGTCATTCCTTATTAATTGGATTTATCATTATTATTATTATTGTTGTTATTACTATTGCTATTACTATTGCTGTTGTCACCATCCTCATGCCCTGTTTTCTGGGTTTTTATTTTTATTTATTTTTTTAACTCTGGTTATGTCTGTTGTCCTTTATTGATATATTTCCACTCCCACACCCAGTTACCCTTACAGTTACACACACACACACACACACACACACACACACACACACACACACACACACACACACACACACACACACACCTAAAGGATAATTAGGAACACCATACTAATACTGTGTTTGACCCCCTTTCGCCTTCAGAACTGCCTTAATTCTACATGGCATTGATTCAACAAGGTGCTGAAAGCATTCTTTAGAAATGTTGGCCCATATTGATAGGATAGCATCTTGCAGTTGATGGAGATTTGTGGGATGCACATCCAGGGCACGAAGCTCCCGTTCCACCACATCCCAAAGATGCTCTATTGGGTTGAGATCTGGTGACTGTGGGGGCCATTTTAGTACAGTGAACTCATTGTCATGTTCAAGAAACCAATTTGAAATGATTCGAGCTTTGTGACATGGTGCATTATCCTGCTGGAAGTAGCCATCAGAGAATGGGTACATGGTGGTCATAAAGGGATGGACATGGTCAGAAACAATGCTCAGGTAGGCCGTGGCATTTAAACGATGCCCAATTGGCACTAAGGGGCCTAAAGTGGGCCAAGAAAACATCCCCCACACCATTACACCACCAGCAGCAGCCTGCACAGTGGTAACAAGGCATGATGGATCCATGTTCTCATTCTGTTTACGCCAAATTCTGACTCTACCATCTGAATGTCTCAACAGAAATCAAGACTCATCAGACCAGGCAACATTTTTACAGTCTTCAACTGTCCAATTCTGGTGAGCTTGTGCAAATTGTAGCCTATTTTTCCTATTTGTAGTGGAGATGAGTGGTACCCGTGGGGTCTTCTGCTGTTGTAGCCCATCTGCCTCAAGGTTGTGTGTGTTGTGGCTTCACAAATGCTTTGCTGCATACCTCGGTTGTAACGAGTGGTTATTTCAGTCAAAGTTGCTCTTCTATCAGCTTGAATCAGTTTTTTCCTTTTCACACCATTCTTTGTAAACCCTAGAAATGGTTGTGCGTGAAAATCCCAGTAACTGAGCAGATTGTGAAATACTCAGACCGGCCCGTCTGGCACCAACGACCATGCCACGCTCAAAATTGCTTAAATCACCTTTCTTTCCCATTCTGACATTCAGTTTGGAGTTCAGGAGATTGTCTTGATCAGGACCACACCCCTAAATGCATTGAAGCAACTGCCATGTGATTGGTTGATTAGATAATTGCATTAATGAGAAATTGAACAGGTGTTCCTAATAATCCTTTAGGTGAGTGTATACACCCAAATTGTACTGGCTCTTATGTATGTTTTGCTGGTCTTTGTATTTGTATTTTGCATCTAATTTCTCTTTTGTAAATATTGTACTTGTCTGTTTGCATAATAAAAATTAAAATAAATAAATAAATAAAAAATAAAAATAAAAAGTTTTGTTTTGTGCTATCCTCTGCGCTTCATCTTTTTGGGTGAACTATCCCTTTAAAGTCGCAAGCTGGGCAACCTAGAGTGATTAGTACACACTGTAGTACTCAGATTACCACTGACGTTGTGATTTTTGGATCACACATCACTTAAGCACCCCCTCTCTTTGTTCAAGGCACCAGTCAATGACTTTTACCTTCGCAGTATGAGTCTGAGAACACTCTCAACAGGGGGCTGTTCAATCATTTAGGATTAACTACTAAATGAATACCATGAATGATAAAGGAATAATGTGCATAAGAAGCATAAAATACAAGTCTGGCTATGGAAGAGTTACGTTATCTTATGAAAAGATAAAGGTAAAGAACCTTATTATGCATCAAACAAATAAATGAAAGATTAATTGTTATTAAGCATCAGTTATGTTACCTCTAATGTAAATGAGAAAATCATATACTTATAATATAAAACAATGCTGAGGTCTCTGGAAAGAGGTTGGTTAAATGATATTTACATTCCACATGGTTGAGTGAGCAGTCCGATAGCGGTCAAGTCTTCTACTTGTGCTGGGTGACAATGCAGTGGGGAAAGGAGTCTAGAATCCGTTTCAACAGCCTTGAACACAAAGATCTGTGGGATGCTGATTTCCTGTAGTACCAAAAGGGTTCTAAAATCTGGAACACATCGATGAGGCCCTGAAGTAGGTGCAGAAGATCCTTCACAATCTGGAACATGCAGATGAAGGAACCTTGAAGTGAAGGTTTTCTCTCCTGACATTTAACATTATTGCAATGTCTGTTTTTCTTCTGCCTCTCTGGGACAGACACTCTTCTCGGAGTCGGTCTTGGAGTGCATAGTACAAGTAATGGCAGAAACACTCACAAACAGCCCACTTCAATGCAGAAATAACAGCTTGCCCAAATGCATGCGGTAGTTCTTCTCTGGGGGACTAAGTGTTCTGGACCCATAAACTATTACTACATTCATGAAACACAAGTAGAAGGATATTTTATGTAACTATGGTCAAGATGGCGGTGGGATTTTTGCTGGCTTGCTGTCGACTCTTATCCATGTCATTTGTTGTGTTATATGTATGGGCATGGGCAATATGGTTGTGTGTGTTAGAAACCACCACTGTACTCACCTACGATCACCAAGCCCTTCTTGATTTACATTTCTCTTCTGTGGACTGCGACAGACGCATCCCTACTGAGGATCACTTCTTCAACTGACAGGCTTCCTCTTCCTTCCCAGTGATTAGCTGTTACTCGACGGGCTGCTGTCTTCATCGTAAAAAGCGCCTTAGAAAACAAGGAAAACGCAGTGGACTTCTTGTTAGGCTAAAGAGATGTGGGGTTTCATCGCTCACGGTGTACTTTCGCTTGGCCTGGAAGCTATTGGCGCCTAAACTTTACTACGCATCTGAGTTATGGCCAACCAGTTTGGTTCCAGTCTTTCCAGGCTCTTCGACTCCTTTACTCGGGCCATTAAGACAAAGCTGCATCAAGAGAGGTGTTGACTTTCGGAATCTTCACTCTTTGGAATACGTTAAACCACTCGCTGTGTTCACAGACACCAGTCCGCAACATGTGAAACTGCCGCTGTTCCATCCGTAACAAATAATTTATTTTAAACAATTTTATTATATCTCATGACTTGGACTTCTTATTTTTGACGGAAACCTGGCTCAATGCGGGTGAGTTGGATTCTGGAACTACCCAGCCCAGTGACTTGTGCCCTTATCTATAGACCACCAAAATATAACAAGGACTTTATCCATGAATTTGGGACTTGTCTGTCTAATATAGTCCCTACTGTGAATAAAATCCAAATCCTGGTGATTTTAATATCCATGTCTATTGCCCTTCTCATGACTTGGTGAAGGAATGCAGTTCATTGACTCATTCGACCTCCTTCAACATATTAATGGCCCTACAACCGTACACGGACATACCATTGATCTTGTTCTAACTTCTGGCCTTTCAGTATGTAACATTGATATCAAGGAAAGCTGCCTGTCGGATCATATGTCTGTCATGTTTAATGTAATGCTTCCTTATCTGCCTCTGAATGATCAGAAGGATGTGTTTTATTCTTGTGTGATAAAACCCTCAACTGTAAAGGAGTTTTCTAATGCCTATACAGAGTCTTTAGCAAGGTCTGTTTTGAAGCTCCATCTCATTGCCACAACACTGAGGAAATTACTTTGTTGTTTAATGAGATATGTACAAATATTCTAGACACACTTGCACCACTAAAATCGAAGGTTGCTAAACTTTGCTCACATCCCTGGTTTAACCATCATACCTGTGCTCTCAGGCAGGAGTGCCGTAAAGCAGAATGTAAATGGAGAAAAGACAGGCTACATGACTCTTTGGAGATTTTTTATGAACTTCCAGTCAGCCTATCAGCGCCTATCAGTCAAAGCAGTTAAAATTGACTACAGATTTATTTTATACCTCAAAATTCACATAATCCAGAAGTGTTGTTTAATACTTTTGATTAAGTGGTTAACCCCAAGACATCGTTACATCCAGATGCTAGTTGTGTATACACTCAAAAAAATGATTCAGGCCCTTCATAGATATGACACATTTAAATTCTGTTCACTTTACTTAAACATATCTAATTTTGTCACAACTTAATTTAATTGTGTTCAATCAACCTAACATATTTAAAACTGAAGTTTACTTAATTAAGTTGTGTTAAAACTACTTAAAACTAAACTAAATATTTGTGTTGACATAACTAACTGGGCAGTGGATCTGTAGTTCCCAGCATGCTTTGCAAGGGACTCCATTAGGAGAGTAAATTTAGGGATTAAAGTGTTATTTTATGTGTTTTTCTGTAAAGAGAAAGATGTTGTTAGTAAATGTTAGTGTTTAATGGTCAGTTATGTTGGACATTTAGAGGAATTTCTGTAATGTGTTTTAATTTTGTGGTTACCGTTATGCTGAAGAGTGGCGCCTGTGCTTAGGCTGTGATCTATACTAATGTCAGGAGTGATACCTCTTTTCTTCATACATTGTGTATGATGATAAATGAAACTGCTTATAATTGATTTTCCAATTAAATGTTTTAATTTAAGTTTGACAAGTATAAAAAAAGTCATGTTATAAGTACACTCACCTAAAGGATTATTAGGAACACCATACTAATACTGTGTTTGACCCCCTTTCGCCTTCAGAACTGCCTTAATTCTACGTGGCATTGATTCAACAAGGTGCTGAAAGCATTCTTTAGAAATGTTGGCCCATATTGATAGGATAGCATCTTGCAGTTGATGGAGATTTGTGGGATCCAGATCCACATCCAGGGCACGAAGCTCCCGTTCCACCACATCCCAAAGATGCTCTATTGGGTTGAGATCTGGTGACTGTGGGGGCCATTTTAGTACAGTGAACTCATTGTCATGTTCAAGAAACCAATTTGAAATGATTCGAGCTTTGTGACATGGTGCATTATCCTGCTGGAAGTAGCCATCAGAGAATGGGTACATGGTGGTCATAAAGGGATGGACATGGTCAGAAACAATGCTCAGGTAGGCCGTGGCATTTAAACGATGCCCAATTGGCACTAAGGGGCCTAAAGTGGGCCAAGAAAACATCCCCCACACCATTACACCACCAGCAGCAGCCTGCACAGTGGTAACAAGGCATGATGGATCCATGTTCTCATTCTGTTTACGCCAAATTCTGACTCTACCATCTGAATGTCTCAACAGAAATCAAGACTCATCAGACCAGGCAACATTTTTACAGTCTTCAACTGTCCAATTCTGGTGAGCTTGTGCAAATTGTAGCCTATTTTTCCTATTTGTAGTGGAGATGAGTGGTACCCGGTGGGGTCTTCTGCTGTTGTAGCCCATCTGCCTCAAGGTTGTGTGTGTTGTGGCTTCACAAATGCTTTGCTGCATACCTCGGTTGTAACGAGTGGTTATTTCAGTCAAAGTTGCTCTTCTATCAGCTTGAATCAGTTTTTCCCTTTTCACACCATTCTTTGTAAACCCTAGAAATGGTTGTGCGTGAAAATCCCAGTAACTGAGCAGATTGTGAAATACTCAGACCGGCCCGTCTGGCACCAACGACCATGCCACGCTCAAAATTGCTTAAATCACCTTTCTTTCCCATTCTGACATTCAGTTTGGAGTTCAGGAGATTGTCTTGATCAGGACCACACCCCTAAATGCATTGAAGCAACTGCCATGTGATTGGTTGATTAGATAATTGCATTAATGAGAAATTGAACAGGTGTTCCTAATAATCCTTTAGGTGAGTGTATACACCCAAATTGTACTGGCTCTTATGTATGTTTTGCTGGTCTTTGTATTTGTATTTTGCATCTAATTTCTCTTTTGTAAATATTGTACTTGTCTGTTTGCATAATAAAAATTAAAATAAATAAATAAATAAAAAATAAAAATAAAAAGTTTTGTTTTGTGCTATCTCTCTGCGCTTCATCTTTTGGGTGAACTATCCCTTTAAAGTCGCAAGCTGGGCAACCTAGAGTGATTAGTACACACTGTAGTACTCAGATTACCACTGACGTTGTGATTTTTGGATCACACATCACTTAAGCACCCCCTCTCTTTGTTCAAGGCACCAGTCAATGACTTTTACCTTCGCAGTATGAGTCTGAGAACACTCTCAACAGGGGGCTGTTCAATCATTTAGGATTAACTACTAAATGAATACCATGAATGATAAAGGAATAATGTGCATAAGAAGCATAAAATACAAGTCTGGCTATGGAAGAGTTACGTTATCTTATGAAAAGATAAAGGTAAAGAACCTTATTATGCATCAAACAAATAAATGAAAGATTAATTGTTATTAAGCATCAGTTATGTTACCTCTAATGTAAATGAGAAAATCATATACTTATAATATAAAACAATGCTGAGGTCTCTGGAAAGAGGTTGGTTAAATGATATTTACATTCCACATGGTTGAGTGAGCAGTCCGATAGCGGTCAAGTCTTCTACTTGTGCTGGGTGACAATGCAGTGGGGAAAGGAGTCTAGAATCCGTTTCAACAGCCTTGAACACAAAGATCTGTGGGATGCTGATTTCCTGTAGTACCAAAAAGGGTTCTAAAATCTGGAACACATCGATGAGGCCCTGAAGTAGGTGCAGAAGATCCTTCACAATCTGGAACATGCAGATGAAGGAACCTTGAAGTGAAGGTTTTCTCTCCTGACATTTAACATTATTGCAATGTCTGTTTTTCTTCTGCCTCTCTGGGACAGACACTCTTCTCGGAGTCGGTCTTGGAGTGCATAGTACAAGTAATGGCAGAAACACTCACAAACAGCCCACTTCAATGCAGAAATAACAGCTTGCCCAAATGCATGCGGTAGTTCTTCTCTGGGGGACTAAGTGTTCTGGACCCATAAACTATTACTACATTCATGAAACACAAGTAGAAGGATATTTTATGTAACTATGGTCAAGATGGCGGCGGGATTTTTGCTGGCTTGCTGTCGACTCTTATCCATGTCATTTGTTGTGTTATATGTATGGGCATGGGCAATATGGTTGTGTGTGTTAGAAACCACCACTGTACTCACCTACGATCACCAAGCCCTTCTTGATTTACATTTCTCTTCTGTGGACTGCGACAGACGCATCCCTACTGAGGATCACTTCTTCAACTGACAGGCTTCCTCTTCCTTCCCAGTGATTAGCTGTTACTCGACGGGCTGCTGTCTTCATCATAAAAAGCGCCTTAGAAAACAAGGAAAACGCAGTGGACTTCTTGTTAGGCTAAAGAGATGTGGGGTTTCATCGCTACGGTGTACTTTCGCTTGGCCTGGAAGCTATTGGCGCCTAAACTTTACTACGCATCTGAGTTATGGCCAACCAGTTTGGTTCCAGTCTTTCCAGGCTCTTCGACTCCCTTACTCGGGCCATTAAGACAAAGCTGCATCAAGAGAGGTGTTGACTTTCGGAATCTTCACTCTTTGGAATACGTTAAACCACTCGCTGTGTTCACAGACACCAGTCCGCAACATGTGAAACTGCCGCTGTTCCATCCGTAACAAATAATTTATTTTAAACAATTTTATTATATCTCATGACTTGGACTTCTTATTTTTGACGGAAACCTGGCTCAATGCGGGTGAGTTGGATTCTGGAACTACCCAGCCCAGTGACTTGTGCCCTTATCTATAGACCACCAAAAATATAACAAGGACTTTATCCATGAATTTGGGACTTGTCTGTCTAATATAGTCCCTACTGTGAATAAAATCCAAATCCTGGTGATTTTAATATCCATGTCTATTGCCCTTCTCATGACTTGGTGAAGGAATGCAGTTCATTGACTCATTCGACCTCCTTCAACATATTAATGGCCCTACAACCGTACACGGACATACCATTGATCTTGTTCTAACTTCTGGCCTTTCAGTATGTAACATTGATATCAAGGAAAGCTGCCTGTCGGATCATATGTCTGTCATGTTTAATGTAATGCTTCCTTATCTGCCTCTGAATGATCAGAAGGATGTGTTTTATTCTTGTGTGATAAAACCCTCAACTGTAAAGGAGTTTTCTAATGCCTATACAGAGTCTTTAGCAAGGTCTGTTTTGGAAGCTCCATCTCATTGCCACAACACTGAGGAAATTACTTTGTTGTTTAATGAGATATGTACAAATATTCTAGACACACTTGCACCACTAAAATCGAAGGTTGCTAAACTTTGCTCACATCCCTGGTTTAACCATCATACCTGTGCTCTCAGGCAGGAGTGCCGTAAAGCAGAATGTAAATGGAGAAAAGACAGGCTACATGACTCTTTGGAGATTTTTTATGAACTTCCAGTCAGCCTATCAGCGCCTATCAGTCAAAGCAGTTAAAATTGACTACAGATTTATTTTATACCTCAAAATTCACATAATCCAGAAGTGTTGTTTAATACTTTTGATTAAGTGGTTAACCCCAAGACATCGTTACATCCAGATGCTAGTTGTGTATACACTCAAAAAAATGATTCAGGCCCTTCATAGATATGACACATTTAAATTCTGTTCACTTTACTTAAACATATCTAATTTTGTCACAACTTAATTTAATTGTGTTCAATCAACCTAACATATTTAAAACTGAAGTTTACTTAATTAAGTTGTGTTAAAACTACTTAAAACTAAACTAAATATTTGTGTTGACATAACTAACTGGGCAGTGGATCTGTAGTTCCCAGCATGCTTTGCAAGGGACTCCATTAGGAGAGTAAATTTAGGGATTAAAGTGTTATTTTATGTGTTTTTCTGTAAAGAGAAAGATGTTGTTAGTAAATGTTAGTGTTTAATGGTCAGTTATGTTGGACATTTAGAGGAATTTCTGTAATGTGTTTTAATTTTGTGGTTACCGTTATGCTGAAGAGTGGCGCCTGTGCTTAGGCTGTGATCTATACTAATGTCAGGAGTGATACCTCTTTTCTTCATACATTGTGTATGATGATAAATGAAACTGCTTATAATTGATTTTCCAATTAAATGTTTTAATTTAAGTTTGACAAGTATAAAAAAAGTCATGTTATAAGTACACTCACCTAAAGGATTATTAGGAACACCATACTAATACTGTGTTTGACCCCCTTTCGCCTTCAGAACTGCCTTAATTCTACGTGGCATTGATTCAACAAGGTGCTGAAAGCATTCTTTAGAAATGTTGGCCCATATTGATAGGATAGCATCTTGCAGTTGATGGAGATTTGTGGGATCCAGATCCACATCCAGGGCACGAAGCTCCCGTTCCACCACATCCCAAAGATGCTCTATTGGGTTGAGATCTGGTGACTGTGGGGGCCATTTTAGTACAGTGAACTCATTGTCATGTTCAAGAAACCAATTTGAAATGATTCGAGCTTTGTGACATGGTGCATTATCCTGCTGGAAGTAGCCATCAGAGAATGGGTACATGGTGGTCATAAAGGGATGAACATGGTCAGAAACAATGCTCAGGTAGGCCGTGGCATTTAAACGATGCCCAATTGGCACTAAGGGGCCTAAAGTGTGCCAAGAAAACATCCCCCACACCATTACACCACCTGACAATGAAAACAAGAGTCTGTGCTAATGTATGAAAATTCCATAAACAACTATAAAAAAGAGAGAATTCTAATGAAGAATTCTGAATCTTTTGAAAAGAATTCAGGGTCAAATCAGGATAGAAAATAGCCTGTTACTTCTAAATTATGTTTTTGATGTAAAAATCTTGCTAACATTATTAGTGGACCTTATTTTTATTTTATTTTTATTTTTTTAATGCAGTTCACGACTCTTTAAAATAGGCTATTTCTAATTAAAATAACAGATTAAATTAAATTAAAATGAAAATGATATATCAAGGGGCACATTTTTTTGATTTTATATTATTTTATATCTATAACATATGATATTGGTTAAGCAATTTCACACAACAAAAAGTGCTACTGCAGATTCAGGTAATCTCAGAGCGATGGTTTTGGTTCAGATCCGAGTGAGATTGCTTTGTTCATAGGATTTTCTTATTTCTTGTATTGCTACTAGATGGCGCTGTTCATCCACTTTACAACATGACTGCTGCCCTGTAGAAATGCTACCCAAACAAATTCTGTTGAATCTTTTCATTTAAACACTTTCAGGTAATATAATCTGACTAGATTACTTTTAGATTATTTATGACCTAACTCGTTTATCACATTGATTTGAATAGGATAATCCTGTACCATACAATATAGAAATACAAAGAGAAAGAAATGCACTTAATGTTATCAACAACATGAAGTGCATTAAATATTACATGTCAGGGTTTCCCAGGGTGATGAAACTGCCGGGGCTTGTGAGTTTAATGAAAAACTGTTAAGTAATTCAATTATAAAAATGTAAATTAAAATCTTTTAAATAAATAAAACACTTTTTTTTTTTATATATATATTAAAAATATGTTATTTGTTTACCATCCATGTCATGACCATTAACAGATGGTCTGTGAATTTAAAGAGAGCTGTGAATTTAATTCTATTATTGGACTTCATTTTATTATTGAACAAATTTATTAGCTTGAAATCTCAGGAGGTACTAGTAAATATATAAAAAGGTAGTAAATATATTGGGGCAAAGAGGTTCATCTGACAAAAGATGTTCATCTGATAATTTTTTCTGATAAAAAAATAGTAGGGAGAATCAATGATTTATGAATAATCTACGGCCATTGTGAGAATGTGTAATCATGTAATCAATAAAAAGTAACTGTAGTCTGAATATGAGTATTTTAAAATGTAACAGTCTAATTACAAGTACTTCATTTTTGGAATCTGATTACGTAATCCAGATTACATGTAAATTACATGTCAGATACTACCCAGCACTGCTTACTAACATGGGTACATGAAAGATGTAAAACATTTCTGAGTGATATTTAGGTTGATCAGAAGATTAAGGGCAATGTTCAAATGGCATTTTGAAAGGCACTGCAGAAATTTGATCCTTTGTAGGGTCATTCCAAACAAATGTGAGAAACTGGATGCACAATATTGGATGCAGAATTTTATTTTCCTCAACACTATTAACAGCTTTAAACTTGAATTTTTGAAGTTTTACAGGTTCCTGATTTTGTTTTGGAGGTCTCCTACATGAAATGGATTGGATAAATGTAAACCTCTCCTTTCCATGAGCCTACTCTGCTCTGATTGGTCAGACAGCCCAATCTGTTGGATTGGTCTACTCTGCTCTGATTGGTCAGATGGCCCAGTCTGTTGGGATTGGTCTACTCTGCTCTGATTGGTCAGATGGCCCAGTCTGCTGTGATTGGTCTACTTTGATCTGATTGGTCAGATGGCCCAGTCTGTTGTGATTGGTCTACTCTGATCTGATTGGTCAGATGGCCCAGTCTGTTGGGATTGGTCTATTCTGCTCTGATTGGCCAGATGACCCAGTCTGTTGTGATTGGTCTCCTCTGCTCTGATTGGTCAGATGGCCCAGTCTGTTGTGATTGGTCTACTCTGCTCTGATTGGTCAGACAGCCCAATCTGTTGTGATTGGTCTACTCTGCTCTGATTGGTCAGATGACCCAGTCTGTTGTGATTGGTCTCCTCTGCTCTGATTGGTCAGATGGCCCAGTCTGTTGTGAATGCAATGCGGATTAGCAGTGCTGAAAACAGTGTCTTCTCAACATATCGAGAACACAAACCAAGCTCTTCCAGTCTCAGCTAACACTACATTGGTTGAGGGCAGCTCTCAAAGTCAAAGTTGTTAATTTCATATTCCCGCCATGTTACTGCACCCGTATAAGTGGTGGAACACACAGTAAAATACAGAACAATGGAGGAACCGTCACATGCACCTGTTAATTCTGCTCAGGGAGTAAAGAGGATGCCATGCTTTAACTGTGGATCGGAGGCACACTTAGATAAAACTGCGAACTGCCCAGCTGTAACATGCAGGAAATGTAAAAAGATTGGACATCAAATACGTGCCTGACTCGTATTCCTAGCATTACAAGCACAGTGAATATATCTCCTTCTGGCTCACAAACTTATGTGGTGGATATATGCATGCCATTTCAGTAGCGTTGTGCTATTGCAACCCCCAGCCAGGCTGGTGACATATTCAAAATCCGAATTCTTTTGACTGGGTGTTTGTCAGCGAATGTTTCCCTACATGACCACTCAGTTCCTGCTATGTTCTTCATTGTGGACAAAGGGACACTCGTGGCAAGGGACCTAATGTCTGGACTGCATGTGAGGATTGAAAACAATCAAGTCCTTCCTCCTAATGGTCTTCCTATGCCTGCTTCTCCTGTGCCTTTCAGTGCACTGTTGCTGAGTCAACTGAGTTTATGTGTTTAAAAACTTTATACACCACGTAAAGCTGGATGAAGTCACACCTTTGTGGCAAAAACTGAACTCTCTGTTCGCAGTGCTGTCAAGGGAATAAAATCGCTTGCAAGCAGTGATAGAACGCATCGGCGCCTCTGCATGGGTGTCACCGATTGTTGTTACACAGAAAAAGTCAAGTAAAATAGGATGTGCGTTGATCTCATAGAGCCAAATAAAGCAGTGATTGTGGACTCTTTTCCATTGTCACACATGGATGAACCACTCTCTGCTCTAAAAGGTTTTACTGTTTTCACTACCATCAATCTGACTAATGCTTACTACCAAGTGCCACTGCATGAGGACAGTCATGACCTCACGGCCTTTATTACTTACGACCGATTGTTCTGTTTTTGTCGTGTTCCTTATGGATTGGCTTCAGCACCTGCGGCATTTCAGAAGATGATGACCATCATCCTGGCTGGCTTGTCAGGGGTTGAAAATCACCTGGACGACATTATCATCCATGCACATGACATGTCTATGCATGACCAATCACTTCAAGCGGTCTTAGGTCTCCTTTACTCACACTGTCACTACGGATACAGTGGTTTTGTTTACTTGAGCCACCATGGAAGTCCAGTATTGTTACTGATAACTGTATTCAATTTACGTCTTTCTCTGCTTTTCTGGAAGGAAGGAATATTCGTCACCATCGTTCCTCTCCCAACTACCCAGCAGCTAATACTCCTGTAGAGAGGTTCTACCATGCGCTCAAACACACTGCCCAAATGGCCATCTAGTAACATCAGCCATGGAAATCTGTGGTAACTGACTTTGTGCAGGTGTACGGTGCCACTCTGCATGCTGTAACTGGTCCTTCACCCTTTCAGCTCCTCTATGGCAGGCAAATGCGCATAAGGCTGTGTATTTTGCCATCTGCTGTACACCGAAGGGTTACATGGCTGCAACACAAAGAAATGAAAAAAATGAAAAACGTATGCTAAGGGTGCTCACACTCCTTGTTTTCAGTAGGGGGATAATGTGAGTGAACCCCTTGCATGTTCATAAGGGACACAAATTTACCAATCCTCTTATGGTTGCCAAAAGACTTGGGGTGGGTACATACGTTCTCAGTGATGGAAAGACATGGGATGCTTCCCATCTCACTGCATTTCTATGCACACCAACAACTCCGGCTGAGATCACTGCTCACTACACACACACGATGTTCAGAATCCTAAGGCCAGATTTACTAACAGTTTGTGTCAGCGCAAACCCTCTTTTGGCGTTATTTACTAAAGACATGCAGTGAAAAAATTAGCGGTATTTAAATGAATAAAAATTAGTATTTAAATGAATCACTAAAGGTGCTAGTCAATGGACTGAGTTTGTGCTAGTCAATGGACTGGTATTTGAGCCATTAGTAGAGCCAAAAAAACATGTCTTAAACCAGACACTAACGGGTAGATTGCGTTGGTCATTATGAAAATTATCTGGATGTGTCTGTGTTCTTTAATTTGCGTGTCGTCAGTAGATCACGAGCAGAACTTTCAAGAGCTTCACTGTTTAATAACTCCTGACAGATACTACAGTGCTCCTGAGTTTCACTACTTTTGGATGCAGGCCCAACAGACGCCTTACACATATTCACCAGAGAAACACACAATCGCACCACAGAGAACACACGCATCCGGCCACATGCACACACTCGCTAGCCTTTCGATCAAAGGCCCCCGCGAACACACACACAAACACATCTATATAGCAGTAATTTTGTAAGTGATTGGTTGATTATCAGATTTGAGAGGAAAGGTGCAAGTGTGCAAGGACCGGCTGAGGTTTTGAAGCATTATCACTAGCGGTGTAGCAACCTAGATTCATGTATGTGTTTCTGTGGTTGGTTACAGCAGGAAAATGCTTTATGTAATGATAAAAGCCACCAATATCGAGATGGATTGAATAGGTAACACTAAGGCACAAGAATGGCCATTTGAGTCACCCAGAATTGCTTGTTCTTGAATCATTTTTCTGGTAACTGATGGACAAAATTAAGTCTAAGTCTAAGCTGACGTCCTGACAATCTATACTCCATTTAAAAAAATTCCAAACAGCATTTTGCTAATTATTTTATCATAGAATAGAATTGAATAGAGTAGAATGCAGTACTTTTTCTAACCATATTAACTTAGAGGCCGCATGGAATATTTATCTCTGATTAAATACAATTATTTTAAAATTTTAAAAATGTAAAAAGAATCTGTGAAGGCAAGAAGTGTTTCAAATGTGGAAGAACATGACCAATCTCAGGCCATAAAACACATACTGAAGTTGTTCACAAGACTTTTGAGTTATCAATGTTGTAGGCTAGAATTTTTACTACAAAATGATGCGTGGGAGTGTCGTGGCCATGAATATTTATGTGATTCACACCAGGGGAGACAAAAGACACTCCTCCAATGACTAATGCCCCATCAAAAGGTGAAATGCTGTGAGGCAGCCTGAACAAAGAATGCAAGGAGATTTGAAGATTTTAATCGGTTTTATTGTAATTCCTCTATGTGGAGGAACTAAATGTTGTGCCTCACAGGACCACAGTGCTACATACATAAACATATACAGTACTGGTACAAAGATTGGACACATTACAATTTTTATATTTTTGAAAGAAGTCTCATGCTCATAAAGCCTACATTTATTTGACCAAAAAAAAAAAAAAAAATACAGAAACAAAAACAGTATTATTGTGAAATATTATTACAATTTAAAATAATGGTTTTCTATTTTAACATACTTAAATATCATTTATTTCTGGGATGCAAAACTGAATTTTCATCAGCCATTACAGTCACATAATCCTTCAGAAATGATTCTAATATGCAATATGCTGATTTATTATCAATGTTGGAAACTGCTGTGTTGCTTAATATATATATATATATATATATATATATATATATATATATATATATATATATATATATATATATATATATATATATATATATATATATATATATATATATAATGTATAAATGTATAACTTTTTCAGGATTATTTGATGAATAAGTACTGGCTGATGAAAATTCAACTTTACATCACAGAAATAAATTGTATTATACATTATATTAAAATAAAATAAAATTGTAATAATATTTCACAAATTACACTTTTTTTCTGTATTTTGATCAAATAAATACAGGCTTGATAAGATTAAGAGACTTCTTTCAAAAACATTCATTTAAATAGTAATGTGTTCAAACTTTGTTTGACCGGTACTGTATTTAGCATTTGAGCAGAAATTTGCTAACAAAAGCTTCATTGATGTGGCACTAGGTTATTTTACACTTTTGTCCAAAATCTGTCCAAAACAGGCCAAAATAAATTTTGTCTAAACATTCATATTACGTCTCTATATGACATTTTATGCATCATATTTGTTATATTATAGAGCCTATGTTAATTTGCAGTTGCTATTTCAGTATTTATTACATATTTCAGTCGATTTCACTCATCTCAGTTTAGCAATAGTTTGGGAAAAGCCAATATGGCAGGTTTACTAAGTAAGTATGTGTAGTGTATGTCTTCTTTAGACACCCCTCCAAATCACTGAATTCAGGTGTTCCAATCACTTCCATGGCCACAGGTGTATAAAATCAAGCTCAGTGAATTCAAGAGTGGTACAGTGATAGGTTGCCATCTGTGCAATAAGTCCATTCATGAAATTTCCTCACTACTAATTATTTAGTAACTGTTAATGCTATTATAACAAAATGGAAGCAATTGGGAACAACAGCAACTCAGCCACAAAGTGGTAGGCCATGAAAAAAATCACAGAGTGGGGTCAGCGCATGCTGAGGTGCACAGTGTGGAGAAGTCGCCAGCTTTCTGCAGAGTCAATAGCTACAGACATCCAACTTTGTGTGGCCTTCAGATTAGCTCAAGAACAGTGCATAGTGAGCTTCATGGAATGGGTTTCCATTGACAAGCAGCTGCATCCAAGCCTTACATCATCAAGTGCAATGCAAAGCGTGGGATGCAGTGGTGTAAAGCACGCCACCCCTGGACTCTAGAGCAGTGGAGACGTGTTCTCTGGAGTGACAAATCACACTTCTCTGTCTGGAAATCTGATGGACGAGTCTGGCAGTTTGGCAGTTGCCAGGAGGACGGTACTTTCCTGACTGCATTGTGCCAAGTGTAAAGTTTTGTGGATGGGGGATTATGGTGTGGGGTTGTTTTTCTGGGGTTCGGATTGGCCCCTTAGTTCTAGTGAAAAAACTCTTAATGCTTCAGCATACCAAGACATTTTGAATAATTTCATGCTCCCAAATTTGTGGGAACAGTTTGGGGATGGCCTCTTCCTGTTCCACCATGACTGCGCACCAGTGCACAAATCAAGGTCCATAAAGGATGAGCGAGTTTGGTGTGGAGGAACTTGACTGGCCTGCAGAGAGTCCTGACCTCTACCCGATAGAACACCTTTGGGATGAATTAGAGCGGAGACTGCAAGCCAGGCCGTCTCATCCAACATCAGTGCCTGACCTCACAAATGCGCTTCTAGAAGAATGTTCAAAAATAAAAACACTCCTGAACCTTGTGGAAAGCCTTCCCAGAAGAGTTGAATCTGTTATAGCTGCAAAGGGCGGGCTAACTCCATATTGGCTCTATATTCCAGCTGGTCCAAAACGCAGCAGCTCGAGCTCTTACTAGAATAAGGAAGTATGACCATATTAGCCCGGTTCTGTCAACACTGCACTGGCTCCCTATTAAACATTGTATAAATTTTAAAATCTTGCTTATTACTTACAAAGCACTAAATGGTTTAGCTCCCCAGTACTGGAGCGAACTCTTAACGCATTATACTCCATCACGTCTATTGCGGTCTCAAAACTCTGGCCAGTTGATAATACCTAGAATATCAAAATCAACTGCAGGCGGTCGATCCTTTTCCTATTTAGCGCCTAAACTCTGGAACAGTCTTCCTAGCATTGTTCGGGAAGCAGACACACTCTGTCAGTTTAAATCTAGACTAAAAACGCATCTCTTTACCATGGCTTACACATAAAACATTATCGATTTCTATTATTCAAATCAGTAAATGATTGTTAGGCTGCATTAACTAGGTCAGCCGGAACCGGGAACACTTCCCATAACACCTGATGTACTCGTTACATCATAAGAAGAATGGCATCTACGTTAATGTTAGTCTCTCTGTTTATCCCGAGGTTTACTGCAGTCAGCCGGATCCGGGCCGTATCCAGATCAGATGGTGGACCTGCGCCTGGACATGACCAATGCATCCCTGAAGTGTCTGCAGAGAACATGTCAAATAAACTCCCCCCGTAAATGCTGCATCGACACGACATCCTCATTAAACCCGTCTTTGGCGTGATGACTCCAATCTTTCGAATAATCTTACAAATATCTATTTACCTAATATGAATTAAGACCTGCTATGTTGCCAGAATTATAATCATTCACTGTTTGTTCGTCGGCCAGAGGAGAACTGGCACCCCGACTGAGCCTGGTTTCTCCCAAGGTTTTTTTCTCCATTCTGACCCTGAAGGAGTTTTGGTTCCTTGCCACCGTTGCCTCTGGCTTTTAGCTTGCTCAGTTGGGGACACCTAAATTTCATCTATATTACCGATCTGCCCGCATTGACACTATATGATACTTGAAATTAGCTGGATAACATCACCGATTTATCAGAACGGCATTGTATTATGCATTAATGTTGCATTATTTTCCTGTTAACAATGTGAAGCTGCTTTGAAACAATTGGACTTGTTGAAAGCGCTATATAAATAAAGGTGATTTGATTTGATATTAAACCCCACAGATTAAGAATGGGATGTCATTAAAGTTCATGTGCATGTAAAGGCAGGCATTCCAAAACTTTTGGCAATAATAGTGTATGTCTCATGTCTGTGTGGCAAGTATTCACTGAGTTACAGTTCATTTTCATTTCAGAATGGACTTCACTGAGATGGAGACGACAGAATGTGCATCATGTTTGTTTTCTGTATTTTACGAAAAGCACAACATTTTGTTTTTATTGTGAGTATACACAAATTCAACTAGATACTTAGTTTCAAATGATGTATACATTTTTGAGCCTCTTTGGCACCGATATTTGATCGGTGCCTAAGAAAAATAAAGCCAATTCTCACTAATAAAATGAGAAAAAAATCAAGGCAGTCGCACTGGCTCGACGGCCGACCCATGGGGGTTAAGACTCACAAGAGACGTGGACTCCCGCTGTAACTTCACCTGTGTGTTGCTGTTGGACAGTGTTACTTTATAAAAACAAGTGATTTATACACTTTTTAATGTCACATTTTGTAATATTTGCGTTGTTTTATTATTCTAATAGGGATTCTTTTCTCTTCCAGTTTCTTGAGGATGCCCTGCCTCCCTTGCCTCCTCGAAGGAAACACCCCTGGTGTGCAATACACATTTACACACATTATGTTTTCCTAATTTCTATATACTATTTGGTATATTTTGTTATTTTCTTTTTTGAAAAGTGTTTGCACACTTGAATTATCAGTAATTATCAGTAGTAGTTATCAGTGTATGACAACTTCTGGTAATAAAATAAAAAGTTTAAATTGTCTATTGACTAGGGGTGTGCCATATAATACCGTCCACAATAAAACCGGTCTACATTTTTACCTGATAAAAAAGTGTCATATCGCGATATCAATGATAAAGCTGTTATTGATGTTTGCAGCGCAATATTTGACCGAAGGGTAACACTGATTATTTTCGTCAGTTACGGCTTGTTAAATCCAGCATTCTGCCTCCTTTGAATCAGACACAGAGATAAAGTAGTGCGTAAGATTACGTTTATTTGAATGAATGGATTATAGCATTTATTTGAATTAATTATCGAGAGCGAGAGAGAGAGAGAGAGAGAGAGAGAGAGAGAGAGAGAGAGAGAGAGAGAGAGAGAGAGAGAGAGAGAGAGAGAGAGAGAGATATTCATGCCTACATCTGTTCAGTGTCTCTCTTAACAATGATGTGCATTTATTACATTTATTATGGGTTGTAACCCCATCATTGCTGAGAAATATAATGTAGTGATCCAGTAGCTTAGCTATTTTATTGCTAAAAGTGGTGGGGCGGCGTTGATAACAAGTTTCCGTGCTCCTGAATCTGCATCGCGATCTCCGCTCTGTATGCGAGTGACGTGTGTGCGTGTGCACTTCATAATGAAAACCGCGCATTAATATATGTGATGATTCATCTGACCTGGAACTACCTGTGCATTAAACAATTTTTGCACACCTTCCAGCCAATCAGAATCAAATATTCAGACAGACCATGGCATAAATTACTTTAGTTATTGTTAAACTAAAATGTTATGCTATAGTTTTACTTAAGATTTCCAGTGAAAACACTAATAACTTGTATCAAGGCTACTTTGCTTTCATTTGACTCGTGCTGTGTGTGACTATAAAGCTGCTGCTGCCAACTTATGACAATAGATTACACTTTGAATTAAATATTCTCTCATCATTGACAGTAGCTCATTGGAAAAGGATGGACGATGCCCTTCATTTTGTTTGCACTAATAAATGCTGCTGCCTACAAGCTGCAATAACCAATAAAACTTTGTTCCATATATTTTTGTCTATATCGTCATAAATATCGTTATCGCAAATATTCTTGAAATATCGTGATATAATTTTGAGGCTATATCGCCCACCCCTACTATTGACTAGTGAATGCTACTTGACAATTAATAATTCATAATGATGTCAGTCTGAGCTATAACCTATTTAAGCTCTATCTGTGTCTAATACATTAGTCAACCCCCCACCCCCATACACACACTTTTATTTTTAATACTTAATTACATTAAAAATCAAGTACTTTTGTACCTTTACTCAAGTAAAATTGAAAACTACTACTTAACACTTTTAGTAATATTTTATTAGGGTATCTGTACCTCTACTCAAGTATCTTTGTCCACCACTGATTTTAAATAAACTGTAACAGATAATATAATATTAATGAAATACAAGGCCACTTGAGTTTAAAGACAGCACACTTTCATGAATGTTTCGTAAAACACTTCAATACACTTTTAAAGTGCACTTTGTTATAATGCCAAATTAAAAGTTTTACTTTAAAGTACATTTTAAAGTTGTATTAATCTTTAATAATGCTTTAAGTAAAGTATTACCTAACATACTAAAGCACATGTAAAGTACTTATAGTATAATTTTTGCAATAGTTTACGATATTATTATAATTTTAACTGTAGTGTGTTTTCAATATTACATTTAAAAGTTAATATATTTTAAATGTACTGAAATGTAACTTCAACATTACAAATGTGTAATTACAAATTAAAATGCATGACAAGTTTTGTACAAGTTTACAACAGAAATGACATTAAAATGTATTTTAATTTCACATAAATGCTTGTGCATTCTGCATATTTCAGAGAAAATATAGAATATAGAACATATGAATAGAAGTAATTATGAAGTATTTATATATACAGTAGATGTACTTAAGTAACTGTAAGTGGGTCAGAAAAGAACACTCAACTGCATTTAATATCAATTTAAACTAGAATACATTTTTATACAATTGCAATTAACAATCTGAAAACATTACATTTAGTTTGCACTCAAGTATATTCTTTAAAAGTGTATTATTTTGCTCCGTCACAAGGGACTGAAAAACATATAACATTAGTACGTTCACTACCATTTCATTTGTTAAATTTGACATGGTGCTTTGTTGCTATTGTGACTACACTAATAATTTGACCACCAAATGTCACATATTTTGGATGTCAGGGGATTTTAAAGCGTAGTATTGAGATTTCCAGGTTAAAACAACATGCGTCTGTCCGCTGAGTGTCTTAACGTCTTTCCATTACCAGAACAATGAAGGATATTGAACACTGAATATCAAGGTCAATTTTTTTTTTTTTAAGGTGAAACAATGATAAAATCTGCAGTATAACATACCCATTTAGTTTCATTTACCATTTGCAGGTAAACTATTTAATGATTATGTTGCACATCACTGGCTGCTTTGATAAATTAGCCATGGTACATGTTCAAGCTGCTATATTTGAGCCCCACAAATGGAGCTCTAAAGTGAACCAATAGGCAACATACAACAATCCCACTACGGTTGCTGGTGAAAGCTGAGAGAGAAATGCAGGTCTCTTGTTCTCATCTGCAGTTGTTGGCACTCTGGCCAGACGGAAGCATCGGCCTCACACCTCAGAGCAAGAGGAGAACCACCTTTACGCAACCCCCACACCCTGCACCCCTTCCTCCTCGCATTTCTGTGGTGGAATCGTCCTCGGCCCTGCAACTGGGACATCTGCCGGAAGCAGGTCACCCACAGTGGGATGTGCGTTGCCTGACACAGGCCCCTGCAGCTCTGGGACTGAAGCCACAGCTCAGGCCTGCAGCAGGGTTCCTGGTCAAGGCAGATCGTCTGCAGGCGTCTGATAGCAGCCATCGGATCCTGTGCTGCAGACAGACAGAGTCTATCACCGCAGAGACGGTAAACCAGAGCCTATTTCTGTTGTGGCAGATGTCAGTCTACTCCACCTGCGCTTCTGCTGAATGACAGCCATTTGAGAATTCAGGTTCTTTCCACGTCAGGTGCTTCAACAGTCACTCTCAAATCCTCAAAAGAGGGTTTATGGGAAATCAGGTTATCAGGTTCGAATCTCTTGGCTTTTGTGAAGGCCCTTTCCCCAGATGGATTAATACTAGCAAACTTTAAAATATCAACTTTAAACTATTATACCATGAGATTCTTCTATAGACAAGGTGTTTCACGCCTTACGTCATAGTACATCATCTACAATTGTAGGCACATTTTGCAAGCTTCAAAATTTACCTCTTGTTGAAACACACCATTTAGGCTATTCAGATTAAATATCTGTACAAATTTGAAAGCACACACACACACACACACACACACACACAGTGAGAATTATTATTATTAAAATGACGTGCTCTAAACCAGGATTAAAATCAGGCTGTTGCAGCAGCAGGCGGGGAGCTGTGAGGTGTGTGGTTCGATGTTTAATTTATTATGCAGTGGATGCCAATTCAGCTGCCAGTTCAAACCACTGGATATCCGCTGGAAGTCTATTCAATCTTCCCTAAGCCCTATGTGGTCGCCCTGCGGTCAAAACACAAAGGCCACCACTCAGTCTAGGACAGCATATGCTTCATTTGTTGTGAGCAAAAAAAACGCTGTGGGCTTCACTGTAGAACACACAAGCACACCTAGGTTACTTCTACGAGCAACTGAAATTCAAAGACAAGTAAATAAAAGTTCATCACATTGCAACATATTACATACAGCAGCTGCCTCTGAGCATAATATTCTCTGATGAATAATTTTAGTAGGTCCTGACACATGAGCAGAGCTTTGAGACAGAGACAGAGAGAGAGAGAGAGAGAGAGAGAGAGAGAGAGAGAGAGAGAGAGAGAGAGAGAGAGAGAGAGAGAGAGAGAGAGAGAGAGAGAGAGAGAGAGAGAGAGAGAGAGAGAGAGAGAGAGAGAGAGAGAGAGAGAGAGAGAGAGAGAGATGATTTGAGACTTAAAGCCAAGATCATAAAAGGCATTCTACCAGAAACTCAAATGTTTTCTGTTTAAAGCTCTTTACACTCTGTTCCCCATCAAGGTTTGACAAAGATAAAATGGGCCACGAAACACCTTACTTATAATTTTTTTTTTTTTTTTTTTACACAGCTTTTTATACAATTGAACTAAAATGTTTGTGTGGCTTGGCACAATCATATCAACTTCATGAGGTGTGGCTGAAATGAAACAGTTTTAAAATTTTTGTTTAATAAATTTAAAGGTACACTATGTAACTTGTTTTTTTTCAGTAAAATATCCAAAAACCACTAGGCCAGTGTTATATATTTTGTTCAGTTGAGTACTTACAATATCCCAAATGTTTCCAACTATTTGTAAATCATGAGAAAATTGCTATTTTAACCAATGAACCGGGACGTGTGAGGGAGTCGCCTGTCAATGGCGTCATATCTGCGTTACCCTCGGTTTCTGGTTTTATTTTGTAGAAACGCTTTACTCTTACTGCAGCGTGCAACAAGTGTCATAACAGCCGTCGAGGGAACGCACAGAGTAATGTCATAACATCATTTTCAGCACACTCAGATGTATCTAATATGATAAACAGAGCTGCGTTACCTCATACTCATGACCGGAAAAGCGTAAATGGTGCCGGCGACTGTGGCATAATAAAAGTCTGCTCATCTTATTAACAATCACTCCAGCGGCCTTGTTCAGCTCCACAACACTCGGTCCTGCTCTGCTTCATACTACAGTAACTTTAATAATCTCATCCATGAACATGATTTCTGCTGAACATGATTTAATAATGCTTTCAATGAACTTTACAGTATTCATAACTAAACAGTAAAGACACCAAAACTATGTAATAACTTTGAAGAATGGGAATTATACGTTCCAAACTATTTTTTATTTTATATTACTTTTATTTTCTTTAAAGCAGCCACCTTTTGCCATGATTCTGGAATACTGTTAACTGATCACTTGATGGCTGGTTTTCTGGTCAAAAAATAATTTTAAGCACGTATGTATGAACCCTTCAAAAACATAAATTCACTGTTAAACGATTCACTGGCTTTTATTGCAGTTTGCCTTTTGTCTCGTTAACCTTTAACTTCTAAATTTGACAAAGAACTGTCAGCTGTCATGGAATCTATTATACATTAATATTAAACTAACTTTACGGGAGTAAATTAGTATTCACCCTTTCAGAACTAAGCACACAAGTGTGTATTCATTAGAACACACTACAAGTGCAGTTTGTCTTTGTTTCTAAATCATCAGTACCATTCTGTAGCACAAGGGGGCGCACGTAGAGAAAAAAAACAACTTTGCTCTTTCTACTCAAGTTCCTCTCGAATGCAGTGACCTTCTTCTGAGATACAAGGTTTTTTTGTAGGCCAGTAATACAGCGTTTCAAAGAGCTTTGACTTAGAGCTTTATTATTATTAAGTAATTCAAGATTACTGTATAAATCATAAAACCACTGGGGGTTTTATTTTGATATGCTCATATCCTTGTGGCGCGATTCACAGGGTTGCTATGCAATTGCACTGTTTAAAGGATTAGTTATCTTTTAAATGAAAATTACCTCATGATTTACTCACCCTCAAGCCGTATGATGTCGGACGTAGGATAAGCGTTTTGAACTGTAAGAGGCATTACACTTTCTGCGTAAGTTGGAAAGCGGTCTGGTGAAAACTTTACTTTTTTAAATAACCTATGGGTATTTTTCTTACAAAAACCCATTAATTTGCTTCAGATGGCCTTTATTCACCCCCCATGGCCGTGTGGAGTACGTTTATTATGGATGGATGCACTTTTTTTGAGCTTTTAACTCAGTGAACCCTGTCACTGCCATCAAAGCTTGGAAGCGTCAGGATATTTATTAATATAACTCTGATTGTGTTCATCAGAAAGAAGAAAGTCATATACACCTAGGATGGCTTGAGGGTGAGGAAGTCATGGGGTCATTTTCATTTTAAAGTGAACTACTCTCTTAACCTGCATATCACATTTTGCCCGATGACTGTAACACTTATGCAATATCCTCAACATACACTTAAAAAAAAAAAAAGAAAGAAAAGAAAATGTGTTCACACAGTTTCCGCTTTACCTTAGTCAACCTTTATGATAAGAAATCAGACTTGATCATAATCTTAGGGATATGAAAATTCTGTTATAGTGTGATAAGACGTTTATTATTGTTTTTGGTGTTATTTATTGAATTACATTTGGAAAACTGCTGTGGGAGTGACAGTAAAATGCACATCTTTCTTCCTTCTGACTGATGTTATCAATCTCTCAGTATTGTTTCCTCTTTTTGAAAGTTGTGAAAACACTATTGTGGTGTTTTTCTTTTGCTATTAGAGCAAACTCAAAAAATATATATTTAATGTATTCTCCTATTCACTGCTATAGAAGTTTACCCAACTATGACGACTTCCACTCCTAAGAAACCCGGAAATGTGAAATTCAGTTTGGGTGGGCCATAATTCAAAGTGTGGGCTTCGCCATTGATTGGTAATTACCGTTAATACTCAAGGACACCAATATTTTTCACTTTGTCAACAAAAGATACTTTGCTGTAAAAACAAAAACAAAACAACAAATCAAATAATTCAAGTGTTCAACTTAGAGTTATAGGCTATGCATTCATACAAATAAAGTGAAACATTTGCTTTCGATTTCTGGACCGGAGGCGTCACCTGAATTCACAAAACGTGAATAAATGTTGCGTTTATATTCTGGGTTCATCTGTTGCTCAGTTTGGTCTTTTATTATCACTGTCTTACTACATTAATTAGCACAAACCTGGTAAAAATGACTGGCAGTCAATGGGGGAAAGCCTTGTTTTGCCCTCCAGGTGGGCACTCCTATAAAGGTGTGACACCACACAAAAACTATGAATTCATTTACACGTGTGTAAAGGACGTAGCAAGTAAGAGCTGTGCACGTAAATCTCACTCCTCTGGCTTCAAGAGGTATGCGCGTGACTGATGCTAGTGGCTGCGGTCTTTAGCATCCTTGTTAGCATGCCCACTTCCCACACCGGAGACCCTGGTTTGAATCCCAGTCGGAGCGGGTAGAGTAGGACCGGTTACATTTGGTGCATAGATTCAGATGGGAGTGAGGTTTAGGGGGGTGAGTGTAACAGACGTAAGCCAGTAAGAGCTGTGCGTGCGAACCTCACTCCCCTGATCTCAAGAGGTGGCTAGCTGCTGCAGTCTTTAGTGTCCTTGTTAGTACACCCACCTCCCATGCCAGAGACCCCGGTTCGAATACCACTCGGAGTGGGTTGAGTAGGACCAGTTAAACGTGGTGCATAGACCCAGATGGGAGTGAGGTTTAGAGGGGTGAGTGTAACAAACGTAGGCCAGTAAGAGCTGTGTGTGTGAACCTCACTCCACTGGCCTCAAGAGGCGCGGCTGCGGTCTTTAGCATCCTTATTAGCGCACCTGCCTCCCACGCTGGAGACCTCCGTTCTAATCCCGCTCGGAGCAGGCTAAGTAGGTCCGGTTACACTTGGTGCAGTGACCCAGATGGGAGTGAGGTTTAGGGGGGGTGAGTGTAGCGTAGGCCAGTATGAGCAGTGCAAGTAAACCTCACTTTAGCGGCTGCAGTCTTTAGTGCCTTTTTTAGCGCACCCGCCTCCCACGGCAGGGACCTCGGTTCGAATCCTGTTCCGAGCGAGTCGAAGAGGACCGGTTACACATGCATTATATCAATTCTAAAACTAAATAAAACTTCAGCACGTCATGCGCAATGCTCCCGTCAGTGTGCTGAGTCACCATCAGCATGTCACCGGAATTAACCACAAGCATAATTGCCATTTTTGCCTTGATGGCATTTAAATATAGATCGCTTTTTCAGAAAAATATTTGATGAATATTCATTCTTACTGACCAGTTCTTTCCATCCGATGTCATGTTTAAGATTTGATGTAGCCTCAATAAACATACCACAGCACTGCACATTATTTTTTGAATCTGATTTGGAAAGTCTACCTGATCTTTTAGCACACATTACAATCAAAATTAAATCTTATAAAAAATTTAAAATCTTAAAAACTATACAATAACTGTAATTGAACAATATTCGTACTAGAAGGCCTAGTCGATATATCAGAACAAAATGTAATTATAAGATTTGATTGCGAGTGAACTGCACAGCAGCTGCCGCAAAAAACATGAGTGTGAGAATCTGTCAGTGACACAGAAGCCGAGGATGCATGAATGAACCTCATGGCCTCGAGTTGTGGCAGTATAAACAGGCCTTCAATAGAGCTCCACGTGAGCGGGCACATACATGCAGGGAGAGGGCCGACTGGATTAGGTGTCGGCTCTTGGAAGGCGGCCAGAGGATCATCATTCGATTCCAGCTGCATTCAGCACAATAGCCGACTAATGTGATGGCTCAATCTTACATCAGAGCGGCCAGCGCTCAGCCATCGACCCACGGCTAAAATTAGGCCAGCAGCTGCAGGCACAAAAACATCTGAAACTTTGAACCTGGGTATGTGTAACGGGTCAAAATGGCTACTTAATGTCTAGATGAAGGATACTTTTACCCAATCTGCATTCATGGTAAACTACTGAACATTTCATCAGCATGCGTGTTTCCTGGGAATCGAACACATGACCTTGACTAAATCCGCAATTTGACATCAAATTATTTAAAGAAAGCTGCAGCAAAATGTCTCAGAGATGATTGAATACTAAGTAAATTAAGATGGCAGATTTCATTTTACTCAGAGTTTCCAACAAGCTAGGATTTACATGATTCATAAAGCTAAGCAGAGTTTCTAGATGAAATTAACTGCTCATGTAATTACCGATAAATAAAGATTAAAGTTTTACCTTGGCAAACATGAGGTGATTAAGCGAGATGTGGTAAAGTTTCCAAAGGTTGCTATGGCAACACTCATCTGTAACTTTATTCATAAATAGATGTATTTTTGTGCAGCGAGAAACATGTTTTTTTTCTTTGAACACAGTACTATGAAGAGGTCAGAATTATTGAACGTGCACTTGTATTGCCCCCTTCTTGTTTAGACCTGCGCTGCGATGATAAATGGCGTTCTGCGTCATTCATCCCAGTCATGCCCACTCCCACTCCGCTTCTGCGTACGGTTGCCGGGCAACACATCTTCACTGAGATCTGTTGCATGTGCACCTAAAGTAACTTAAACTGAAAAAGATCTCTCTTCAGAGGACATCACTCTTTTCAGTCAGAGTATTTCTTTGAGCAGAACAACAAAGCATCATCACTACTGAAGAAGATTGTGAAGGCTAGCAAATAACAAAAGGTTTTGAGTAAACTATACGAATGAAGCGCTCTATATCATAGCAGGACCCTAACAAAATAATATTAAAATATATTATCTATCTATCTATCTATCTATCTATCTATCTATCTATCTATCTATCTATCTATCTATCTATCTATGTTCATCTATCTATTCCTCTGTCCATCTGTCTATCCTCCATCCATCCATCCATCCATCATCCATCCATCATCCATCCATCCATCATCCATCCATCCATCCATCCATCCATCCATCCATCCATCTATCTATCTATCTATCTATCTATCTATCTATCTATCTATCTATCTATCTATCTATCTATCTATCTATCTATCTATCTATCTATCTATTCCTCCTGTTTTTCTGTCTGTTTTTCTATCCATCTATCTATTATCTATCATCCATCCGACCGACCATCTATCCATCCATCATCCATCCATCCATCTATCCTTCTGTTCATCTATCCATTCGTCTTTTGTCTATCTGTCTATAATCCATCCATCCATCTGTTCGTCTATCTGTCTATAATCCATCCATCCATCTATCTATCTATCTATCTATCTATCTATCTATCTATCTATCTATCTATCTATCTATCTATCTATCTATATCTATCTATCTATCTATCTATCTATCTATCTATCTATTCCTCCGTCCGTCTGTCTATAATCCATCCATCATCCATCCATCTGTTCGTCTATCTGTCTATAATCTATCTATCTATCCATCCATTTGTCTATCTATTCCTCCTGTTTTTCTGTCTGTCTTTCTATTATCTATCATCCATCCGACCGACCATCTATCCATCCATCCATCCATCTATCCTTCTGTTCATCTATCCATTCGTCTTTTGTCTATCTGTCTATAATCCATCCATCCATCCATCCATCCATCCATCCATTCGTCCATCTATCTATCTATCTATCTATCTATCTATCTATCTATCTATCTATCTATCTATCTATCTATCTATCTATCTATCTATCTATCTATTCCTCCGTCCGTCTGTCTATAATCCATCCATCCATCCGTCTGTCTGCTTATCATCCATCTAGCCACCATCCATCCATCTGTTCGTCTATCTATGTCTATAATCCATCCATCCATCTATCTATTCCTCCGTCCGTCTCTGTCTATAATCCATCCATCCGTCTGTCTGCTTATCATCCATCTATCATCCATCCATCCGTTCGTCTATCTGTCTATAATCCATCTATCTATCTGTCTGTCTGTCTGTCTATCTATCTATCTATCTATTCCTCCATCCGTCTCTGTCTATAATCTATCCATCCAGCTATCCACCATCCATCCATCCATCTGTGTCTATCTATTCCTCCGTCTATCTATCTATATATATATATATATCTGTCTGTCTATCATCCATCCATCCATCCGTTTGTCTATCTATTCCTCCGTCTCTCTGTCTGTCTATCATCCATCCATCTGTTCATCTATCTATTCCTCCATCCGTCTGTCTATAATCCATCCATCCATCCATCCATCCATCCATCCATCCATCCATCCATCAACAGTAAAGTGTTACCTCAAAAAATGCCTTGAATATAATATATAACATCGATCTTTCCGCAGCTCCTCCTCTTCTTTTTTACTTTTCTAAATGATTTTTAACCTAATGGTGTCAAGGTGATTTTAGTGAATCTATGAAGCCAGTTCCTCTGTCCTAACAGAGTCACCAGAGGTGTAGTTCATTAAATTAACTGACATGTTCCACTAATGTTTGACGTAAGTGTCCAAATCATTTTGTCTGCTTTATGAACACTATCTATTGTTTTGTCAACAATCCTTTGTTTGTGCTATATTTCCTTCAGTTAAATGCCCCTTCACTGGGTTTTCTAAATGTAATGCCATTCAGATGTTTAAATGTGACTGAAGTGTACAAATTCTTGGGTCCCTGTATATATAATAAAACGTGTTTCACCTTTGTTGCAGCGTCTGACTGATAAGATGTTGAAAGCTTATCTAGCTATTCAAATGCAAGAATAAAATTCAACCCAGCACTGATGTGAAGGACTGTCACTTTTGCTCACTCACACAAACACAAATATGACCATACATTCCATCTAAAAACAAAAAAATCACATGGTGCCAGTTACTCAACAGTTCCTCCCACTGATTGGCTCCTGGCTGACAGCACGTGTTCCAGCGAGTCTGAAAAGAAAGGCACCTATTTATAGCTCCTGGGTGCGGCTAGGAATAGCAACACGTGAGTCTGGAGCAGCTGTACTGAAGAGACAGGAAGAGAGAGCGAGTTGGACTGGGGTGGCGCAGATTCCCCATTCATTGTTATCCAGAATGACCTTTCTTAGAGTCGGCAGTCTAAACACTCAGGCTCTGTTCCAAAAACTTAGTGAGCTGCCTTGTTTGCTGAAGCCTTGTTGAATCCGAACGGAAATGGAACCTCATAAGTGACTGATTTGGAATGTTTTGAATGGGCAGCAACACCATAAATAATACACAGGACATCTTTATTAAAATATTTCTGTCACTTTGTCCCCCATCTTGTATGAGTTTCTTCATTGAGTTTATGGAAATGCATGGGATTGCCTTCACCACAATGTCAGTTCTTCCTTAAAATGTGCCCAAAACAAAGTATCTTATAAGGGAGCATAATTATGTGTCTGTAACAAACCAATTATGCCATTACATGTTGTAGCTCACTAGATTTGGGAACAGTTTTCAAGGCACTGAGGCTGCATCTATTTAATCAAAAACAGTAATAATGTGAAATATTATTACAATGTAAAATATGAATATATTTTAATATGTAATTTCTTCCTGTGATCAAAGCTGAATTGTCAGCATCATTACGAGGTTCATTCAGGTTACGAGGTTGAGTAGAATGTAGAATTAGGAATAAATAGTTTATTTGGGATTTGTGGAAATGTATGTAGCATTCCAGGAACTAAGAGCTATTTCTCTCACAGAGATCCATTTACTTTCTGGAACATTTACAAGAGCTAAGATGAATCATGGAACAAGCTGGAATGCAGTATAGTGTGTGTGTGTGTGTGTGTATATATATATATATATATATATATATATATATATATATATATATATATATATATATATATATATATATATATATATATATATATATATATACACACACACACACACACACACACACACATCACATCTGCTTCTTTTCACTCTATTAATGCACATTGAGTTTCATTCAAGTTTATAAATGGTTGTTAGTATGTGACCAACATTTACCACCAGGAAACATCGTCAAGTTTAGTCACTCCACATGTTCTGGAAAACAAACGCAGGCTGCGCTCTGGTTCGGTGACGCTCCGCATGACCATGGAATGAACTGCCGGCCACATGGTTAAATGAGGGGAGAAGAAAGCAAACACGTGACGCAAGGCTCCAAGCATCTCTCCCTGCAACAGCTGGGGGTTCAGACTCTATGATAGATATACCATCAAAGAAAGATGCACCAGCCGCACAAAGATTACCACATCTTCAATCAAATTTTGGGCATGTTTGCGTGAATGACAGCACCTGGTGGTCATCAAATGTACAACACGTTTCTTTCACTTTGTGTATTTCTGAAAATGTGTACCACAGTTAGCCACTCGTTTCTCCTCGGTGTGTACAAACGAATGCTCAAACATGCAGCTGATGTGTGTAAATGAGCAAATGCTTATAGGCCTGGTTATATTGAGGGTGGAATGTTAGCGGTTGTCAGCGTCGAGGGGGAGGTGTGCGGTCCAGCACGTAGGCTTGGACTCGGGCCCTTAAACCGGCACCTTCCCCCTTTTCCCATGTGTGAGGCCACTCCGAGCTTCCCCGCACAACTTCCAACGATTGTTTAACCATACAAAGATGTAACCAAGAGTTCCCAGAGCACTTTAGGCGCCACATAAAAGCTCTGAAAAATTAGATGAGCAAGGCTATAAAGGGAAAAAACTGTGTGTCTGTGGATGCACAAAAACAAAAAATACACAATCTCAGAACACTGCTAGTAAGACGCAGACGTTCAGAGTCATTTCATTGGTCAAAAGGTGATGGAGAAATAGAACAGGAGGAAAAATATTTCAATGCTTTTGCATTTACTAACAAATCTTCTGCGTTCCTCAAAGAAACTTTGCACTCCCTTACAAATGTTTTCGTTCATCCAAGAAACTGTTTGCTCACAAAAGTGTTTTCTTTCTCTGAGAAACTTTGTGCTCAAGTTTTCTTTTCATTCAATAATATTGCATTCGCTCCCATGCATTCACTTGAAAAAGTATTACTTTGAGAAATGTTGCGTTCGATCACAAAAATATTGCATTCCTCCAAAAAGGATTGCTCGCAAAGTATTGCGTTTCTCTGAGAAACTTTGAGCTCACTCACAAGTTTTCTGTTCCACTGAGAACTTTTGCATTCACAATTAACAAGTGTTCCTCCAAAAAACATTGTTCGCTCACTATTTTTTTTAATTCCTCCAAATCCTCCAACTGTTTGCTCCCAAAAGTGTTTAGCTTCTCTAAACACACAAGTGCTCACAAGTTTTGTTTCCTTTGAGAAATGTTGTGTTTCCTAGCAATAATATTGCGTTCCTACTGAACGTGTTCGCTCGCAACATGTCTGTTCCTTTTGTGCGTTCGCTTGCAAAAGTATCGTGTTTCTCTGAGAAATGCTGTGCTCAATCAAAAGTTTGTGCTCCTCTTGAAAATTTGTGCATTCCTCCAAGAAACTGTTTGCTCACAAAAGGGTTTAGTTTCACTGAGAAACTTTGCACTCATTCACAAGTTTTGTGTTCCTCTGAGAAATTTTGCGTTTGCTCGCAATAATATTGCATCCCTAAGAAAAACATTGTTCGCTCACAACATGTTTGTTCCTCCTGTGCGTTCGCTTGCAAAACTAGGCTTGTTCGACTTGATGCAGCGATGCTATCAGCAGCTGACTTGAAGCAGTGCATGCCAGTTACGGCGCTTTTCCATTACCAGTACCAGCTCAACTCGATTCGACTCGACTTGTCTCAGCTTGGCTCGCTTTTCGCTCCGTTTTCCATGGCAGATAGTACCTCCACAATAGTACCTGGTCGTCATAGCGACGCAACAGGAAACTGCCGTGACGTAATCTTCTACGCGACACAAACCCGCTACCCACACACACAGGACAATGGATGAAATCGAGTGTGTGCTGTTTTTGATCCTCGGGATGTGGCTGTTTCTCAGCAGAGGCTGAGGGCAGCAAAACGAAACACTGCTGAAAAAATTATGACGCAGTGAATAGTGACGATTCTCTCTGACCAATCAGCATTCTGCCGTGTTTTCACGTCACATTTTAGTATCGCCTCAGCTCGCTCAGAACCTCGCCGGAGGTGATACAAAAAAAGTATCTGGAAGCAGGTACAGGTACAACTTTTACACAGTGGAAAACCAAACAAAGGAGAGTCGAGGCGAGCTGGTACTGTGTAGTGGAAAAGCGCCATTAGAAATGTTGTCCGACTTAAGGCAGCGCTGACGGCGTGTGACTGTGACGTATGCCATCAGAGTACCGCGAGAGCAATTTGAGAGCAGCCGGCTAATACAGCCGTGCAGCTTCTCAAGAGCGGCTGCACGAGCTCTGATGACGACACAGCTGTTCCACGATTGGCCGGATTCACCGCATGACAGCGATCACGTGTGTTTCGTGTTTATTCTAAAACGATAAAACCTCTCTTCATGTAGTCGCAATGTTATATTGTCTTGTTTATCAAAATAAAACTGATAAAAAACGTAGACCTCACTTCATTGATAGTGTAGGCTTATATGTTGAACTTTATTCTTATACAAACAGACGCTGTATTAAACAGTACATAACGTATTGAATGAAAATGTCTTCTGAAACATCAGTGTATCTGACAAATATTGCATTTATTTAACTTCAGCTGTGATAAAGTATGCAAAGACAGCGCGAGCGTCACTGCGGGAAGTAGAAAGTGTCCGACTTCACGTCTCCGTTTGCAGCTCCTCCCCGCCTGCACGCGGCTACTCTCGCCGATCGGATGCATTCAGCCGCAGCCGATGTCGAACACACCTATTGTTTCTGAGAAATTTTGCGTTCCTCCAAGAAACTGTTCGCTCATAAAATGTTTGCATTCCTCCAAGAAACTGTTTGCTCGCAAAAGTGTTTCGTTTCTCTGAGAAACTGCGCTCACTCACAAGTTTAGTTTCTCTGAGAAATTTTGCGTTGTTTGTTCGCAACATGTCTGTTTCTTTTGTGTGTTCATTTGCAAAAGTACCGTGTTTCTCTGCGAAATGCTATGCTCACAAGTTTGTGTTCTTCTGGAAAATGTTGCATTCGCTTCCAATAATATTGCATTCCTCCAAAAAACATTGTTCGCTCACTATTTTTTTTTTGTTCCTCCAAGAAACTTCGCTCGCAAAAGTGTTTCGTTTCTCTAAGAAACTTTGTGCTTACTCAAGTATTGTTTCTCTGAGAAATTTTGCGTTTGCTCACAATAATATTGCGCTCCTACGAAAAACATTGTTCACTCACAACATGTTTGTTCCTCCTGTGCGTTCGTTTGCTAAAGTATCGTTTTTCTCAGAAAAATATTGCATTCGCTCACAAAAATATTGTTTTCCTCCAAGAAACATTGTTCGCTCACAAATTTTTTCCGCTCCTCCAAGAAAGTGTTTGCTCGCAAAAGTGTTTTGTTTCTCTGAGAAATGTTGTGCTCACTCAAGGAAAAATGTTGCATTCATTGGCAATAATATTGCTTTCCGCCAAAAAAACGGTTCGCTCAAAATGTTTGCTTTCCTCCATGAAACCACTTTCACTCGCAAAAGTATACTTTCTCTGAGAAACTTTGCATTCGCTCACAATAATATTGTGTTCCTCTGAAAAACGTTGTTCGCTCTCCTCCAAGAAACTGTTCGCTCACAAAAGTATTGTTTCTCAGAGAAACTTTACGCTCATTCGCAAAAGTTTTGCGTTTCTCAGAGAAACTTTACGCTCATTCGCAAAAGTATTGCGTTTCTCAGAGAAACTTTACGCTCATTCGCAAAAGTATTGCGTTTCTCAGAGAAACTTTACGCTCATTTGCGTTTCTCAGAGAAAAGTTTTTGCGTTTCTCAGAGAAACTTTACGCTCATTCGCTTTCAAAGTTTCATAAAAGTTTCTCAGAGAAACTTTACGCTCATTCGCAAAAGTTTTAAAAGTTTTGCGTTTCTCAGAGAAAAACTTTACGCTCATTCGCAAAGTATTGCGTTTCTCAGAGAAACTTTACGCTCAAAGTATTTGCGTTTCTCAGAGAAACTTTACGCTCATTCGCAAAAGTATTGCGTTTCTCAGAGAAACTTTACGCTCATTCGCAAAAGTTTTGCGTTTCTCAGAGAAACTTTACGCTCATTCGCAAAAGTATTGCGTTTCTCAGAGAAACTTTACGCTCATTCGCTTTACGCTCAAAAAGTATTGAGTTTCTCCGAGAAACTTTACGCTCATTCGCAAAAGTATTGCGTTTCTCAGAGAAACTTTACGCTCATTCGCAAAAGTATTGTTTCTCAGAGAAACTTTGCGGTCGCTCATAAGTTTTTCATTCCTCCGAGAAACATTTTACTAGTAAGTTTCGCTTGTAAAAGTTTTGCTTTCCCCTGAGAAATGTTGCATTTGCTCGCAAAAGTTGTTTCCCCAAATGTTTTGCTGAGCAAATGCAAAAGCATAATGTCGTCATACTCAATTCTAGTCAGAATATGAGTCTGATACTGCTCCATTGGGCTGTGATTATGGGGCGTTTCAACCGAACCAGGAAAGACCTCAATTGGATAGACCTACAACCAATCAGAGCAACGGAGCGACGCATAGTTGTCAACAGAACTCAACTACACGCATGCTGGAAGAAATAGAAGAGGAAGATGAGTGTAAACGTTCTTTACCGGTGTTGTAAAATAATTTAAGGATACACGGAGTACTTACCAACACAATGATCATTTTTGGGAGAAATAGTAATGGTGAATGCATATACGAACAAGTTCTCTGTTTAGGATTAGAACGAATTCAACCCAAGCGCCCTTTGGTGACGTGAATGATTACGTTACTGGTGATCATCTGTCCATCAATGTATAAAGCCCGCCCTGACAATTTGATTGGTCCGAACAGCTCCTGTTCGGGCATAGTTGCTCCACAACGGACCAAATTTCCCGAACTCAAATGTTGTGGGCGGGGCTAAATTTGGCTGGCATCCAGGCTAGCAAAACATTGAAATGTTACGGTATTTTTCTCCCAATTATTGTGTCCTTTACTTGGCTCCATAACATAGTGAACTACTACAGTATAAGACTCTCAAATAGATAAATAAAATTTCATGAAAAAGTTCATTTTGAAAGGGATAGTACTGAAATCATTTTCATATTCATTTCCCCTTAGGCCAAACGTACCCAAGTCATTTGCATAAACAAAGACAGATATGTCTGTCTGTAAACCATTACCCAATACGAAACACTATACAATCCCATCACTGTAAGTTTAAAATATGTCCTTGCAATTTGTGTAAATTTGTGACTGAAAAAAATTACCCATGACATTTTTCTTTCCAAACATGTTTATGCCAGCTCAGTACAAAGAAGACAGCGCCGGGTAAATGTCACTGCATCGCACCACATTATTTATAGTATACTTGTGCTTTGAGCCAAGAATATTTTCAGCAAAAAAACTGTTATGGGACAACTGAGCTTAAAGAAGCTCATATGATTTAATGAAATACTGGAAGACAAATGTTTATGCTGTCATACACAAGTTTAGCACACAAATGGCACTGTCAGCTCATGTTGATTTACTCTTATGCAACACTCAGACATATTACATATATCTACATTATGCAACACATAAAACTAATTGCCTCATTAGCAGGTGGTTAATTTTACAAATGTATCTAGAACGTAGATGTAGTCAAAAAACAGTTACATATTTCCCCCTCAATTATATTGACAATGTTTTTCACAGTAAACGTGTCAAAGAACAATACAAGTCAATGAGGACATTGCAAATGCTGCACCTGCAAAGTACGTCTGAGACGATGTTTTCATATACAGACTATGTGCCAATGAAGTTTCAATTGACAGTTGAGATTAATAAACACAACTGTCACATTACACTTACCAAACACCAAGTGGTTACAGAACAAATGGGTCAACTACATATAGTATTGTTAGATTCAAGAGCAAATCTGGGACACTAAAACAGAGCAAACACTGCAGTACGCAGCAAGACACCTTTAGCATGAGGTTTGAAATAACCATTTCACATCAATATTCAATATTAAAAGCTTTATTTAAATGATGCTATATAAATTACAGGTGGGTTTTAATGTTTCAAATTGGCAAGCACAGGATTCTTCTTTTAAACTACTACCTGTGAAAATATGCACTGTAAACGCTCAAAATAATTAATTGATTTGAGTAGAGCCAACTCAAATTAAACAAATGAGTGCAAACAAATGAACTTTTATGAGTATTTAGAACTTTCCTTTTCTTTTGAGTTCACAAAACTGACACATTTTAAGTATTCTGAATTGTTTCACTGTTTTGAGTTTTATGAACTTGTTTCTTTTAATTTAGACAAACTTTTTTTGTGCAAGATTAACATTAAGGTGGAGATTTAGTAGTGTTTAATGCTTTATGCTAGTTTAGAAACGTTTATTTTATGTGTTTTTTTGTGTAGGGTTACCATCAGTATGTTAAACATTTTATATTGCTGTCCTCATTCAGCAAGTGTATGCTAATGCTACCAAAGCACTGTATAACCAGTTAGCAAGGTGGCATTTATTGAATATGCTAGTTTAAGCTAGTCATGATATTTTTAAGTTAAATGTATGCATTAGCTTACTCAAAGATTTCAAGTTCAGAGCAATTGCAATGTATGATTACAAAATAAAAATCTGACATTTCTGCTTGCTTAAACTTCAGCTAAGCTTAAATTTCTTAACTTAAAAATGAGGCAATATTTTTGAGTTTTGCCAACTTATTTGGGTTTACAGTGTTTTTTATCTAATCACCTTCTATGATTAAAAGGTATACCACAGACATTTTGTACACATTTTTATCACTTTTCTGACCTCAAAAAACATTGGTCTCTAATTTATAAAAAGAGAATGCTGAAAACAACAGTTCATAACAAAAAAAGCAAACAAAATAATAATTATTATTTCTCATTTAACACAAAATATAAATCATTGAAATTCATTAACAGTTTTAATTTTATTGTGTCCATCATTTGATTTACCTTGTATGTTAATCAGACTTTAGCAGATTAACAGAACATAAGTTGTTTAATTAATTTTACAGCATGCAAACAATGTGTCATCATGACAAAATGCACCCAATGCATCAACTTAGGCAAACACTTCATGTAAAACATCCGGATATTGTTGTGCAGTTTTTTCGCAATGATGTTTGCTGGTAAATACGCTGTGCTTATTTTCGTCACACTTCCTTTGAAGCAGGTGTTGGCTGAATGCGTGATCTGATGACATCACATAACGTGTCTTGGGTCAAAACCTGTGGCAATTTCAAAAGATTGCAAGCTGACCGCAAATTTTATGGAGTTCGCTTGATTTGGGTTCAATTCTGAGATCGCAATTTTTTATTTGATTTTATTCAACATTTATTATGGTTTATGTGAATATGGTTTTAAGTTCACTTAAATTAAGTTATTTTATTTAAAGCCTAAAAAATGTTGAAATTGATAGCTTTCAATTATACTGTAATGCTGAATGTCTATCATTAATGTTTAAAAAAGAGATATAAGTATCAGTATTAGTATCAGTAATACTGGCCTTCATTCATAAAAGATGCCATTACAACAAATATTTAAAATATACTGTCTTTAAGTTGTTTCTACATTCATTTGGAGAGTGACTGTGAAATATAAAATATAAAAATAAACTTCGATGTTTTTAATCGCAATTAATCGTGATTAATTACATAAAAAATGTGCAATCAATTAGTTTTTTTAATCGATTGACAGCACTAATATTATATACATTTATATATAATATAATGTATATTATTATGCGACGATGTCAAACGTGATTCATTTATTGTTTCTGGAAATGTCCCATTTTTGTGTGTGTATGATAACATGTTTGGGTAATTCACAGTGAAAAATTTTAATTATTAATATTTTTTTTCTTAAATAAAATTTTAACTGTTCTTATATTTAAATGTCAATTACACATTTGTATTCTGTGTACTAGCAGGAACTAAACTGGAGGTTTAAAAGCATTTGACTGTTGTAGTGCCCAGCGTTTGCAGTTCTATGATCTGAGATCTATCATCAGCAGCGAGTCCACTTGCACATTCTTGCGGCTGACACAGGTGTGGAGCTGCAGACCATTTCATGGGGGGTGAATATAATGAGGAACTGATCGCTGGAGCGCATGTGAAGACATGCTATGTCTTAAACCATTGGAATAAAGGCTCCATTGAGCACACAGGAATGCAGGCTGAAGCCGCCTAAGATGTGGATGTGGTTCAAATTCCTCAGCCACCACCGCACGCTGCAATGCTGACATCAAAGAATAAACATGCTAGAAAAGACGACTTTGGGACAAAAATCCGAAAGCTTTTGAATACCAAAGTGTGCATGTAATTTCCTCCTCAACGTCTCTGCTCTACCAATAAAATAGGAGAGGAAATAATTACATGACTAATAATTACCTTTAAGTATTCTTTCAGGATACTATTCTGGTGTTTAGGTTATTACATCAAGTTATTCTTGTTTGCTCAAGTGTAAAGGAGAAATGGTAACTAGTTTAACTACATTAGTTAACATGAACTAACAATAAAAAGTACTTCTAGCATTTATTATTCTTAAAGTTAAATTTAGCATTTACTAATTTGTATTTCTGAATATTATTTAATGGACCTGAGCTAACAAGTTTATATAGTTGTATTTATATTAATTAACTAATAATTTATTAATTATTAGCGAAGGATGAACAAATGCTGTAACAAATGCATTGCTCCTTGTTAGTTAATGCATTAACTAATGTCCAATAAGTGATATGTAGAACAAATCAATTTATTTCTGCTTTGTGATACTAATACATCCTCATTACACTGCAAAAAAAACAACAACAATTGCATTATGAATGATGACTTACGCAAAGTTGTTTTGAAATATAAAAGGTTGCTTTGCTTTTGCGCTACATCTAACAGTTAAACTTAAACTTCTACATGCTTCTCAAGAAAAGTTACGACAAATTGTAATTCAGGCAAACTATATATATATATAAAATATAAAACAGCAGCTCAGGCACGGGAAAATGAATCAAAAGAGCCCCTCTCTAAAACGATCAATGTGCTCAACAAAATCCATTTGTATTATACTTAATATGACGGGTACAAACAGTTCAAATCATTCAAAAGTCGAAATATTCCTGTTCATATTTACGTATCTGCCGTCAGACAGTCCTAAATCGTAATTGCTACGGGTTTGCGTCTTGCTTCGAACTTGACTGACAGGCTGCTATTCTGACACCGCTTGCTTGATAACCACTATTTGTTTTGTGCTAATTCTTCTTCTCAATGATTATGTGAATAGTTGCATATTGTTTACAAAAGCGCTCGATTCAATTAAAAATCCATATATTACACATTTAAAAAGATCACAATTCATCTATGCCAGTTTGTGATGTATAATTCACTAATCAATCGTAATGTAGCTGAACAAGCTAAAAATTTAATTGGACATTGTGAAGCGAAGAGGTAATTTTGCTGTCTCATTTATAAATCGGTTGAAAACTACACAAACATGGTCTGTTTTCATTTTTTTTTTTTTTTTTTAAACAAAGAAACAGCTAAAAAGAAAGAAAATGAAGAGCATTGTTTTTTACACCCTGACTGGACAGAAAAATTTGGATGTGAATCAACTACAAAGCACTCTGCAAAACCATGCAGCATTTTATATATATATATAAAATAGCGATAGATGCCCCTTTTTGACATTTAAGCCTGCAGCAGCTATGAATCTATTAAAATGAGAATAAAAGCTGATGTGTGAACACATCCCAGGCTCATATGTGTACCAGCAGTCGTGCTATCCTTCTGTGTGTATATTAGATAAGCATTACATCACAGGGTTAATAATTCTCAGAATGCAGCAGTGGTGCTGGATGAAACAATCCCCCATGAGCCCCCGGGGCGGCGTTCCTGTTGGCTGACACAGCAGCTCTTGCAACAGTCTGGGTTTTTTCCTCTTTTGCCACTGAAGCTCAAATAACAAAGACTGTAAAACCAGCACTCCCCTTCACCCACAACTATACTATTCTATTATGAAGGCAATTAACATTTTTTGAGCAGTAAGCGAAGCCCTGAAGCTAAGTAAATCTCGTTTCTGTAACACGTGAACTTTGAAGGGTTTTAAATGCTTTAGCACTTCCTGTAAAAAGATTGCAGAGCATCTGAGAATGGAAAAGCTATGGTTTAATTATATCATTCCAAAGTGACATATATTAAGTCTTAATTCTACCAGTGTTTCTTGGTCCTTCTGGAGAATGATAGCCGTGGTCACAGTTTTTTTGGAAAGCACATCCCATGATGTTACTACCGTTCAAAAGTTTGAGGGTCGATACAAAGTTCTTCAGCTCACCATTTATTTGATGAAAAAATACATTTGATGAAAATATTTATATTTGAATATATATGTAATATATGTAAAATGTAATGTATTCCTGTGATCAAAGCTGAATTTTCAGCATAATTACTCCTTCAGAAATTCCACTGTAAAAACTGTTGCTGCAACTAGTTATAACAACTTAAAATTTGAGATAAAACAACACATTATTTCTTATTCCAATGCGGAATTTTAAGTCATGATAAATAATCACAGCAATATTTTTTTTACAGTGTAATTTGATGAAACATTATCAATGCTGGAAACAGCTGGGTTGCTTCATACTTCTGTGGAAACTGTGATACATTCTTCAGGATTTTTTGATGAATAGAAAGTTCAAGAGAACAGTATTTTTTTGAAACCGAAATCTTTTGCAACATTATAGAAGTCTTTATGGTCACTTGTGATCAATTTAATGCATCCTTGCTGAATAAAAGTATTAATTTATTTAAAAAAATCTTACTGACCCCTTTTGAACAGTAGTGCATAGATACTGTATATCATTTTCTTGCAAAATTTGTATGAATAAAGCTGTTTTTAGGCCAGTGATGACACACATATTGTTTGCTGCCAGATATCTAGCCTATGAAGAGCCGGATGTAGCTGTAAGATAACATGAGTAAACACTAAAGGCATTAGAGCAATGCTCACTGGAGGAAGTAAGATGATGTTTATACAAGTACTTGTCAGTATTATCTTGTTTTTAAAAAATCTTAAATAGTTGTGTTGTTGAATTACACTGAGTATGTATACATTTTAATGCATAAATCACACATTTCAGCACTTTTCCCTAATAGCTTTGCTTACAGTGAGCATTTCATTACAACATACACCTTGAAACAGATATTGAGAGCGAGTCAACATCCTTAGGGCAAAATGTGGGTAGCTGTTGACTGGTCTAATTATAAGCACATGTTTAAAATGAAAGCATTACAAGCATAAGGCTTAATCTGATTCCTGGAATCGACCGACCCAACCTGTTTTCATTTGAGTAGTACTGCACACTCCTTGAACTGTCTTGTTATGCTCATTTATAATAGAATACAGTATAACAGTTTATTTTCCATTTTGTGTTCGTTTGAAGAGCATTCTGTATTATTTTAACTGATGAGACTGAACAAAGTCTCTTTACATTATGTAACAAACATACAACAGAAAGGAAAGAAGTTCATAATCACAAAGGACATACCATGCAAAAAGATGATCCACAGTTGAATTTCAGCTGAAATCCCTACAGGTTTGTTTGACCATAGGCAGTGCTCCAAATATTTCAGGTATGCAACATTCTTTACGAGACTCGACAATAGTGAGAGGCAGTTTAGAAGGTAGCTGCTTGTAATTGGGTTTGCTAGGCCGGTGTCACTCGCCCTTATAGCAAGGAGCACGCTTTTCTTTGAACGCCAGCAAACCTTCCAGTCTGTCTTTGGTTGGGATCACCTAGGAGACAACAGAGTCGTATCAGTGGAACACTGAAGCTGTGCCGTCTTAAGAGCTAAATATAGTGGCTTTCTGAGTGATCTAGGCCAGCGTTCGCTCTCTGCATGAAGTGCATTATGTTAACACTTGAAATGGCTGATACACAAACAGATTATATGAAATTACAGGCATTCTCTTTATATAGTTACTACTTGCCTACTCATTGTTTTGGCGTGTTTTGCCTTTATTTATCATTGTCAAAATACATTTATTTCTCCAAACTGAAACAAATGGGGTTGTTACTTTGGAACCCAAGTGTTGCGCACTATTATAGAACAATATTTTGGCTCAACAAAAACAGTTCATACAACAAAATACTATTCTGATTCTCAGATTAATGAGAATTTTCATTATGTAAACATACCTGGGAATAACATGCCTCTTCAATAGCTAGTCCTGTTTTTAAATCCACCTGGGAAAAAAATATCAACAACAACATCAGACACTAGTTTTGCATCATCTGATTTCATTTGCAGACTTGTTTATATAAACCACAACTACTATATTAGTCGTGAGAGTACTGATTCGATGTCGAGTGCCCACACAACACACTTTCTTTTCTCCTTGTAGCCGTAGGAACAAACCATCCAATAAACGCGCAAGAGCTCCTCATGACAACACAGAAGAACAGAGACCTACTTTTGTATGTGACCTTGGCATTTCACAAAAACAGAAATATCTGAACTCCTCACAAAAAAAACAACTGAATTTTACGTAAATGTCCTTTGGCATTAGAGGCTCAATAGAGCTCTAATCATCAAAATGATATTACGTTGCATGTTTTGCAACACTTTCAAAGTGAAATGTCTAGTGAGTGACACGTTCAGTTCTCTCAGAAACAGATTAACTTGAATCGGACAATGTTTTATTACGTTGGCTGTTGTACGTATGGCGGCAGGTTGGAAATTATGTCTGGTGGGTGGAATAAAATGTTAATGCTCTATTGTTTTTGAAAATGACGTATCACCTACACTAAACCTGACTGATCGTGTTAAAAGCAAACGTGAGATAAAAACATTTGCTGAAGCAACCATGACGCTTTAGTTTCTAGCTTTTATCATGACTGGTGCTTCATGGAGCTAGATATGAGCGCATCTCAAGAGCAAGCAATGCTGTACCAGATGAGCTACCGAGCAAGCTTACTATATCAGAAAAGCCACACATAAGGAGCTGGTTATGTGATACAAACATCATAATGTTTTAGTTTACAAATTATGCACTATGGTGAAAGTGCAAAAGGTCATAACATATTTCCGTGTGGTTCCTGGCACAATATTACTGCCCTAATTAATGAATAATCTGCCTCTGTAATCATAATTTGTGTGAAAAGGAATAAACGTTGTTGGTGTTTTACTGCCTCGAGTGTTCATTTCAGCTGTAAACTGCAGTGAATTGTATGTATAGATGCGTTTTAGTTTTTCTAGCATGTAGATAGAGGCACATTTTTCCAATGAGCCCACGTTGGCTTTTTTCCTCTTTTAATGACATCAACAGTAAAGATGAGGAGGTTACTTCCTAAAGGACATGTGGTGTTGACAGGCTGGCCTCTAGGGTCAAGGTAATGTCATGAAGCAGACTCTCTCTTTGGTAGCTCGGATGACAGCTGCACATGACTTCACGTACAAAACACACTTATGGTAAGTATATACATGTTGAGGATGGAGGATAGACGTAGGTAGTATTTGTATATCTGTGGCATAATAGAATATCTGTTCATATACACTATATTGCCAAAAGTATTACGACACATTTACAAATCATTGAATTCAGGTGTTCCAATCACTTCCATGGCCACAGGTGTATAAAATCAAGCTCCTAGGCATGCAGACGCTTCTACAAACATTAGTGAAAGAATGAGTTGCTCTCAGGAGCTCAGTGAATTCAAGCGTGGTACTGTGATAGGTTCCCACCTGTGCAATAAGTCCATTCGTGAAATTTCCTCACTACTGAATAGTGGCATTATAACAAAGTGGAAGCAATTGGGAACAACAGCAACTTAGCCATGAAGTGGTAGGCCACATAAAAATCACAGAGCGGGGTCAGCGCATGCTGAGGTGCATAGCGTGCAGAAGTCGCCAACTTTCAATAGCTACAGACCTCCACACTTTGTGTGGCCTTCAGATTAGCTCAAGAACAGTGCATAGAGAGCTTCAATCACAATCCTCTGTCTGTCAATCTGATGGACGAGTCTGGGTTTGGCAGCTGCCAGGAGAACGGTACTTGCCTGATTGCATTGTGCCAAGTGTAAAGTTTAGTGGACGGGGGATTATGGTGTGGGGTTGCTTTATAGGGGTTGGGCCAGGCCCCTTAGTTCCAGTGAAAGGAACTCTTAATGCTTCAGCATACCAAGACATTTTGGACAATTTCATGCTCCCGACTTTATGGGAACAGTTTGTGGATGGCCCCTTCCTGTTCCAATATGACTGCGCACTAGCACACAAAGCAAGGTCCATAAAGACATGGAGCCCTGACCTCAACCCGATAGAACACCTTTGGGATGAATTAGAGCAGAGACTGCGAGCCAGGCCTTCTCGTCCAACATCCGTGCCTGACCTCACAAATGTGCTTCTAGAAGAATTGTCAAAAATTCCCATGAACACACTCCTAAACCTTGTGGAAAACCTTCCCAGAAGAGTTGAAGCTGTTATAGCTGCAAAGGATGGGATAACTCCATATTAAACCGTACGGATTAAAAATGGGATGTCATTAAAGTTTGTGTGCATGTAAAGGCAGGCGTTCCAAAACTTTTGGCAATATAGTGTATGTTTGTTAATGGACAACAGGGAAAAAATGCGAAATGCAAAATATTTAGAAGTAGGCCAGTAAAAGCTAAAATGCATGTAAAGCTCACTCCCCTATCCTCAAAAGGCACGTTTTTGACTGACGCAAGTGGCTGCGGTCTTTAGTGTCATTGTTAGTTTTACCCATCTCCCACACCGGACACCCCGGTTTGAATCCCTCTCGGAGTGGGTCGAGTAGGACCACTCAACATTTGGTGCCATAACCCGAATGGGAGTGAGGTTTAGGGGAGTGAGTGTCGGACGAAGGCCAGTAAGAGCTGTGTATGTAAACCTCACTCCCCTGATCTCAAGAGACATTAGCAGCTGGGGTCTTTGTTAGCGTGCTGGGATACTTGTTAGCGCATCCGCTTCCCATGCTGGAGACCCTGGTTCGAATTTCACTCTGAGTAGGTCGAGTAGGACTGGTTACACTAACTTATCATATCAAAATATATATCAACTTTTAAAATAGAGAAAATGCTTCCTGTCTTTTTTGCTTGACATCAAAGTCAGTTTGTTCAATCAAACTCTATAGTATTTTGGCAAACAAAAGTCACTTGGTAGAAGATGCCAACACAGACTGTGTTGCCTCAGAGTGAGGCGCACTCTCACAAACCAGGAAGACAAGAAAACAACTCTTTATTTTTGACAAGATAAGTCAGTAGTACAATGTGCAATCTTACCTCTATTCCCTGGTTGATTGCTAACTTTGCCATTCTAATTGCAATTGGCCCCTGTGAGAGAACAATCATCAAACTTTCATTAGAACAACGTACACTAAGAAACTGTTGAAGCTGAATGAGCGAGCATGACAGTTCATACCTGAGGGATGAATTCACGGGCCAGATCCAGAGCTCGCAAATACGCAGCATCTCCACTTGGATTCTGCTCCACAGCATGATTGACTAGGCCGAGACTCTTGGCCTCCTCACCGCTCAGCACTCGTGCCGCAAATATCAGCTCTTTAGCTATGGACACTCCTACAGTTCGGGGCAGACGCTGAGTTCCCCCTACAGCCAGAATATGATGATAAATAATGTTATATAAATCTGTGACTTTGAATTGCATTCAAAACATGCATGATTATGAATGAGGCATTTATATAGCACTTTCATATGTACTACTGTACACCCAAAGCACTTTACATTCATGTCAGGGGTCTCTCCTCAACCACCACCAGTGTGCAGCATCCACTTGGATGATGCAACGGCAGCCACAGTACAGTGGCGCCAGTGCGCTCAACACACACCAGTGATAGGTGGCGTTATTATGGGGTTAGTAATTTTTGTAATGTTTTTTTTTTTTTTTTTAAAGAAGTCTTTTATGTTTACCAATAATGCATTTACTTGATCAAAAATACAGAAAAAAAATGGTAATATTGTGAAATATTACCACATCTATAATAACTATTTCTACTGTTACAAATCTAAAATGTAATTTATTTTGGTAATGCAAAGCTGAATTTTCAGCATAATTACTCCAGCCTTCAGTGACATTTTTGTTATCAATGTTGAAAACCTCATATTTTTGTGAAAACAGACGATGATGATCTCAGATGTTGCAATCAGCTTCTCTTCGAACCCCTACCTTCCAAAGACATGCCAGCAAAACTCAATGCTCAAGTTCTATGATCGGCTAAACTATAGTGTCAAATTCTTCTTTTTTTGATTGCCTAAAAAAAGGCTGCCAAAGAGAAAGATGTGACTTCTCAGGACACCTTATCGATTCTGATTTCAGAAAAACTGAAAACAACATCTTTAAAGTGTTCGAAAACTCCCCAATTAGCCACAGGTCAGTTCTGAGTAGAATTTGGAAAAATGAGCAACAAAGTTAGAGTGGAAAGCTGAGAGGAGTGGGAACAAGACGAGTTGTATTGTGCTTCAATGGTGTTAACATGATCAAAAAATACAACTGCACCAAAAGGCTGCATTTTAGCGCCATTCACCAGAAACACTTATGTAATAAATGTTTGCTACACAAAAACATTTGAGAGGCATTGGTTGTTCATTGAAAGTGTTGAGGTGGAAGACAAACAATCAAGACCTGTGATTTAACATGGTATCAGCTGTGCAGCCTGAGCTTTAGAAGCACCCGTCTTAGAAAATTGTATAAAACAAAGCTAATTGCTTTATAATGAGTCTTGAAAATGACTGGTCCACTCGTTGCACTCAATTATTTAAATTTACACAAAGATTTTCACTACTTTAAATTTGAACTAAACTAAATATGCATTTCAGGATCACAATCCACATACAGAAATGGAGGTAATTATGGCCACTGCAATGCAAATCAACAGAGACAAGGAAAATTGTACAAACCATTTTGTATTCAATTAAAAAAAGCAGAATAAACAGAAATTGCCAGCAGACAAATGAAGTGTGTGCGTGTGTGTTTGAGAATCTGAAGCTGTGCACATGTTTATGACAGGCTGTAATGTTTTCTAACAACAGCTAGAATTTTATATATTTAACAGCAGGAAATGAATTTCCTAGGTACCGTATGTTCAAACCATTTTACCGGTTTTGCTAGATGGCATAGATGTGCCAAGTGATAAGAAGCAAAATACTTTATGTACTAAATTTCTAGTTAATAGCAAACTGTACATTTTTCAATTCTATTCCAAACCAGTAGAGTTTGAACAATAACTACAGTAGAGTTCAAAATGACCAGAGTCTTCAAGTTTTAGGACACAAACAAATAAACAGCAACATAAAATCATATTAAAAGTAGATCAAGTGACATCTGTCAGATAATAAGGACATTTTATGTGCGCTACATTTAAAGTTTTGTGATAAATTTCAGTTAGTTCTTCACACAGGCAATAATAATTGCATTGAGATTACAAAATGCCACTGGTTTCTACGAGTGGCATAAGGTGCACAAGTTTGAGATACAGTATGAAGCCTAAAATGGAGAAAGTTTCAGTGGATGGGAATTTTAATTTGCTCACTACATAAAGCTACGAGCTTCAGAAGACTTAGAATATCGAGTACAAGTCAAATAGACAAATTTTATGGTTCTTTCTGTGGTGTTTTTTGGAGTGGAGAGACTTATACTTGATCTATTGTTGTATGGAAAAGAGCCTTGTAAACATTCCTAAACTATGGCGTTGCACAGAAAACACAACAACAGACAGTGAATGTGCAGAGTCAGTTATAACTAAGCCATTTGTAGGTTGATTTCCTGCACTGTAAACCCAAACGCTCAAAATAATTAATTGGTCTGAGTAGAGTCAACTCAAATTAAACAAATTAGTTCAATCAAATTAACTTTTATGAGTATTTAGAACTTTCTTTTTCTTTGGAGTTCACAAAACGGACACATTTTAATTGATCTGAATTGTTTTGAGTTTTATGAACTTTTAATTTAGACAAACTTAAATTGATCTGAAACTGGGCTGTGATGTCCATTTCCCAGCATGCTTTGCCATGACACTCGAAAGGGAGAGTAAATGCTAAAATTAAGTGTTATTTAATGTTTGTGCAAGATTAATGTTAAGTTGGAGATTTAGTAGTGTTTAATGTTATGCTATGATAGTTTAGAAGAGTCTCTGTTATGTTGTTTTTTTTGGGAGGTTATCATCATGGTGACGAGTGGAGCATGAGCAGTTTGAGAACAGATATACAGTATGTTAAATGTTTTATATTGCTGTCCTCATTCAACAAGTGCTATGCTACACTAATGCTATCAAAGCATTGTTACCAGTTAGCAAGGTAGCATTTATTGAATTAACTAGTTAAAGCTAACCAAGTTTCAACTACTAAAAAAAAAAAAATGTAAGTTGATCATTTTAAGTTAGGATTCAAGAGTTTTATTTGTCACATACACCGTTATATACAGAATATACAACCGGGAAATGTAAACAGGTCCGCTCCATGGACAGTGCAAATTCATAGTTAAAACACAAGGAAGAAATTATAATAGAAATAGGATAAAAAAGTACTATATATATATATATATATATATATTATAAATAATCTCTGTAGAATTATAAATAAGTCAAGTAGAAGAAAAAAAGTAAAAATAAGAATAAGAAGTGGAATAAAATAATTGAAGTAGACTGTGCAGTGACTGTAACTGTAGACTTATAAATATGTGGTTAACAAATGTATAAAGAGTATAATGTGCAAACAGGTTTATAACAGGTTGTTACACAGTAACAACGAGAACAGAAAGTGCAGTGCAATGTCAGTATGTTTATCCTGAAGTGAAGTCACGTGGTGTTAAGTGACTGAGTTCAGGAGTCTGATGGCCTGGGGGAAGAAGCTCCTCCTGAGTCTCTCAGTTTTGGCCATCAGGCTTCGGAAGCGCTTACCAGATGGCAGCAGCGTGAAATGAGGGTTTGCAAGGTGATTAGAGTCCTTGATGATCTTAGTAGCTCTACCTTTGCAGCGTTTGGTGTAGACGTCCTGCAGAGACGGGAGAGCTGACCCTGAGATACGCTCAGATAAGCGCACAACTCTTTGCAGGGCTTTGCAGTCATGACTGGTGCTGTTCCCATACCACGCTGTGATGCACTGAGTTAGTACACTTTCTATCGCCCCTAAATAGAAAGTTTTCAGGATAGCTGGTGAAACCCTGAATTTCCTCAGCTGGCGCAGGTGGTACAGTCTTTGCCTGGCTTTCAGAGAGAGACAGTTGTCCTGGCACCATGAGGTTAGATGCTCCACCTCGTCCAAGTATGCCGTCTCATTGTTGGAAATGAGGCCCAGGGCAATAGTATCATCAGCAAATTTGATGATAGAGGTGGAGCTGTGTGTGGACAAACAGTCATGCGTGTAGAGCGAGTAGAGCAGGGGACTCAGGACACAGCCCTGTGGAGCTCCCACACTCAGGGAGATGGAGGTGGAGGTGGACTGGCCTATTCTCACCACCTGAGGCCTGCCAGTGAGGAAGTCCTCAATCCAGTGGCAGAGAGAAGGATTCAGGCCGAGATTCAGGAGTTTGGAGGTTAGCTTGATGGGAACTATGGTGTTAAAGGCTGAGCTATAGTCAATAAATAGCAGCCTTACGTAGTTCCCACTTTTGCTGTTGATGTGAGTGAGGAGGAGTGGAGGACATGAGAGGTGGCATCTTCAGTCGATCTATTGGGACGATAGGCAAACTGAAGAGGGTCCAAAGTGTCAGGAATGAAGGCGCAAATGGTGTTTTTAATGAGTCTCTCAAAGACCTTCATGACTATAGACGTGAGAGCCACTGGACGATAGTCATTTAGGCAAGAGGGTTTACTGTTCTTAGGGACAGGGATGATGGTGGATTTTTTGAAGGAGGTGGGGACCACAGATGTAGCGAGGGACTCATTAAAGATGGATGTAAACAACCCGGCAAGCTGATCAGCACAGGACCGCAGAACACGACCTGAAATACCATCCGGCCCGGCAGCTTTCCCGTGTCCACACGCTTGAGTGCCCTCCGAACTTCATCCTCTGAGACAGAGATCACGTGGTTGTTGCTGCTCTGAGTAATTTCCTCTAACGCGCCACTTGGCGGAGTCGCGTTGCCGCGGTTACAGTCAAAGCAAGCGTAGAAAGAGTTTAACTCGTTCACGAGCAACGGGTCAGCGTTCACCTCTGCAGAGGATTTAGATCCAAACGAGCAGATGGACCTCAGACCTTGCCACATGCGCCGCGAGTCGTTGAGTTGGAAATGAGACTCCACTCGGTCTTTATAACGGAGTTTTGCGGCTTTAACTGCTCGTCTGAGAGCATAGCAGGACGATCTGTATTCATTCATATTCCCTGAAAGGAGACCGGCGTTGTAAGTGGCAGTGCGTGTGTTCACTGCAGCGCGGATTGAATTGTCCACCCACGGTTTCTGATTTGAGAAGGACGTTATTGTTATTGTTTGCGTGGCTTGCTCTGTAAGCGTGTTGATGAAGCAAAGCGCCACTTCTGTGAACTCGCTTACGTCGGCTGAACTCGCTCGGAACATGTCCCAGTCTACATCATCCAGAGCTGCCTGTAGCGCGCTGTCTGAGTGGGGCGACCAACGCTTAACTTCCCGCCTCACCGGGGGTTCCTGAACGAGCTTTTGTTTGTATTCGGGAGTGAGGAAAATGGCGGCATGATCCGATTTGCTAAACGCTGGAAGTGACCGCACTTTATAGGCGTTCTTGAACGGAGAGTAGCAATGATCCAGCGTGTTTGCTCCTCGTGTAGGACAGGAGACGTGCTGGTGAAAGTTTGGCAGGACTTTCTTTAGATTTGCTTTGTTAAAATCACCCGCGACGATGAAAGCAGCATCGGGGTGTTTGTTTATGATGCCGCTGGCAACATCATGAAGGCCAGATAAAGCCAGCGCTGTGTCTGCCTGCGGTGGAATGTAAACAGCGGTCGCGACAATCGCAGAAAACTCCCTCGGCAGATAGAATGGGCGGCAAATGATTGTTAAATGTTCCAGATGAGGCGAGCAGGACCGCGAGAGAATGGTGATGTTCCTGGGATCGCACCATTTCTTGTTGACCATGAAGCATACTCCACCGCCTTTGGATTTCAAGTCAAAGTCAAAGTCAGCTTTATTGTCAATTCTGCCATACGTACAGTACATACATACAGAGAATTGAAATTCTATGACTCTCAGACCCTAGGTGCCTAACAACAACAAAACAATAACAATAACAACAAAAGTTTAACAGTAACAACAACAGAAGAAAGATAAAAAAAAGATGGATAAAGTGAATTTTAGAGGTAAAGTGGCGATGGCAAATAGTGCAAACAATGGTAACAATAGTGCATCAATAGTGATTCCCAGATCAGGTGCGTGGGGCAGAAGAGGGGAGGGTCGGCAGAGTCGGGAGGGAGTTCAATGCCCTGACAGCTTGGGGAATGAATGAAGCTGTCCTTCTTGCGAAGCCTCCTCCCTGATGGCAGCAGACTGAAGAGGCTGTGCGATGGGTGGGTGGGGTCTCTCGCAATGATGAGGGCTTTGCGGGAGAGGCGGGAGTTATAAATGTCCTGGAGGGGTGGGAGAGAGACACCAACGATCTTCTCAGCTGCTCTCACTGTGCGCTGAAGTGCTTTATGGCAGGATGCGTTGCAGGCGCCGTACCACACAGTGATGCAGCTGGTCAGAATGCTCTCGATGGTGCCTCTGTAGAAGGTGCGCATGATGGGGGCTGGGGCTCCGGCTCTTCTCAGCTTGCGGAGAAAGTAGAGTCGCTGCTGTGCTTTCTTGGTCAGTGCTGTGGAGTTGGCGGTCCAGGAGAGGTCCTCTGTGATATGCACACCCAGGAATTTGGTGCTCCTCACCCTTTCCACGGTCACACCGTTGATGGTCAGAGGAGCGTGCTGGGTGTGCATTCTCCTGAAGTCAACAACAATCTCCTTCGTCTTCTCCACGTTCAGAGAGAGATTGTTGTCGCCACACCACCTGGCCAGGCGGCTCACCTCGCTCCTGAAGTTCGTCTCATCATCGTTGCTAATGAGACCAACTACGGTCGTGTCGTCCGCAAACTTGATGAAGAGATTGCTGTTGTGTATGGGTGTGCAGTCATGTGTCAGCAGAGTGAAAAGGAGGGGCTCAACACATCCCTGAGGGGCTCCAGTGTTCATGATGATGGAGTTGGATGAGTTACTGCCGACCCGAACTGCCTGAGGTCTTCCCGTCAGGAAGTCCAGCAACCAGTTGCACATCGATGTGCTGAGTCCCAGCGGTGACAGTTTTTGAGTGAGCTGTAGAGGGATGATTGTATTGAATGCTGAACTAAAGTCTATGAACAGCATTCTGACATAAGTGTCTTTATTTTCCAGGTGAGTGAGTGCTGAATGGACGGTGGTGGCGATGGCGTCATCGGTCGAGCGTTTAGACCGATATGCAAATTGGTAGGGGTCCAGGGAGGGGGGGAGGACAGACTTAATGTGGTGCATGACTTAATGATGGTGGTTGCTTTGAAGCATGTGAGGACGACAGCTTGACTCAGTGAGATGTTGAAGATGTCTGTGAAGACATCAGTGAGTTCCTCTGCACAGTCTCTCAATACACATCCAGGAATGTTGTCAGGACCTGGAGCTTTGCGTGCGTTGACCCTGCTGGGGGATCTTCTCACGCTGTCCCTGGGCAGTGACAACATCAGGTCATCGGGAGGAGGAGGTGACTTCTGTGCAGTGGTGCTGTTGTGAGCTTCAAAGCGAGCAAAGAAAGTGTTCAGCTCATTCAGCAGGGGGGTGGAGCTGTCACATGTCCGTGCAGGGGGCTTATAATCTGTGATGGTCTGAATACCCTGCCACAGGCTCCTTGTGTCTCTGCTGTCGCTGAAACGATGGGCTATCCTCCTGGAGTACAGTCTCTTAGCCTTCCTGATGCCGCGTGACAGGTTGGCCCTTGCTGTCCTCAGGCCCACCTCATCTCCAGCTCTGAAGGCAGCGTTACGCGTCTTCAGGAGTCTGTAGACATTTCCTGTCAGCCACGGTTTTTGGTTGGGCCAGACGGTAGACCATCACCTGGTCATCCTCCATGCACATCCTCCATGCACTTGGTGATATAAGAAGTAACAGTCTCTGAGTACTCCTGGATGTCTGTGGTGTCTGTAGGTTGCAGCCTGTTTAAACATGTCCCAGTCAGTGGTGTCGAAGCAGTCTTGAAGAGCCTCTGATGACCCTTCAGGCTAGACTTGAATCTGCTTCTGGACTGGTTTGGTGGCTTTCACAAGTGGTCTGTATGCTGGCATTAACATAACAGTGATGTGATCTGAAGCACCCAGGTGGGGGAGGGGAAGGGCTTTGTAAGCTCCTCTCTGTGTAGTGTACACAAAGTCCAGAGTGTTTTTACCACGTGTTGGGAAGTCAATGTGTTGATGAATTTTTGGAAGCACACTCTTTAAGTCTGCATGGTTGAAATCTCCAGCCAAGATGAGAAAAGCATCTGGGTGGGCTGTCTGCTGATCACTGATGTGTTTATAAAGATTATTTAGTGCCTCACTCCTGTTGTTGTTGGAGCTGGGGGGGATGTATACAGCAACAAGTATAATAGCGGAGTATTCCCGCGGTAGATATTTACCGGCCTCGGCTGTTCTGTCCATCCGAAAAACAGAGAAGTTCTCCGATGGCGTCACAGCTATGTCCGGGACCGCGGGCGTGAGCCATGTTTCGGACAAACAAAAGATGTTACAGTCTCTCATGTCCCGTTGAAAACTTATCCTGGCTCTAAGATCGTCCATCTTATTCTCCAAGGATTGAACATTTGCTAGAAGAACGCTCGGGAGAGGAGGACTGAATGCTCTTTTCCTCAGTCTGTTTCGAATTCCAGCGCGTTTCCCACGGTGTTTCTTGATTCTTCGCCGTTGACCCGTCTGTCCATTGTTCAACTCGGCATTCCGAAGGATCTCAGATGGCCACAGAGTATCGGCGAAAATGTCCTGAAACAGTCCAGTGTAGAGGTAACCAGTGTCCAAAAGAGTTTTGCTGTCATAGTAGATCAATGCAGATGATAAGTTTGTAAAAACTGAGAGTAAAAGAAAATAAAATAGTAAATAAAAGCACAGTCTTAGCGGAGCGACCTGAACAGCGACCGAACACGGCGGCGCCATTTTGAATTCCGACGAATTAATTTATTATTTAAAATAATTATTATTTAATTATTTTGAATTAATTTGAAGTTAAATGTATGAATTAGCTTACTCAAATATTTGAAGTTAAGAGCAATTAAAAATGTATGAAATAAAAATCTGCAAGTTATGCTTACTTAAACTTTACATTTCTTAAAAAATTGATGCAACTTATTGCCTCATTTTTTGAGTTTTGCCAACTTATCTGGGTTTACAGTGTCAAACCAGGGTGTCAAACATCCCAGGGGATGATTTGAACAATAACAGAAAATAGAGATGCACCGGCCATAAATCCGAACAGTTTTTATTTTGGCTGACCTCTGTTCTGGACTTGCACACAGAAATGTCCCGAAATGTCATTTGTGTGGGAATATTACAAAGTCTGTAAACAGGACGTTAACACAGGCCAGAGACGGAACACGCTGAAGACGGACACAAAGAGGAGAACACAGATGCAGCAGCAGAGCAAAAACGGTACCAGACACAGAAAGCTCACTGTTTGTGAAACAGGAATAAAATATAAATTCAGAATAGTTTCAATGGCATTTTCTTGTCCTCTTACCTCTGTATAAAGTAGCAGCACTGCTTGTGTACAGTGGTAAAACAAGAAACGCTATACTGCTGCTGTTCCATAAGCGCCACCTACTGACAGCGAGTGAATTTGATTTTTTATTCAGTCCTACTGTTTTTGTTTTGTGCAAATGTTTTCTAGCATAAATATAATTTCACAAAACAAAAGTCAGACCATTCTGTTTTTGCTTTAAACCTTGAAATTATACAAATCTAATTTACAAACCCGATTCCAAAAAAGTTGTACTTGAACAAAAGTTGTAAAAGACACTGTACAAATTGTGAATAAAAAGGAATGCAATAATTTACAAATCTCATAAACTTATATTTTATTCATAATAGAATATATACAATATATCAAATGTTGAAAGTGTTAAATGTGTTAAATTTCAAATTTTGAAATGTCATGCCAAATACTGGCTCATTTTGGATTTCATGAGAGCAGGTAGCAATAAGAGGCCGGAAAAGTTAAATGTACATATAAGGAACAGCTGGAGGACAAATTTGCAACTTATTAGGTCAATTGGCAACATGATTGGGTATAAAAAGAGCCTCTCAGAGTGGCAGTGTCTCTCAGAAGTCAAGATGGGCAGAGGATCACCAATTCCCCCAATGCTGCGGCCAAAAATACTGGAGCAATATCAGAAAGGAGTTTCTCGGAGAAAAATTGCAAAGAGTTTGAAGTTATCATCATCATCTACAGTTCATAATATCATCCAAAGATTCAGAGAACCTGGAACAATCTCTGTGCGTAAGGGTCAAGGCCGGAAAACCATACTGGATGCCGTGATCTTCGGGCCCTTAGACGGCACTGTAGTGGAAATCACAACATGGGCTCAGGAATACTTCCAGAAAACATTGTCGGTGAACACAATCCACCGTGCCATTCGCCGTTGCCGGCTAAAACTATAGGTCAAAAAAGAAGCCATATCTAAACATGATCCAGAAGCGCAGGCGTTTTCTCTGGGCCAAGGCTCATTTAAAATGGACTGTGGCAAAGTGGAAAACTGTTCTGTGGTCAGACCAATCAAAATTTGAAGTTCTTTTTGGAAAACTGGGATGCCATGTCATCCGGACTAAAGAGGACAAGGACAACCCAAGTTCAGAACCCAACCCAGCGCTCAGTTCAGAAGCCTGCATCTCTGATGGTATAGGGTTGCATGAGTGCGTGTGGCATGGGCAACTTACACATCTGGAAAGGCACCATCAATGCTGAAAGGTATATCCAAGTTCTAGAACAACATATGCTCCCATCCAGACGTTGTCTCTTTCAGGGAAGAGAATATTTTGGAATTTTCCAACATGACAATGCCAGACCACATACTGCATCAATTACAACATCATGGCTGCGTAGAAGGAGGATCCGGGTACTGAAATGGCCAGGCTGCAGTCCAGATCTTTCACCCATTATGATGCGGCTCTTTACATTTGCCGCATCATAAAGAGGAAGATGCGACAAAGAAGACCTAAGACAGCTGAGCAACTAGAAGCCTGTATTAGACAAGAATGGGACAACATTCCTATTCCTAAACTTGAGCAAGTTGTCTTCTCAGTCCCCAGACGTTTGCAGACTGTTATAAAAAGAAGAGAGAATGCCACACAGTGGGAAACATGGCCTTGTCCCAACTTTTTTGAGATGTGTTGATGCCATGAAATTTAAAATCAACTTATTTTTCCCTTAAAATTATACATTTTCTCAGTTTAAACATTTGATATGTCATCTATGTTGTACTCTGAATATAATATTGAAATTTCCACATCATTGCATTCTGTTTTTATTCACAATTTGTACAGTGTCCCAACTTTTTTGGAATCGGGTTTGTATATATTTGTTTTAAACTGCTCATGCTACATTTGTGCAGCATCTTTGTTTAGATCATGATTAAAATGTAGTGGTTACCTTTAATTTCAAATGGCTGGTTACAGATATCATATTCATATTCAGGGCAACCCTAATAAAATAAATAAAAAAATAAATAAAACATTTAAAAAAAATGTCTTTTCACTGTAAAAAAGGTACACAAAGCAGTGCGTTTTTCTAGTTTTATTAATTTGTAGTATGTATGGTTAAAGCTGCTGTCCGTAACTTTTTTTGTGTTCAAGATTATATAATGAGAATGTACAACATGAATTCATTTTCCAAACCATGTTTTTGTCTTATCCTGAATCATTATGGTACACTTATAATAAAAGTTTATATTGGGACTATTTCAGACCGGTCTGGTGGGAACCGCTGCGGAGGAGCACAGTCCCTGCGTGACTCGCCATAGACATAAACAGAGAGAAGTAGTTCCGGCTACAATGTTCTTCCGCATGCAGTTCTGTTTATTAACCGCTACAGCGCAAAAAGTTGCGGACTGCAGCTTTAATAATATTAATGTAAGCTTATTGTCAGTGCACTAAGGTTTAAAAAAGGTAATGGCTACATTTTTTTCCCATCCAGCCCTTAACCTAAAATGAGTTTGATACCCCTGGTGCAAACACTGTATTGCTTTATATTATTCAAATCAATGTTTATCATTTCTAAGACAACCTGCATAATCATAATAATTCATAATCTTTGAATCATGAATCTTTTCTTGAGAAATGTGTTATGGCATGTAACCGCAACTTAGAAGGACATGCTTCTTTCACAAATGTAATCAGGCCATCTTTTGACTCTGTTGCACAACTCTTACTCAAGATCTTATGTGAGAAATATGTTTACACATGAAAACGCAGAGAGACGTGTTGCATCAATGCTCACTAATAAAGCAGTTCACGGGCGACTGCCACCTCTCTCTGGCAAAAAAACAACAACAAAAAAACATGAATAAATCATAGTGTTTATAAATCTAGGACACAGCCACACTGACAGTCACTGTCTTTCCAGTTTGACTATTTCTGATGAACGCCCTTGGACAGCAGTGCAAACATTCGACTGTATGACTTTTATATAGTACATACAGTATAACCATAATATATATATAAACAACCATGGGCAAGGTCTAATTTTACTGCAATCCTCTCATTTCATTAGCTATCATTTTGTTTCACAAACAAATCTATATCTTTGTCTGCCTGAGACCTTTTCAATGTTTTTTTGAGACTAATCTCAATGACTTGAGCAGCGTTCAGTAACAAACAACATTTTGCTACATGGCAGAGATTTCGCAAGAAATTCTGGGAAACCCTTGCATCACATCGGTCCTAGCCAGTGAGAAAGTAGACTTTTTCTTTATACAGTCGATTAACAATGCCACCAAAAAAAGAAAAAAAAAAGGAAAAAAAGAAGATTACCATAAACGGTGTCAACATGCTGAAGAAAGACTAAGGGCAAAGAGTGTGACGGAGGTCAGATCAGGGTTGTTTTGAAATCGGCAGCAGAGGCTGGTAAGTGTTACATATTGCATTCCAAGAAACCGGAGAGGCTGTCAAGAAAGAGCGTCACAGTCAAACATGTGCTAGAGTTCCTGGAAGGGCTACACAATCCCTGCAACCTTTAATCTAATCTTGTCCAATTTGACTGGGGTTAGAGATTGCAATGTATGGACTAGGCATAAATAGTGAAGTGATCGTACTTCTACTTTCAAATAACATGAACATTTTAAGATTGACAATGGAACCTTACAACTTTTTGTTTAGCTTTGGGGTCTTAGGTAACCACCCAAAATAAGGGCCTAATTTTTTTGTACATACAAATGATGGGTCTTATTTATAAAACATGCAGAATGCAATTGTGATTCTAATAATGATTCTTATATAAATTGCTGCATTTAGTATAATGTCACAATTTAAGAAAAAAATTATTTAGAGTAAATATTTAGATAGAAATTAAGTCTGCTTGTGATTAAAGAATGAGGTCCAATGATTGCAATCAGGGTGGGAAATTAGCACCCACCACCAGCCAATGGCGGGTGACTTTGCCTTGTATACCAGCCATAGTGGCGGGTGGATTGAAAAACATATTTATATTGGTTGCTACTTAAAACATTCCTTGTAACGGACTGGACAGCTTTTGTCAAAGAATGCTGTTGCTAGTAACAATAATGCACTTTTGTCGAGCAACTCATTTGATTGGTTTTCAGCGCTGAGCTGATACAGACGAAAGGAAAATTATCGGTTAAAAAAAATGTGGCGACATATCCCCGGTTTTAAGAGGCCAGCCGTGGAGTCAGCATCTTACTCATGCTGCTCACGTTTCATAATTAACATATGAAATAAAAAAATAATATTATAGGCTAATATTTAAACATAGCCTAACTATGAAACTGAATAGGCTACGGTTTCTTTAACCCTCTGTCCGATGAAGGCGTCGGCGCGTTCTGATGGATTTTTTCCTTTATGACAGCAGAAACAACTCCCAATACTCCGTCATTTTTAGCCATACAGATAAGTGCAAGACATAATTATAAACTATAAACTGTCTACTTTTATTTGTGTACACTCACAATAACAACAAAGGCCTCAGGGAACGGATTAGTATGCACACCACTCCAAACGCTGTCTTCATTTAAAAAAAGATTTTTTTGTATTAAATGCAAAGTTTTTCATTTTAAAAGCATTTCTAAATTCAGTTCATATTTCCAACAAACAAAATTCCAAGCCAAAATAACGGAATGGTTAAAAAAAAATAAAAAATAAAAAAATTCTTTTAATTTTTATTTAATTTTCGACCGTATGACTTTTATACAGTACATACATACATAACACGCTTGAATAACATGCCTATATCTCCTTCCATTAAAAATAATGGCTAGTGCGGTGGCTGGGATATACAAACCTACCAACATACGTGGCATTATTTTTGGAATGACTTATCACAAAAAAGGGGGAAAAAAAAGTTTTAGTCGCATAACAACGGTTAATGGAAACACTGTCATTTCGCAAAGTTCATCGACATTTAGAAAATATAAAGTTTTGCGCAAATCTGTAATGGAAACGCGGCTACTGTCGAACCTACGCGTCGTCAGAAAAGGAAAACAATTTGTTCGTTAGAGGAACAACTAACCTTAAATTAGAGATAATAAAAGATCACAAGTCATCCAAGTCTCATATCAAGTGCACTGCCATACAGCCAGTGTTGGGCAGTAGCGAGATACAAGTTGCGACAATAGTTTAGCTACATTTTTTCAATCGCTCAGTTAGGCTACTTTTAAAAGTGTAGCTTTTCCAGTAGCTAACTACTTTATCCAGCAAGTAGCGGAGTAGCCGGACCAAAAAGCTTTTTTATGTCAAGAAAAAGTCTAGGCGTCCTTTCAAAAAGACCCTTTATTTCAGAACAATTTGTAATTGTAAGTAGTGAGTAGTTTTTCATTCAAATAAATCTGCAATAAACTGCTAATTATAATGGACATAGAGTTACTGAAAAACTAAAGCAACTATTTACAGAATTGACAAAGTCAATAGTTTACTAAATCAAATGATTCTGACAGTTTTTGCCATTGAAATGACTGGAGAAAAAGTGTCCCAATCAACCTGAATTCACCCCATACTATGCCAGTGCACTTTATTTTATAAATCTGAATTCTGGAAAAAGTTAATTTCCCACCCTGTTTGCAATTAAAACTTGTAAATACCCATTTTCTAAAAATGTGGTTACATTTTGTGCACACATTCTTATTTAACTACTTTAAAAAAGTGTTTGTTTGGCACTACACAGTTAAAGGAAAAGATATTATGCAAGTTTGTCTTTCAACACCATGAGAAAATAAAGCACACAGACACAAAAACATCTACTGTAACACTCCACCCCATTTAACTGGTATCACTGCTTTTCGCATTATTAAAAAGGTGTGTCAGCTATGTCATATGTCTCACATAGAAAAACAAACATCTCACATAGCAATTCTATTACAGAAGATCTAGACTGACCTTCTATTCCTTCTCATGAAATACAATCATTCCCAGTACAGGACAGGAAGCAAGCGATAAGCAAGTAATCTGTCCACACAGTATTATGACTTCTTCCGAAAATCTAAATTGTTATCAAACTTGGTAACAATTTAACGGCCTGAATTTTGCCACAGGATTGCAGGATTGTGAATAATTTTACACATTCCCGCAGGTTTCGCGATTATAAAGCGGGATATTCCCACAAATATTTATGCACTATAGCATGCAGGTAAGAGGATTAAATGAATCCAAACAGATAATCAGAGTAAATCAGTCATTTGAAAACTTTCTTCACGGTTCACGGTGTGGGTGTGCAAGAAAACGCTGCTGCACTCTATTGGCTAGACCTATAACCAATCAGAGCAACGGAGTAAGTGACGTATGTTGAGCGACGCATAGTAGTGGGAAGTTCGGATCATTTTACGGACTCGGATCTTTGAATCTCGTTCAGTAAAATGAACAAATCTTTTTTTCCAAGTAATTTCGTTCATTTCAGCAGAATATAATTAAAATGTCACGTGTTAAATTTCCCAACACATCTAGTACTTATGCAAACGTTGATCACATTTGGCATAAAAAAGAAATTAAGAAATTTTACTTTAAGAAATGATTCATTAATTGCTTAGCTGGGTCTTCAGGCTATGCAGTCTGTTAGTTAACCTCACCTTTCTTTTGTCACTTCACATTTAATCACGTCTGTTCCCTGGAAAGATTAGTACACCTCTCGTGTCTTCGGGTTCGAGTCGTTAGTTCCGTCATCAATGTCTGATCCGGGCCGTGACAGTCCCATATGCAAAGCGTGCAGCCCCAAAAACCGAATTGATTAGTTCACCTCTCGAGTCTTCGGGTTCGAGTCATTCGATCACCGACTCACAGCTCCATCGGCTGAATGCAGAAGATCCTGTACAGAACCGATGGCATGTAGATAATGCACGGTCAACACAAAATAAACGAACTGCTCTCTGAGACAACTTGTTGCTCCTGAGTCATATTTAAGATTAGTTCAAAAAGAACGAATCATTCATGAACGACACTTCACTAAAGTTGTCAACAGAACTCAACTGCATGCACGCTGGAAGAAGATGAGTGTAAACGATCTTTGGCGGTGTTGTAAAAGGAATTTAAGGATACACGGAGTATTTACTAACAATCAGGTGAATGTGAACGTAAGGTGAATGCATATAGCAACAAGTTCTCTGTTTAGGATTAGAACAAATTCAACCCAAGCGCTCTTTGGTGACGTGGATGATTACGTTGCGTTATCTGTCAATCATCGGATAAAGCCCGCCCCGACAATCGGACCGAAGATTGGTCCGAACAGCTCCTGTTCGGGCATAGTTACTCTACAACGGATCAAGTCCAGACCAAATTTCCCGACCTCAAATGTTGTGGGCGGGGCTAAATTCAGCTGGCGTCCAGGCTAGTGAGTTTATAATCACACAATTGTGAGTTTATAATCACTGCACTTATTGACCTTATATCGCATCAAAATTATTAGTTAGCAAGCTACTGAAATAGCTGCTTACCAGTTAACTTTCGCTGCACACGTCGCAGTTAATAACATTAGCTAACTGCTGCAAGTGGTAACACAAGACTAACCATCACTGAAAACACTATTCTCACGTGTCAAAACTCGGCATTCCTGAACATCGCACTTTCTGCAACCAACGGTAGCGTTAATTGTTTTGGGCCAGTGATAAAATCTTGTTCTCGGCTAAAGAAAAAACTAAAAAAAAATATATATATATTTTCCAGTTCAAGTTTTTCCAGGACATTTTACATTTTCTCTAATTTTCCATGCGTTTTCCAGAACTGGAAAATTTGTCATCAATTTTCCAGGTTCTCCAGGATGAGTGGGAACCCTGAAAAAGCACCTCTCATATAGTGCACGAATACAGAATGAATTCCTCTTTCACTTCTTCTTGCGCTTGAAAGGACAAATACACACAAAATTATGTCAAAATATTCTTGTAAACAGTCGGTTATGTCTGAAAAAAAGTATGAAAATAGCTGAGAAAGAAAATGCATGTGCAACAGTATATTGGATGTGTGCTTTAGGTCTTAAAGTGACAGCAGCCTAATATTCCTGCTGCTTTCTGCGTCATTAAAGGCACAATATGTAATTTTCGCCGCTAGAGGTCCCTTATTCAAAACAAAGGCGTTGCTTGATGATGCCTGGATTTCACGGAATTTATAATGCCACAGACAAAGTAACTTTTGTAACTTGAATAAAAGGTTTATATATATATATATATATAAAAAATAAGCAGTATTATTTTACATTTGATTTCAATTTCTGAATTCTATCACTGACAGCATACTTGTCTTTAATAATGTTTGAAATTTATATTAGTGAGTCTAGTTTATTAGATAGTTGTTCTTTAGGCTGCCGATTTGGTTCATTCAGCTGCAACAGAATGTTTAGCAAAAAGACAATAAATATCTTTCTTTGACTTTAAAAAAAAAAATAACCATATTGGAATCAAAACTGGGAATCGTTAAGAAATCGCAATTGATAAGCAGAATTGGATTCGAAATTGCTAAAATTCAAATGATACCCAACCCCACTTCACATAATAGCACTCTACAAGCCAGATTCAAGCTGCGATATCAAATCAAATCAAATCACCTTTATTTATATAGCGCTTTTAACAAGTCCAATTGTTTCAAAGCAGCTTCACATTCGATACCAGACATTTACTTGTGTTTTGGGACAGTTGATGGAATTGTCACCTGCCCATTCGGGCCAGTGTTGCATCATCACATTGCATAAAGTGTATCATTTGCACATCATACATTCACTCGATTTTAAACTCATGCTTTCAGCCAAAGCACGCACATGTACAGCCGCCTCAAACAACTCGTGGCAGCTTTTAGTGGCTTATTGTGGTTAAACACACAAAACTTTGTCAAAAATTGTCAAAAAAAAATTTTTTTTCTCTTTATAAAGTCAGTTCAAAGTTTGAAATCAAGCTTCCTTGTTCAATACAATTACACCATTGTAAAAACAAAGACATTGAGCAGATGAGATATATATTGGGTGGGGTGGTTAAGCCAGTTATTTATATCTTTTACTGCAGTGTGTCAGTAGGAAATATCAGTTTACATTTCCAAACATTCATTTTGCAATTAATTGTAATAGTCCAGTGAGATTTAAAAAAAAAACAAATTTATGCACAAGAAGTCTGACAGCAGCCGGTATGATCTGATCTCATCTTCATTGAGTCTGTCTGTGATTACATGAAGAAACAGAAAAAACTGAGACAGACTAAATCCAGAAGAACTGAGGCATCGTCTCCCAGACACTTGAGGAAACCTTCCTGCAGAACTACAGTACTGTGAAACGTTTAGGCACTTGTCAGAATGCTTTAAAGTGAGAATGCTGTCAAAAATAATAACATAAATAGCTTTTATTTATGAATTAACTTCTATTAACTAAATCAAATGGATATTTGGGGTGACCACCCTTTGCGTTTAAAACGGCTTTTGTCACCTGCGTCTATTCCTACACCTATTCATGTAGTTCTGCAGGAAGGTTTCTTCAAGTGTCTTGGAGACGTTGCCACAGTTCTTCTGGATTTAGTCCATCTCAGTTTTTTATGTTTCTTCATGTAATCACAGACAGACTCAATGAAGATGAGATCAGATCTCCATGTGGAGCATAGAGACTATTGTCAGACTCTTTATGCATACAAAAATCTCACTGGATTATTACAATTAATGGCAATTAATTTATAAATGTAAACTGATATTTCCTACTGACACACTACAGCAAAATATATAAATAACTGGCTTAAACTCACTTTTTGTGTGTAAAAATACTAACGAGCCTAAGACTTTTGCACAGTACTGTATATACACAATAAACAGAGACAGCTCAATCTGAAACCTGCAACAGTCCTTCTAAAGAATCTGGGCCAGGCTAACCAAGCCATATTGAAGTACTACTGAGAAGTGGGTCAGTAGGTCTGTCATTAACTCACTCACACGTTTATTATAAGGAATGACTTTACTTAAAGTAGAGTTAATCAGTAAAGAGGTCACAATATTTAACTACTGTCATTAGATCACTTATCAGTGCCTGCCTGGAATAAATAAACATTGCTTGTAAAGATGTGAAAAACTACACATTTTCAAAATTGACAAGCACCACACCAAAAGCCCAGTATAATTAGTGTGGTTTCAGTCTTTAAAAGCAACCTTTGTGACACACGGTCTAAATGAAAAAAAAAAAACGATGCTAATTAAAAGCACTGCAGCTAAAAAATTCAAACTTAAAAATAATAAAATAGATTACCCCCTCTGGCCACTCTCTAGTTATGTAGACGAAACCTGGTCTTCTATTTCTGATCATCTAAACCATGTCTATTTTTGTATAATTTGACAGCAGTTTCAAAAGCTTTCATGAATCAAATGTGTTGTTTCACTAAATCTGGTTACAAAAATAAAAAAGCCGTGGTCTAGAAAAGCCCTTATATGGTAATGAAAATGGATAGTGAACATTTTAATCTCATTGTAATTTAATTTGCAGGAGAGCAGCAGAGGTGCGATTTCTTACGCAACCATACAACTAGGAAGGATTATGATTGAGATACTGTACATTCCATTTGTAGATGGACAAAGGAAACCTGGTCAGCAGTGCTAACTGCAAATTGCACATGCAAATAGTGTGCGAGGAGGGGCAAAATAGCAGATATTACAAATCCAACACAGGCTCACTGGAAATATTTGCCTCAAATTCTTTGCAAAGATTCCACACACACACACGCATGTACGCACACACAATACATACAATCCATCTGAAATTAACGCTAAAAGAGGAACACTAAACACATTCCTTTTATGGGTGCACAAATTATCAGATTAATTATTAAAAGAATAAACCTGGTGGCCTCCATGATTCCTGTTCATTCTGACAACAAAGCACTTGAATGCAACAAGCTCATAATCACGACTTCTGAAGTGGGAATTAAGAAATTTCACGTGAAGACACATGAAGGCAGCATAACTTCCAACCTACTCCAACAGAACTGCATGGATGTTTCTAGTAATATGGAACATCCTTGATTAGCTGGTTCACGTGTGTGTGTAGTTCGGGGTGGAGATAAACTCTGCTGGAAGGTGTCGAGTTGATTAACTACCAAAACTTGTAAATGTCCTCAGCCATAAACATGGGACACATGTCTCTTATTTATTAACACATTTTGTCTAAACCTCCAGGCTCTGTGCCCTGGCGTCTATGAACTAAATTTGAAACCCCCAAAATGCGGTGTTCTCCTCAGAAAGATTTGAATTCTACTTCAAACTAAGAGTTCAGAGTTCATGTCCTTGAATACTTCTCAGTGTTTTTTTGTCCATACAAATGGAAGTCAATGGTCATCAAAATTCTTCAACACTCTTCAAATTCATTTGTGTTCTGCAGAAGAATAAATGTCATACAGGCTTCGAACAACATGAGGGTGAGTAAATGATGACAGAATTTTCATTTTTGGGAGAAAAGTCTATATGATTCTTAGTTGCTCTCGTGTGTAAGAAAACAGTCCTGGCCACTGATAGCTGCATGGATATATGTACCGTGCAAACAGTATCAAAAGAATCATCATCACTGCCAGAAGCATTTTTATATTGTCGCAAGTTGACTTCCTAAAGACTCTGAAGGTGATGATACATGGGACAACTTTTTTGAGCAATGCTGCCCGGCAGTGTTGCAGAGCGATGCTGCTTGGGCACTTTCCCATTGAGAATGGGCAACAAATTTCTATCTGGATACTTTAGATCGGTTGTAGGCCCTGTGTCTCATCACCTGGTTGCCTAATGACGGCAACTTTGCTCAAAAAGATGCCCCGTGTATCATCACCTTGACTGAAAACAAAGCACTGAAAGTTTGTTATGACCTACAAAATGTTTAAGGAAGACCCTAATCATGGTCCATTGGCATATTTATTTGTGCCGAAGGCATGTGGCCACGTGATAGGTCAGTCCAGGGTGTGAATATTCCTTAGCATAACAGTTGCTATTCTGACTCCACTATGTGCTGAGTCATTGGAAACCAGATTCATGCAGGGAAAAGGCTGGCAAGATTAAGCCAGACACAGGCTACGATCCCAAATACTCTTAATTCAATATGACCAACTGAAAATGGTCTGTGTTTTAAGGTTTTTCAAACTTTGGCAATCAGGGAATCAATTCAAATGTTAAAATGCATTATAATGTTTTTTTACATGTTCAACTTTCTTCAGGCCGTGTGTCCACCAAAGCGTTTTTTTTTCTTCCCAGAGGTTAGCTTATTTTTCCAATTGTTTTCAATGGGAGCGGTGCAATTTTACGACAGCAAAGTGGCGAGGCGCTGCGCATCTATTTCATGCTTATTGTTAAGTACTCATTGTTAAGTTTACCAGTCGTCGAGTTGAAGAATGTTCAACTTTGGGTAAAACTCAGCATTCATCACTGTCACTTTTTACCCAACCATCCAATCAGAGTGGAGGAGGGGAGGGACAAATACAACACCAGCCAACCGCCACATTCTGCTTGTACAACGTCAACAGATGACAACAACAAGCATAATAATGGAACAAAATAATTTAAAACAAGAGCAAATACTTTACATTGTATTGATATTTTTAAATAGAAACAATGCAGAAACTAATTATCTGTGAAATTAGATACTAGTAACACCTCCATGAATATTAAGAGTCTTAAATGAGGAAAAAAAAAAAAAAAAAAAACCTTAAGAGGACACAGCTAGGCTTTTTCAGCAGGGTGCCTGGCATTTTCAGCTAGCTAAAACGCTTTGGTGGACACATAGATTTAGTGTTTATGTTGCTGTTTGAGCATGAAAAAGCTCTGCAAAGTTACAAAGCACAAAGGCCCTCCAGCGGGAGCTATTCTCTATATCAGTGTGCACTGTTTTTGAACTCCCCGAAACGCTTCTATTGTAGGCTTCTGTTTTATTCCAGGAAAGAACACGTTTCAATATTCTTCATTTAAATAATTCCCACCCAAGGCATAAACAAAATAAAGGGGTGGGCCTGGTTGAGTGAGCTAGTAGTGTGTTGAAACTCAGTTATGGTAAGGGGCTGTACATTTTCGAAACACGCTCAAAGAGGTTGACCAATAACAATAACAGCCAACCAATCAGAACACATTGTGCATTTCAGAAGGAGTTTGCTTCAGAGATACAAAAACTAAACAGAGGGCTACTGGGAGTAGACTGGGAAAAGAGAAGCTGCAACAATGTCAACAAAAAACTAAGCGAAAAACCAAGTAAAAAAATAATCATGTGTTTTTTGAACATTCAACCATGAAAACCTATTCAAGTAGAGCCCAAAAATAAAATCAAAACTTTGTAAAACACCATAAGGCCTCTTTAAAGCCAGATTGAAATGTAAGTAGTTATTAACTGAAAATCATCTCCTCCAAGAGTCAAGATTCAAGATTCAAGAGTTTTATTTGTCACATACACAGTTATATACAGAATATACAACCGGCAGTGAAATGTAAACAGGTCCGCTCCATGGACAGTGCAAATTCACAGTTAAAAACACAAGGAGGAAATTATAATAGAAATAGAATAAAAAAGTACTTATATATATATATATATATATATATATATATCTGTAGAATTATAAATAATCAAGTCAAGTAGAAGAAAAAGTAAAAAAATAAGAATAAAGAAGTGGAATAAAATAAGTGGAGTAAACTGTGCAGTGAGTAAACTGTAGACTCATTGCAGATAACTTTTATGCTGTTTTATTAAAAAAGCAGAGTAATAACTTCTGTGTTCCATTTTATGTAGATAGCGGTGTTTGCTTGTTTTGGGTGCACCATTCCTTATTTGGATGGAGTTGAATATATAAAGTATAGAAATGGATGTCCACAAAAATCCAAAAATGAGAGGTTCACCTCTTCAGATGTGCCAGGTCAATGAGGAAATTGGATCAAGGGTACAAAATAGCACGACACCAAACCAAAGCAAAAAAAAGCCTTGTGCTGACGTCTTAGCCACTCTTTTTCCTGGGACGCTGCCTGCTGAATAAACCTCTGACTGGTTGGGTGGGTGCCAAGGCTCTGGTGACCTATTTCCACCCTGAAAAGAGAAAACCTCTGGCTGCAAATCAAGCCTTGAGTGATAACCATACTGGCTGTCTGGACTGAGATTATACTCCAACAAAAGCTACTTTCCAACTCAACCACATGTACAGAGATCTAAGGAAACTGAAAAACACTGCCACTGGTTCTCACCCAACAAACAATTCTTCCATAACGAATCTGTTTGTTGCAGAACAGTCCTACAAATTCATGAGCTACAGTGGTCCCAGAAGTTTTTGTACACTTACTGTAAGCCACACTCGGGCATGACTAAATGTCACTGCATTAGATAAAATATCAAACCAGGTGGCATCAGTAAACAATGCTAACACTTTACTTAAAGCCTTTATGTATAGTGCATTATAAAAGTATTTTAAATGCATTAATTATGCCCTGTAATGCACCTTAATATGCATTGTACGATCTCAATAATAATTGAAACTGCAGTTATAATACACAAAACAATACATTTTCCTAATACGATTCAATAAAAAGGGACCACAAAGGTTCCAATTAAGCTTTTTTGAATTTATTGATTTCAGTGCCTAAATAACACAGCAAAGTCTGACAATGGCAACAAAAAGCAGAACAGTAACTGTTGAGACAACGTAGTGACGCTCATCGGTTTTAAACACTTCCCAAATAACCCAGAAAAAAAAGGTTTTTTGAATTGAGTATTTTTCATGTCATTACATTGTTTAGAGCATAAGAAACAAATGGAAAAAAAAATGTATACGTTATGATATGCCCTCTGTAGATGACACCAGGACTCAAAATAAAATGACATTGTATAAAATTACATGTATAGGCAAAAACAATGGGATTTATTTTTAATTCACCAATCAATTTTTAGGTTTCAGGATGTTTTTTAAACTAACAATGATTTTTAAAGATGATTCTGAACTATGTTATGAAAGATATAACGAAATGCATTGATATACCATTTTGCTTGGATTTTCCCATTCAATGCAATCTATCCACACACTGCATCTAATTTGCATATCATTGTGTTCTTGGTGCAACATGTAATGAGAAGTGTAATAATGGGAGTAATAATTGGCAACATTTTCATAATAATATCTAATATTTCATTTGAATATTGATATGTAATTTCCTTCCCTATTCACTTATGTCTCCAAAATGCCTGAAAAACATGCGTCCTGGCGTCTTCTACAGTGGACATGTATGAAATCAATGCCCTGCTCTGTAACAGAAAGTCATATTTTGATTATAAACCCCATAACATTTTCCTGAGATGTTGATTTATAACAAACAATTTGAAAATTAATCAGATTTAAATTATAATAAATAAAAAAATTATCATATTTCCATAAGAGTGCTAAACTTTAATGCCAGTCATTTTTAAAGACCAAGAAGTTGTTGTTGTCCTGGTGAAACCTCCAAACATTTGGCATCTCTGAAAAGCCCTGAATTTGCTTTTTACATGACAGACTTAAAACTTAAAACTGTGACATGTATGATGTCAAATAAATTCACTCAAATATAATGTCCACTACAGTGGACCAAAGTCTATTCGTGGGTCCCAGGGGGATATTTATGTATCGAACAACAGACACATACGAATTATAACAATATATTACTGCCTTGCAGTCTACATCGACAACTGCCAGAAATCATCTTATGACAGAGTTCATATGTGATTCATGAAACATTCGTATGTTGCAATGAATGATCGGACAGTGATAAATGTGGTGGCCGAAAACAATAGTCATTAAATATCACAACCATATCAATTCACAGTTTAGAAGCCTTGCCCCTACAGTTTACGACATGGAGAAACGCAACCTGGCTAAGAAGAGTAAAAAAATCTCATGATAGACAAATTAATTTTACACCAAGAAACACCTGTTACCATCATAATCATTCTTATATAAGCATTTAATATAAGAAAATACTTTATTAATGTATGGATATCAGACATATTCTGCTCTGTTTAATCAGTATCATTTTCATGGACTTATAGTTTGCATTCATGAGATTGAATGCACTCTTTAGTTGTCATGGAGATTAATTTAATTATCACATGTGTTTGTCATTTTACATTTATTATTCATCCGCCTCATCCTCATTATATAATTAAGTAACTTCTGTTCTGTCACTTGCCAGATGTGATTCAGGGGAGCTTTGCTGTTAGTTTTTATTTTTATTTGCAGCTTTTTAAGCCATACAGTGCCACTTTTGAAAGTTTTCTTCACCACATTAAGACATCCTGTTATGCAAGAGACTTTTGAATGTATTCAGTGATTTTTCTTTTTAAAAAAAGGTGCTTTCACCAAATATCCTGTGTTGGAATTGACTTGATGTGGTAAAATGCCAACCCCGTTGTCAGTGTTCTGTATTTTGCTTAATATATTTATGGTTTACATTATTTTTCTTTTGGGACAGTGAGAAATAAACAATTGTTACTACAATTTAAGATATTTAATTGGATCAACAACACGGTTTGGTAAATTCAATTTTTCCATTATTTCTGATTGATCCCATGTTAACAGAGTGTTGCCTCAATTGATAAACTTCAATTCACAGAAAAGCAATTTGGCCAATTGAAAAATTTAGATTTCAATTAAAATTTTGAATTGGAGAGGCCTGACATTTTTTACAGTGCGTCTACCCCCGATCCATACTTCAGCTACAGCCTAATCAAGAGCCCAGCCCGTCACCACCCCGATCGACCGACGGATCTTTTGCCAGAGCACCCCACAGACTGGAAGCTTCCATCTGCTGTGACATGTGAGCCAGAGCCAGAGGAGAACTTTAACTTTAACTTTATTGTCCCCAGAGGGGAAATTCTTTTCCACAGCACTGCACTTGTTTAACATGCATAACATAACCAACATAATACAAAATACAAAAATATTAAAATACAAGATAACACTCAGCGATGTCTGTTGTTAAGATATGTGATGGCTGAGGGAATCAGGCTTCTTCCAAAGCGAGCCCTTCTGCACCTCAGAGCCCTATACCTGTGCCCTGAGGGCAGTAGCGCTAGATGCTCATTAAGTGGATGTGTGGGGTCCTGTTCTATCGAAATTGCAATGCGTGTAATAGCTCTGTTGCTAAGTTCTGTGAGGTTAAGTGTTGGAAGACCTAAAGCTTTCGCAGCAATATTGGACACCTTTGTGAGTTTGGTCCGGTTTTTAACAGAAAGCATATTAAAGAAACAGATAGAACAATACAATAAAATTGGCTGTATAATGCTTTGATAATTCCCTTAAGTTTACGAATGACTGACATCCTTTGGTGACTTCTTTTCTGAATGTCCATAATATGCTGATCAAAAGTAAGAGTATTGAGGACAGCGCCACCATCGCCCCGGAGCTGAAGCACCTCAGAGAGTCTGACCAGGGGTGTGAGCCGGCATCACCATCCATCGCCGTGGGAGTCCTCGTGGAGTTCGAGGGAATGGAAACGAGCCCCACCCACCCTCCCACCACTGAGAGTGAGTAACGAGAGTGAGTGAGAGTGAGTGCAAATGCAAATCCTAAAGGATGAAGACTCACGCTTGAATTGATATGGTAAAACTGACAACATAGCTACTGTTCATATCACTGTGTAAGATCCTGAGGAAGATCCAGAGCTGAAATTCAGATATGTTAATGGAAATTGGATTTCCAAAATGCGCTGTAAGCAGTTGACCAAATCACAACAGACTGGATTATGTGACCAATTGAGTAGAGTAAACCAATCACCATAGACTGGACTGTCTGACCAATCAGAGCAGAGTAGACCAATCAGAACAGTCTGGGCCATCTGACCAATCAGAGCAGACTTGACCAATCACGACAGACTGAGCCATTTGACCAATCAGAGCAGAGTAAACCAATCACAACAGACTGGGATAGCTGTCCAATCAGAGCAGAGTAAACCAATCACAACAGACTGGGCTGGCTGACCAATCAGATCAGAGTAGACCAATCAGAGCAGAGTGGACCAATCAGAACAGACTGAGCCATCTGACCAATCAGAGCAGAGTAGACTAATTAGAACAGACCGGGCCATCTGACCAATCAGAGCAGAGTAGACCAATCACAACAAACTGGACCATCTGACCAATCAGAGCAGAGTAGACCAATCAGAACAGTCTGGGCCATCTGACCAATCAGATCAGAGTAGACCAATCAGAGCAGAGGAAACTCTCAGAAAGGAAGGGTTTAGAGAGACTGAATCCTGTATCAAACATTTTCAGACACTGTGAGTAAAGAGATGATGATGAAATACATTTTATGAGAAAATTAAAGTGTTTTTTAACACCTTTTTAAAAGTGTTTTCTTAATCCAGTGACTAACAATCCAGAAAACAATTTATCACTCATTTGTTCACTATCAGAAGTCAATTATGAAAACATTACAAATAAAAATACAGACATAGGCACTTACCAGCGCCTGGGATGATGGCTAATTTAGTTTCAACTAGTCCCATCTTAGCAGAGGTGGCTGTAAAATAGGTCAAAGTGTGGAGAATCAGTTGTTTTTTCAAATGAGATAAATGTCTTAAGAGTGGCATCTCAAAAGACACTAACAAATATGAATGCCTTCAGAAAGCACACATTTAAAACCAAGCAAATAGTTAGAACTAAAATAAGGTTTATGTATTACATACAGTATCTCATAAAATAAGACAAAAACTCAGAGTACTGGGCTCCAATTAAAAACATGTAATGAACAACAGTTTCATATTGTTTTCTTGCTGGATAAATTAAATCCATTTTATTGATAATACTGATCACACTGGTAGAGCACGGTGCTAGCAACAGCATTGCCATGGGAACACACATACTGTACTGAGAAATAGTGAAAGCATTTATGCAACAACAAAAAACACTTAAAAGGCATTCTATGATTTCTAATTTTTTTACAGCATGGCAACTTTGAGTCACATTACACCAATTACAGTACTAAAATAGCCACAAATGAAAAGAAGGTGCATTGTGTGAAAACATATGGTGTGAATTTTGAGCATTGCAGGAGACCTGTTATCGCATCATTTCCATCTAAATCTGGGTGTGTGAAGAGAACATATGAAAGAAGACATCTGCTAACTGACAGTGTAATGAAGAAATGTTAATTCACCCAAAAATTATTCCATAATTAACTCACCCTCAAGCCATCCTAGGTGTATATGACTTTATTCTTTCAGACGAATACAATCAGAGTTATATAAAAAAAATATCCTGGCTCTTCCTAGTTTTGTAATGGCAGTGAATAGTCAACTCTATCGTGATTGCACGGGCAGCTGTTGCCGGAACCAGTGATTATAGTCTATAAAGTTTTAAATGTGGATATTTTTCCTTACAAAAACGCATGGCTTCGCTTCAGAAGGCCTTTATTTACCCACTGGAGCCGTATATATTACTTTTAGGATGGATGGATGTGCTTTTTGGAGCTTTAAAAACTCTATTCACTCTACTCCCATTATAAAGCTTGGAAGAGCCTGGATATAATTTAATATAACTCTGATTGTGTTTGGCTGAAAAAGAAAAGTCATATACACCTACAATGGCTTGAGGGTGAGTAAATTATGGGAACATTTTCATTTTTGGGTGAACTATTCCTTTAAGAAATGCTCAGATAAAAGAGACATTGTACCTGCCACTCTGATGTCACAGGCAAGAGCCATTTCAAGGCCCCCTCCAAGAGCCGCCCCATCTATAGCTGCAATCGTTGGCATGGGAAGAGTCCCTAAAAAAAACAAATCAGAAATTTCAACCCCTTAATGCTGGTTGGCTCACTTTCTCTCCTCCCCCATCATGAGTGGACACACCCCTTATTGCTGATAAGCTCACTCTCTCCTCACCCATCATGAGTGGACACGCACCTTACTACAGATTGGCTCCCTCTCTCTTCCGCCCCGATCATAAGTGGACATGGCCCTTACTGCTGATTGGCTCACTCTACCCCCGTCCCCCAAATCATAAGTGGACTTGCCCCTTACTGCTGATTTGCTAACTAAATTAAATTGTAGTAATCAAAAATCATGTCTAATTAATTTAAATCATGAAACTAATACAATTTAACAACAAATCATTAAAAGTTTAACAAAAATGACATGTTTAGGGCCCTATGAAATACGTTTTATTTATTATTTTTCTCAAATTCCGTTTTTTTTTTTATCAAATTCTGTGTTTTCTGTTTTAAGTTTTCTGGATTCCATTTTAATGGTTTAATAAACTAATGATCAATAATACATTTTAATAATCAAAAGCATGTCTAATTAACTGAATTCATAAAAACATCAATTTATTAATTTAAAAATAAAATGAATGTTTTAAATAAAAATAAAAATAATTTCAGAAATTGTGTTGTGCATTTACATTTTTCTGGCAATAAAATTAAGGCATAAAACATTAATTTCTCTTTTAATCATATTAAACTTTAACTTAAACTTTTATTTAAAAAAGACATAGCAAAATCATACTGTACAACAGTAATATATTTCTGTCACAATTTCTTCAAGTTAAACGAAACTTTTATTTTGACGGGTTGCCATGAAGACCTTTGAGTTTCTGTGTTTATGACATGACGATAGTTTCTTAGATGAAAAACTAGATAGATGAAGTGAAGAGTGACTCTGGAGATGAAGTTCATGCATTCCTGCACTCATATAGCGAGGTGGCAGAGGCTGGAAACACAGCAACCTGCTTTCTAACAAAAACATTTGACAAATTCCGCAAAATTCTGTGTTATACAGTCAATTCCGTTTTATGACTGGCTTCTGCAATTCCGTATCCCTAAATAAAGAACCTGATGTATAAACTAAATAAACAATTTGTTAATTTAAATGAACTCTTCCAAACACTATCCATCTCTGCTACTGGTATTTACTGAACATTTTACAATTACACAATGACCCAAAATGTGACTGTGTATGAAAATCTCTCAAGATGATAACTTAATAATTGCTGAGATCAAATTATTCTGAGGCATAGCTCAAGATTTGGCATTAGTGTTTTCAACAGTTTAACTTACCAAGTTCTGTTATAAGTGTTCTTGCTTTAGTAACAAAAGGTCCTACTTCACTCTGGTGCATCTTTGCTCTTTCTTTTAAGTCCGCACCTGTTCAGACAAACAACGCAAATTTGTGTTATTGTAAATCCACTGTTTTTCTAGTGCAAAAAGTAAAGGAACTGTAACCACACAGGCATTTTTGTGCATAGTAACATGCACTTTTGCCTTGTCAAATTGAAAGAGAAGTTGATTAAACTCAATGGAAATAAACTTTAAAACTTTACATTTATAGACCAAAAGAAAAAAAAAGAAATCAGAATTGATTTACTATACCAATTTAATAATTAAACATGTTCCAAAGATGCTGTTACATTTCTTCTGATCGTGTAAACCATTTTAAGTTTGAGTCTACATTCGTGTGCTCTTTTTTGTGTGTTTAATCGTCTTTTTAATATGACATTAAATTCGCAAGTACTTGTGTTTTTGCTGTCCCACATTCCCATCCACATGACCACATCTTAATTGTGTACGATTAACTGTTTGTTTACGCCACCAATCCAATTTTCAGACTGCGTAATAAATAATAATATCATACCAACATCAAATCCTGAAAGGTGTATACAACTCAATGACTTCAATGGCCACATACCTGCGCAGAATATTCCAGGCACAATACTGCATAAAATTACAGTACGCACTTTGTTGTTCTTCTTCAATGACTCTACGGCTTCGGACATCTAGCAAAAATGAAATCATAAAGAAATCACAAAATGGCGGACATTATGTAGGTCAAAGCTCTTATTTGTTATTCAATCAAATTCATCTGTGCTCATTTGGCCACTGTTGCATGAAATCTATCGAGGCCCTTCAGTGTTCAAGGAATTGGTACAATTTCAACATAAGCCATATTCGGACGGGGGTCGTTTTTCAGGGGGACATTCGAGAAATTTGTGTTTCAGACGTACTTTGTGATTTGAATCCCGTCCGAATCTGCCAAGTATGTGTTTTTATCACACAACCTCAGAGAAGACTCCAGAGCAAATGACCTACTGTTTTTCAGCAAACTCAATGGAATCCCATCCGAAAGTGAATGTGAGGTTATATTATCCTAACGCTTCTCCTTGTGTGTTTTTGACCTACCTGAGCCATCATTTGCGCACTAATCTACGCCATGCTTTCATTTAGTTTCAATATGGATGACATTCAATAAAAAAAAATTAAAAAAACATTATAAAAATAATAAATAGAGCCAAATAGCAGAAACTGCGAAGACTGGCATTATAATATCAGTAAGGTACGTCTAGATTTCTCTGCTCACTTGTGCAAGTTTATTATAAACAGCCACTGCTATAAACTGTTGTGTTTTTATAATAAATCAAAATGATATCAATGAATGATAAATTAAAAGACATACATGTCATATATGATGCACGCAAGCACAGCAGATGAGCTTCTGTAACGTACATCTAGAAAACACACACTCTCTCATCTGTAACAAACATGGAGATGTTCGTCCCGTCTGAATCGGTACATATCACAGACGTCAAGTGATGAGTTGTAATTTAAATGTTCTTTAGAAAACTAGTCCTTTCCGAATAGGGCTATATTCGACACCAATGCTCCACAAAAAAGATTACTATACTATTCATACACCAAGGAAGGGGTTTTCAAACTTTTACATGCCACAGACCCATAAATATGATCATCCTCATAAAATTTCTAAAAGACATCCATCTTTTACAAACACCTAATATTATTTTATATAAAGTAATAATGTAACACACATATACATATATATATATATATATACACACACACACATATATATATACATATACATATATATATATATATACACACATATATATACATATACATATATACATACATATACATATATACATACATATACACATACATACACACAGGTACTGGATATTAGAATCCAGTTAGAATATCATTAAAAGTTTTATTTCACTAATTCCATTCAAAAAGTGAAACTTGTATATTATATTCATTCATTACACACAGACTGATATATTTCAAATGTTTATTTCTTTTAATTTTGATGATTATAACTGACAACTAAGGAAAATCCCAAAGTCAGTATCTCAGAAAATTAGAATATTGTGAAAAGGTTGAATACTGAAGACACCTGGTGCCACACTCTAATCAGCTGATGAACTCAAAACACCTGCAAAGGCCTTTAAATGGTCTCTCAGTCTAGTTCTGTAGGCTGCACAATCATGGGGAAGACTGCTGTCCTGACAGTTGTCCAAAAGACGACCATTGACACCTTGCACAAGGAGGGCAAGACACAAAAGGTCATTGCAAAAGAGGCTGGCTGTTCACAGAGCTCTGTGTCCAAGCACATCAATAGAGAGGCGAAGGGAAGGAAAAGATGTGGTAGAAAAAGTGTACAAGCAATAGGGATAACCGCATCCTGGAGAGGATTGTGAAACAAAACCCATTCAAAAATGTGGGGGAGATTCACAAAGAGTGGACTGCAGCTGGAGTCAGTGCTTCAAGAACCACTACGCACAGACATATGCAAGACATGGGTTTCAGCTGTCGCATTCCTTGTGTCAAGCCACTCTTGAACAACAGACAGCGTCAGAAGCGTCTCGCCTGGGCTAAAGACAAAAAGGACTGCTGTGTGGTCCAAAGTTATGTTCTCTGATGAAAGTAAATTTTGCATTTCATTTGGAAATCAGGGTCCCAGAGTCTGAAGGAAGAGAGGAGAAGCACACAATCCACGTTGCTTGAGGTCCAGTGTAAAGTTTCCACAGTCAGTGATGGTTTGGGCTGCCATATCATCTGCTGGTGTTGGTCCACTGTGTTTTCTGAGGTCCAAGGTCAACGCAGCCGTATACCAGGAAGTTTTAGAGCACTGGTAGTACTGAGTACAGCTGCTTTCAGTCGTTTCCGTGTTTATCTACGTACAGGGCTCCTGACTGTAGCTGAATATACACTCACCTAAAGGATTATTAGGAACACCTGTTCAATTTCTCATTGATGCAATTATCTAATCAACCAATCACATGGCAGTTGCTTCAATGCATTTAGGGGCGTGGTCCTGGTCAAGACAATCTCCTGAACTCCAAACTGAATGTCAGAATGGGAAAGAAAGGTGATTTAAGCAATTTTGAGCGTGGCATGGTTGTTGGTGCCAGACGGGCCGGTCTGAGTATTTCACAATCTGCTCAGTTACTGGGATTTTCACGCACAACCATTTCTAGGGTTTACAAACAATGGTGTGAAAAGGGAAAAACATCCAGTATGCGGCAGTCCTGTGGGTGAAAATGCCTTGTTGATGCTAGAGGTCAGAGGAGAATGGGCCGACTGATTCAAGCTGATAGAAGAGCAACTTTGACTGAAATAACCACTCGTTACAAACGAGGTATCCAGCAAACCATTTGTGATGCCACAACACGCACAACCTTGAGGCGGATGGGCTACAACAGCAGAAGACCCCACCGGGTACCACTCATCTCCACTACAAATAGGAAAAAGAGGCTACAATTTGCACAAGCTCACCAAAATTGGACAGTTGAAGACTAGAAAAAAGTTGCCCGGTCTGATGAGTCTCGATTTCTGTTGAGACATTCAGATGGTAGAGTCAGAATTTGGCGTAAACAGAATGAGAACATGGATCCATCATGCCTTGTTACCACTGTGCAGGCTGGTGGTGGTGTAATGGTGTGGGGGATGTTTTCTTGGCACACTTTAGGCCCCTTAAAATGCCACGGGCTACCTGAGCATTGTTTCTGACCATGTCCATCCCTTTATGACCACCATGTACCCATTCTCTGATGGCTACTTCCAGCAGGATAATGCACCATGTCACAAAGCTCGAATCATTTCAAATTGGTTTCTTGAACATGACAATGAGTTCACTGTACTAAAATGGCCCCCACAGTCACCAGATCTCAACCCAATAGAGCATCTTTGGGATGTGGTGGAACGGGAGCTTCGTGCCCTGGATGTGCATCCCACAAATCTCCATCAACTGCAAGATGCTATCCTATCAATATGGGCCAACATTTCTAAAGAATGCTTTCAGCACCTTGTTGAATCAATGCCATGTAGAATTAAGGCAGTTCTGAAGGCGAAAGTGGGTCAAACACAGTATTAGTATGGTGTTCCTAATAATCCTTTAGGTGAGTGTATAGTGTCTGTGAATATTAAACCTGCATGTTCTGCGTCTCTGTATAAATGAATGGTGCAGATGCGCGGTTTCATGTGCCACGCACGCACACACGCGTGATAGTCGCTGTCTTTTTAGCCTCTGCCGTGTCACTATGAGAACATGAATGCATAAACTTAATCTCCAGTCACTTCATGTGCATTTACCATTTTATCTGAAAAACTATCGTCATAGTATCATAAACACGGCAACCCGTCAAAATAAAAGTGCTGTTTTACAGAAATTAACAGAAATATGTTACTGCTGTACAGTAGATTTAGCTACATTTCGATGTAATAATAATACTAATAATAATTATTATTATTAGGTGTGGCTAGAAGGTTGCTTATATTTCACTTGATCATTTTATAAACAAAGTTTACTTTTAAACAGCATTTAGCCTTTTAAAAGATATGTATTATTTACTTATAATGTTTATCATCATAAATAATAAAAACTCACTGAATTTAATATTTTTTTAAATGGTTAAATAAAATAGTAAAACAGTGATAACAGATTTTGTTGTGGTACCAAAATTAGTACAGAGAACCATAACATTTTAATGGTATTGGTACCGACTACTGGACTTTTGGTATCGTGACATCCCTAGACTGCACTTAACGGCTTTAGTGAGTGAAAGAACTACAATCCCATGAAGCATTGCAAACAGTATAATCCAATTAAAAAGGATGGAGAAATATAAAACAAGCCTACTTATTTTTATATTTATTTTGAGATCATAGGGAGATCGACTCGATTACATCACTCTCAGTGCTTCATAGGAGTCGAGGGAGCTAAAGATTTATTTTGGAACGTATTGGTTTTTACAACTCTCTGATTGGTGTAATTTTCTGTACAGCATCATGCGTAATGTAGTTTTTCCACCAGGAATTTCACTGTTAAACCAGAATATTTTAAAAAAATAAGTTGAATAATGTGGGGTGTATCTTCAAGAGAAGCGAATACTATCGATTAACAACGTTGTGGCTCATAGTAGGTCTGTCTTTTAAGGTTTAGAAGTCATTGTTCAAAAATCAATTTCCTTTCCACGACTGTTATTCTATTACATTCCAATACATTTTGACAAGTAACTTTCTACCATTCTACAAATACTCACCATCATAACAAGATTTTTGCTGATGGCATTTTTAGATGCAGGGCGATTAATCCCCAAAACAACAATCCCTAAAAACAAAGGACAGTTAGACTACAAAAGATTTTTCTTAAAAATGGCTTACAATTTATTTTAAGGTGTCATTGTTACAGTGTAATTATATATTTAAGTACTGAGTAATATTAATTAACATGTACTTACTATAGGGTTAGGCTGAGGGTTAGCTGCATGTAATTATGCATGGTTTACTGTTATTACTATGGTAAGTACATGTAAAATGTAACCAGGACACTGTAAAATAAAGTGTCACCAAAAAATGCAGTAAAATGAACAGCATTATGAAAAAAAAAAAAATCATAAGTGACATGACAACTGAAACAGTCTCTGAAAATGACAAAAAAACATTTAGAACGTTTAGAAAATTTCACTGAAAATATGTTATTTTGGGGTAAGGTTAATGAGCATAAGCTCAGGCATTTGTCAAGGACAAATGATTGACACTTGTAGTAACAGACACTGAAGCCGCTGAAGTATGGGGCAGTGCGAGAGAGAGAGAGAGAGAGGCTGCTAGGGATGGGCGATACCCCTTATTTTGTTTTCAATACGATACAGATACTTTCAAGGCCAGTATCGCCGATATCAATACCGATACGATACCTCTAAACTGAACTTTTTAATTATTCAATTTATTCATTAAAATTACTAAGAGTAAAATGGGTAAAAATACCCATTTAAAGGGGTCATGAACTGAGAAATCTAATTTTCCTTGAGCTTTAGACATATAAGACGTCATCATACTATAAGAATATCCTGTACGTTTCAGAACTGAAAACTTCCTTGTTAGTCCAATAAAAGCTTTTATTGACACCAGGCCCAGCAAACAACAGGTTTTTCAAAGTGGGGATCTATAACGTCAAAGGGAAGCAAGCACCGCCTCTGCAGAAGAACATCAACGCCTACTTCATCACTGCCCGTTTAGCCCGCCCACCGATTCATGCATGTAACATAGGCCTAGCGTTAAACCAGATCGAGCTATCAAGCAATAAACATGCGGTTGAGGATTACAAAATACTGTGCAGTGCCTGGGCTCGACAGTAATACAACATGTAAGTAACTGTGTTAATTCGAATGCCTGATCTGAAATGTAATGATTCATGTACAGTCAGATGTTCTGTGTGTCAGTAAATCAAACCAGTGACTAAACGTCAACTTGCGTTGTTTCTCTTAGTAGGATGAAAATAATCGGTTATTTAACGGTAATTAAATTCTATAAAGAAAGTGATCAAGGAAAGCTCCCTTTGCAATCATTGGATCAGCGCGCTGCAGCTGTCAATCAAACAGTGAGAGTTTATCAGTGGCGCGTTTATCAGTGACTCCCGTTTTATTCAACAAATCTCTTAACTATATCACGTCTGCACTGTTAGTGAAGATGAAAGCATTCGTTAGTGTACAGAAACTGAGTTGCAATGACGAGATCACTGCTTTCATGCGCTCAACGTGTCTGTGATTGGCTACAATGATCATCACTGCAACCTTTCATGCCACAAGCTTAATATAATGCCATAGATCTTAAAATAATGCAACGCGATTAGTTAACCACGAGAGCTGTAATAGTAAAAACACACTAAAAGAGAGAGTAATACTATTTCAAATGGAAAGATGTTAGCCAATCACAGCAGTAGGCGTTTACACTGATGTCTCACAGCAGACACACCCCTTAAAACAGAGCGTTAAAAACAAGAGGGCTAAAATCTCTTTTATTTATCATTTATGACAATTTTGCATGTAAAAAGCATTCTAACATTATAAGTGCACCCCAGGAAACATCATAAAACAATAAAACAACGCAATTCATGACCCCTTTAACATCATATTTAAAATGCATTTTAACATTCCTTAATTGCAATTTATTAGATTATATATTTTTGTTTACACATGGTTAAAATATGTTTACTTGTAGTGGTAACCATGGAAATCTACAAATAGTTGATCGTAGTGGTCACTGTAGTAAAAACATGGTTTTCATAAGAGACTGCAGGGACATGCCGTTGCACCCACAACATGCAACCTTTTTATTCTGAATATTTTTATTCTAAGTCTATGATTTATATTAACAGTAGTTACAGAATAAAACATGATCAATATGAACTTTTAACATTACATTTAAATAAGTGTAATTGCACAAACTATGTAGGCGACGATTTCAATTCGTGTATTGTCTTCTGATAATCATTGTTCTGGGCTGCGTTTCCTAAAGCGTGGTTTCTTATGATACTTTTGGGGAAACTCAGCCCTGTTTGAATACAGTGTTAGCAGTGACCGAGAGAACGCTCTCGCTCTCTGATTGATTGGTTCAGTCTTGCGTGTGTTCAGATCATGGTTCAACTGAGCAGGAAAATAGTTCTACTACAGTTATTCGCTAACATAGGTTATTCGTATAAACACCTTAGTATGGATATTTTTGAGTATCCATACTGTTCGATACTTCATATCGATACACTCATCCCTAGAGGCTGCGCTGCTTTGAGTGACCGAGGTTAGACGCAACACGTAGCCTACAAGAATCCGATAGCCTACACAACTCTGTGATCAATCACTGTATCTTGTTGTCTACCTGAGTCATCACCGTCCAGGTATCTAACGATAAGGTCATCTTCAGACTTAACGTCGGAGCTGTACAGTCGGACACCTCCGTTGAAAGCGTGACGCGCACAATGAGCCCTCGGGGTTAGAAACGTATGCAAAACACTGTCCGACCTGCACACGCCGTTGATAATGCTTGTTTGACATCGGAAAGGCTGAAACAGCACTCTGCACCTCACTAAAGCCGCCATGCTGCAGCTTTCTTTGACCTTCAACTCTGAACTGCGAGTGACGTATTTCTGTGGTCACGTGACTGCTGTCTCTGGGGCGCCGGGATTTCTCTGAAGAAAAAAAAAGCTGGATTTGCCCAGACCGTCATGCACTTCAGCAGCACACAGTTCCTTAGGTAAAATATATAGCCTATATAATTTAAATAATACATTTATAAAGACCTGTGCACCACTTGTTATTGCCTTTTTGCATTTGTTCATTTTAGCTTTTTAGCATTTGATAAAATAATTCGGGTTCTGATCCACCACCACAAACATAAACATTCCTGATGATTACTGAAAATGTTCTGAGCCCATTATCTAACCTGATTTTCAAACAGGAAATCTATTTTTTATTATCAAAGGTATATCATACGCGGAAAACTTTTAGGTAACACTTACTAGCCTGTATTGATAGTGCATTAAGGTATTCTTAGTGCATGCATAATGCCTTATAACCCCTTAGAATATGTTATATCATCTCATGAATATTCGTAACAACAGTTGTAATAGGCTACATTATAATACTTATGGTTACTGTTGAGCGTATGATGATTTATTACACGACAAACTCCGCCTCAGTTATGATGGATATAGTTATAGCGACATTAAGATCTGCATATTATGTTACTACATCTTAGTTAGGTGGTCATTTTTCAATGTTTCCTGTGAGGCTAATGTTAATTTCAGCATGAGCTAGTTCACTGGTAACTTAAACAATGCAGTATAGTTGTGTTGATATTACAAAACTGCAAATGTGTCATAATCCATTCATATTATGGATGTTTAAAAGAAGACTTATGTGACATTACTTAAAGCAGTCAAAACCACTTATAAATATTATGACCAATTTATAAAGCCTTTTGGATGTATTTGTATCCTGACTAATTAAAAAGGCATAAGATATTGTGTAGATAGTGTCAAGATATGAACCTTATAATACATCATAATTATAGGAACTAGAATACATTATAACTTATGCGGATATAACACATCCGTTCATTGTGTTATAAATCATGATACTTATAAATGTTAACCACAAATAGACTAAATATTCAATAGTTAATGTTCTTTTAAAGCTGCAATGAGAAAATACTTTCTTAGGTGAGAGAGAAAGGGGGAAAGAGAAGTATTTCAGTGCTTGCATTTATTGTAAACAAAAAAGAACATACAATGTACAATACATTTAGAGAAGTTAACATCAACAGTAGCCCAATTTTTGGCTTTTGGGCTACAAATGGAGTCATCAAGAAGACACGCCAAACTACAACAGTAAGTGCACAAAACACCATTCTTCTCAGTGAAGTGCAGCCTTTTGACACCATAACAACCGCACAGTGCAGTAGCGAACACAGTGGAAAACAGGCGTTGTGCAAATAGAGAGAACTCCGTTTCAGAAACATCCTTTTCATAACGAGTCAATTTCAGTAGTGCTTTTTGTGAACTCAATTACGGACCCCTGCTGCTTTGTAATCAGTCTTTTCAAGGTGGCCACTTCTGCCGAAAGATCGGCAATGCCCTGTTTCAAGTACAAGTTCTCAGATTCGGAGTTGGCATACGAGTCGTCGTTAAGGTCGACAATGAGTTTGTTAGGCATAGGTCTTGGTGAGTCTGGACTGTGCCGGTGTTTGCAGCCAGTTGATGCCTCCTGGTGATCACTGTGCCACTCCTTCGGCTGGTGACTCCAGTCCTGAACACTCGTCACCTGGAAGGACATCGGGCTAAGAGATGACTGAATGTACTCAGGTGTAGCGTACTGACTCATTTGGTAGCATCTACTTGCAGACATGTCAATGGGAAAGGAGGCCTTGCCAGATGATTCATAGTCGGGATCAATAGCCTCCACTTTGATCTGGAGGGCCCGGGCTTTGATCCTCAACTTGTGGGGCAAAGCTGAGGCACTGGCATCTGGCACTTTGGGGGTCGAAACAATCACACTCTGTGAATCAGCCCTGGGTGGAACTGGACCCTTTGGGACCTGCTGTTCGTCCTCTCCATCTGAGGACTTGCTTACGGCCCCGTCGTCACCATCAGATGTTCGTGGCGAAATGCTAGAGGATCTGGTGATTTGCAAGAACGGTGATGGCTGGGAGAAGCTCCCGGGGAAAGGGCTACTAAGGTAGTTTCTGTACAGTTCATATGGACTGGCCCTGTCTTTGGTGTATCTGCCGGTTTCTAGGGGTTCTTGTTTGATGCTATCAGGGGTTCTGGAAATATTTATAAGTGGGCTCCCTTGGGTCACCATGCTTGAGTCGGATCTATCGGACAAGGCGCTGTGAGGTGAGTGCTTGATAACCGATATGCAGCTGCTGGTCAAACGCGCTGGTTCCATTTCATTTGGGTAGGAACCCTTGCTGGCACTGTCTGGGATAAAGTCCTGGTAGAGTGCAGCAGTGGCGCTGGAAATTTTCTGCACCTCCTGAGCATAAGCTGCTGAACTCACTAGGCCAAACCTGAGTTTAAGGGACAGAAGCTCGGATTTCAGTGATGCGTTCTCTTCCCCAAGGGCCATGAGCTTGTTCTCCAGAACCATATCATTGAGTCTACGCTTTTCTCTTGAGCGCTTGGCTGCTTCGTTGTTCTTGCGCCTTCTCTCCCAATACAGGTTGTCTTTCTTCTCATCTGGTATGAACTCGCGTTTTCTGCGACAGGTGGTGGACTTGGTCTTAAAGGGCAGGGTGGACAACTTGTGGTTGATCAGGTCCTGGTCTGTCCCTTGCAAAGCCACTGCCAGCACCAAGGCATCCTCTCCACCGTAGGGCCCACTGCATGAGGGCTCCTTCTTAATGGCTTGCATATTACACAATGTTGTCAACAAGACTGCATAAGCTCATTAGTTGACTCCGGTTTTAAGTAAACATCTCATCGTAGACCAAGTGCCACAGAAGTCATGCGTGTCCTCTTTGTGAAGTCAGTTCCAGATAATCTTTTTAATGGATCTGGGGAGATAAAAACAGACACATCATCATCTAATATGGTCAGGAGCATTTCAAGTCTTTCATCAGGAATCCCACCTCCCTGCCCCACCCCATAACAAAAGTGTCTCCAGACTTTTTTTTTTAGATACTGCTATGGATATAAGGTCCTGTTCACACCTGGTATTAAGATGCATTTTGGTCTATTGGATCACAACTAAACGAGGGAGACATATACCCGTTTGCACCTCTTTTGTCCACTTTCAACCACTTCTGTCCTGATTTCTTGGAGGAGAGGAATTATGGACAGGTAAATGTATAGGCTTTTTCAGATAGTTCAATCTAATGGACAAAATAAGCATGCGCAATTTACATATGAACACGCAGAGACAAACATACAGAGAGTATCAGCTTTCGTTTCTGCCCTGACAGCCGTAAGACCACTCCAAACGCGGTAAGCGCGTGTTAGGAATGGTGAGAGTGCTTGGTACTGTTTTCGTCTTCAAACCAAACTTAGGTCTCCAGCTGACAAAGTTTAAATCCCATCTGGCTCGTGCATTTCCTATAATATTTAGGCATTAGGTCAGTAGGTGGAGAGTAGGCGTCTTTTGTGGCTGTTTGAACCCATTCAAGCACATGAGCGTCTACACTACGAAAGCAATCCAGTCAAATGTGTTTTCCACTACCTCTGGAAGTGATTGAGAAGATTAAAACGTTTTAGATCCTGTTTACACCTGTATTAGCATTGACCACTTGTGATCTGATGCAACTTAATACCAGGTGTAAACAGGGCCTAAATTGTCTTTACCTGCATTACAGTTCCATACTATGTCACTAGCTGCACACGCAATAAAGAGCTGCTCATTGATTGAAGACATTTGCAAGTTTTGTTCCCTTGTAGGTAAATATCTACTTCATCTAGCACTTTTTGTTTTCTGTTTTATGAAGAATCCCATTATGATGTGAAAAATCGCTAGCCTGGATGCCAGCCGAATTTAGCCCCGCCCACAACATTTGAGTTCAGGAAGTTCAGTCTGGACTTGCTCCGTTGTGGATTAACTATGCCTGAACAAAGGCTGTTCGGACCAATTAAATTATACGATGATTGACAGATAACACAACGTAAATCATCCACGTCACCAAAGGGTGCTTAGGTTGAATTTGTTCTAATCCTAAACGGAGCAACAATCCTAAACTTGTTGCTATATGCATTCACCTTTACTGTTTCTCTCAGAAATGATGATTGTGTTAGTAAATACTCCGTGTATCCTTAAATAATTTTTACAACACTGGTAAAGATCTTTAACACTCATCTTCCAGTGTGCGTGCAGTTGAGTTCTGTTGACAACTTTAGTGAAGTGTCGTTCATGAATGATTCGTTCTTTTTGAACTAATCTTTAATATGACTCAGGAGCAACAAGTTGTCTCAGAGAGCAGTTCGTTTATTTTGTGTTGACCGTGCATGCGCTACATGCCATCGGTTCTGTACAGGATCTTCTGCATTCAGCCGATGGAGCTGTGAGTCGGTGATCGAATGACTCGAACCCGAAGACTCGAGAGGTGAACTAATCAATTCGGTTTTTGGGGCTGCACGCTTTGCATATGGGACTGTCACGGCCCGGATCAGACATTGATGACGGAACTAACGACTCGAACCCGAAGACACGAGAGGTGTACTAATCTTTCCAGGGAACAGACGTGATTAAATGTGAAGTGACAAAAGAAAGGTGAGGTTAACTAACAGACTGCATAGCCTGAAGACCCAGCTAAGCAATTAATGAATCATTTCTTAAAGTTTGGCATCCGCATTAGTTTATGATTTATTTTTTATTCCAAATGTGATCAACGTTTGCATAAGTACTAGATGTGTTGGGGAATTTAACACGTGACATTTTAATTATATTCTGCTGAAATGAACGAAATGACTTGAAAAAAAGATTTGTTCATTTTGCTGAACGAGACTCAAAGATCCGAGTCCGTAAAATGATCCGAACTTCCCACTACTATGCGTCGCTCAACATACGTCACTTACTCCGTTGCTCTGATTGGTTGTAGGTCTATCTAATTGGGTGCAGAGGCGTTTCTTTCCTGGTTCCACGCCCCATAAACACAGCCCAATGACGACGTCAGACTAAGAAATCGCTACAAATGTGAGTAAACTGTCTGAATGAATCAATTTCAGATGATTTGCAAACCCGTTTAACTGATTAGATCCAAAGTGTGATTCGTTTGCGGTCTGGCATCGCTAGTTCCGATCATAAACAGAAAGGACATGATTGCTGAAATATTATTATAAGGAAAATACATTTTTAGTGACGCCTCGTTTACATGATGACAATTATAGTCACTGACCAAAGCAGTGCTATTTTAGCATCACTGAGATATTATATTTTTATTAATTTAATTATTCTTTCTGTTTTCATTTTAGTAAAAGTAGGGCTGTCAAACGATTAGACATGATTAAATCGACATCCAAAATAAGCGAGAAATAAGAAACTTTGCATTTATACAGCCTATATATATATATATATATATATATATATATATATATATATATATATATATATATATATATATATATATATATATATATATATATATATATATATATATAGCCTACATAATTTATATTATATATAAACATTTTATACTTAAATATAACGATTTTTTTTTTTCTTAAATGTATACATACATGCGTGTGTGTTTTCAAATATACATAATTATACAGAGTACACACACATTGTTATATAATTTTGGATGTTTGACCGTTTTATACAGTTTTCTGTGTTTTTGTCTTTTGTATCCGTCTAAAATGTGTACCATTTCAGTTTTAGTTGTTTTCTTAGTAGGCTACATCAACTTTTTTCACATTAAAGAAAAATGAGATGTAGCCGTTATTTATATTTTACATTTATTTATGATTATATTTTATTGTTTTAGTTAATAGCCCTGGATCAGAGTTGGCTTCTTTGAAACATGAGAAAAGTAAGAATGTGCACATAAAAAAAAAGGACACGGAAAAAAAGTTGTACATGTTATTACGCGGGTCGAAACGTGCTTATTAAAATGTAATTTACAAATTATGCCCCATTATGTCATTTTTGAATAAGGTCGTGCTGAACGTAATGCGGTTTTATAATGTGATTGAATGATTGAATTAAAATACGGAAACCCTTTCGAAGAAGTGCGTTCATATAGAGGCCGGTATTCAAAGCGTTGCAGAAGAGCGGATCTGACAATGACCTTTAACGTGCAGATCAAACAGCTGGAATTACATCATCTTAAGCAGCTGTGGTCATAAACTGTAAAGTTTTCCGTAGTGACTAGTAGTGCGGTCGATCACAACACTATAGGCGAGTGTAAACACAGCCAGGCTTAACTCGGGCTCCATATAGGCGCAGACTAGAGCACAGGGAACAAAGGAATGCGGGCAGCAGCATCACACGTGGCTGATCAGAGACTTATTAATTAATACACGGGCGCTAGAGAAATGCGATCGAAACAGCTCTCAACTCCACAAAACAATGAAAAGGCTTGTGTTCTTGTACTATAATGGTAACAGATTGTTTCTCAAAAGTCAAACCGAGAATACAATTTGAGTGAGTGTTATGGATATCTCCATGGAATGATAAAGAGATGAGCTATAACAAAGTTAGCTTAAATCGGGTTTAAAATGGTAGGCTACCTTAATGGCTGAGGCGAACGCACACCATACCCTTGATGTGTTGTTATTTGACAGGCCTTAATGCATTCACCCCATCCCGACAGACACACTCAGGACAGTCGAATCTGTGCGCGTGAAACATTAACCTTAGAGATGCATTCAAGATATAGCTGTATCAGAAGACATGTCGGTTGTCGCGGAGCATTAAACAACAGCTCGATTGTGATGTCGCGCTGTTGCGGTTTTTTGTCAGAAGTGTCCCAGCTTCCGTTATTGTGTAAGGACTGATCAGTCACTATTACACAATGAACGCAAACGCGTTCGTTTAGGCTATAGAACGGAGCGAAACGTAATTTACGCACGTATTATTACACATTTCCTATTAAAGCGATTTTAATTTCAGTATGAATGCATTCTATTAAACCTACTGTATTAAATTAACTTGCACAATGTGTACATTTCTAATATGCTGACCTGAGAGCTACACCCACATGGATACTGGGTCACTGTACCATCCCGTCTCCCAATCCCTCAAATATACTAGTAATGTGCGGGACAAATGTGTGGGTAGCCTAATGGCTAATAACGTTGAACACTAAAATACGCCTGCATTGAGCGAAAAATAAGTATAGCGCACATATTGCAAATAGACCACGTTGAAAGTTGCTTTACTGTATTCATCTGTTACAGCCCATAAGCACCGGCTAACCGGTTGAAACCCCCTCCCAAACGTATCCGTTCACATAAGCCTCAGAGTAACAGAAGAAAGCAGTTACCTCTAATAAACAAGCGTCCAATTAGACGGAGGTCCGGGATAAATAATGTAAGCCTATAAGAAAACATTCAAAGCGAGAAGTGTTTCAGCAGCAGTCATAAAAAAAATCCCATCTGGAAATGATACTCGTGTTCCTCCTGTGCGTTTTCCTGCCGGAGTGACTGCTGCCTCATGGATCTGTGTTAGTAGGTCACTACTGAAGTGTATTGGCAGCGTCCGTTGACAGGCATCTCTCGCGACCAATCAAAATACAGCATCTTCCGATTTCAGCCAATGAAGCGCTCCTCATTAATAGTGGTCTAGCGCACATATGCAATAATGTCTCCATTAACACAGTGGGGAGTCTACAGTTGAACACCTTTAAAAAACATATTCTTATATGAAATGCTTACAGTGAATCTTGTACAGTGAAACTATAACAGGCAACCCGATTTAGAATATCTAGAAACGAATCTCAGCGTGCCAAACATTAATAAATATGCTTTAAACCATGACTATACCGCGTTACTATTAGCCTAATATTATTATTGTCATAATTATTGTATAATAATTATTATAACTAGTATAATAATTGTAAATCTTGATATAAAAATAAATAAATCACTGCTTATTATTATAATAATGATGATCTAATTTTAATTCGAATTGGCTGACATATGCATTTGTTGGCGAATATCCGCACCGCTTTTGCTTGAAAGAAATTAAGCCACCTAGTGGTATTCAAAGAAAAGAAAGTTTGCAATCGAATGGATACCGTTTAAACAGACTTGCATAAATTGTTATGCATTAGTATTACATCATCGTTTAAATGACACGTTCACATTGGAGTTCAACCAGTTCGAATTTCTAATCACAAAACTCAGTATGCCTTTTCCCAACGAATAAAACTAGTTTGATGTATTTATTATGGCATTGTCAATCTATATAATGTATGGTTGTCTAATGGTCGATATGATATAACAGGTGTGGATGTGTGATGTAACCTAAAACTAAAGGAGTTGCACAACGTGGCGTCCAAGATGACCTACATTAAATAAGACGTGTGCGACTGCGCCATCCAGCGGACAAGCAAACATGTTTCGATTGCACTGGCATTTGTTGAATTTCCAATTAAAGTTATTCATTCCTGTTAGAGTTTCATATTAAAAATATACACAAACCTAGACCAAGCAAATGCACTGACTTCACGCTCATTCGAATTTAAAAAAAAATATAGGCCTATATTTAATACATTTTTTGTACGTTGCTAAAGTTATGTTAACAGAATAACAAAAATGAGTAACACGTTATTTTACAGTGTCCTTGTTACATATATTTACCATAGTAATGACAGTAAATTATGCATAATTACATGCAACTAACCTCAACCAACCTAGTAATTATATGTTGTTAATTAATATTACTCAGTACTTAAATATATAATTACACTGTAACAATGACACCTTAAAATAAAGTGGAACAAAAACAATTTTTTAGCAATGTTCAAAGCATAACACACACCAAAGCACTCACTTGTGCAGAAACAACACCTTTTATTTAAGAGGTATTATAACTAAAGATTCACAGTGCAAGGTGAGTGATTTTCTCTTGATTTAAAAGTGACCAATTAAACAAATGCAATTAAAAAAATGAAAAATACATTTTTTTTATAACAGTCAGGAACACATTTGTAATGAGGAAAATGTAGCATGAACGCATTAATTCGTTTCCATTATGGTGAAAAGCACGTGGACGCGAACCTCGCGTTGCCAACTTTGTAGCGCAGTTTGTGTGGAAGCAGAACTGACGGATTGGTCGCTTGTGTTTGGCAGGCTCGTTCAACCGCACGCGTTTGCGTTGCACATTCGCGCGCGGCTCCGAACGGCGCAGTCTGCGTCATTTCAGAAGGCGAGGTTTTAGGATTGTAACAGCGTTGCGTGCGCGACAGGTTGACCAATGCGCTTCTGTGGTCTGGCAGCCCAAGCATGGAGTCATTTCCATCCGCAAAACTTCTGTTCCTCATGTAAGCCCCGTTACTGTACCTGCCCATTGGATAACCACCATCCAATAAACGGATACGCGGCGATTTTGTGGTATTATAGGCAGCGTACAAATCGAAAGCCGAACTGAAATGATTTGTTTGAGGACATATTGATCCGCAACAAGCAGAAAATTGGCAATGCGTTAACACGGTTGTAGGAACGGGTAAACTGCGCGGATAACCGTCATTCGGCAGTCCAGTAGGGTACCCGAAAGCAGCGTCCACTGGGTTATTTTGACCAGTGCGGTGAAGATGAACGGCGGAGAGCGCAGCCTTTAATTTGTCATTTTCCCGTTGAAGTTCGACGGCACGAGTCTCCAAAAGATGTTCCTCCATCCTCTTGCGCTGGCGAGACCTCTTCGCAGCTTCGTTATTGCGATTCCGTTTGAGCCAGTAATTAGTGTCTTTCTGCTCGTCGGGCGTGAATTCTCTTTTCCGTCGCGTTCCGCTGTTTGCACGGAGGCTTGGCGCCGCGTTAAGTTGGTAGGCATTCCGTGCATCGCTGATGCAAGTCAGTTCATCGTGTGTGGAGCAACAAGCACCTGTTGACATCTCGTGCATCGTCATACAAGTGTAAATTATTTGCAGATTGTGTGCCAAAAAGTGGAGTATATATCAGTTATTATTTTGGTCCCGCCTTTCTTGGGAAGTGGCATGAGATAAAAACACCTACTTTACAGTCATTGGTTAATATGAACCTGCACAACTCTCACTTGGGGTGAATTCAGGGTGATTGGGACACTTTTTACCATTGAGATGAGAAGTGTCCCAATCACCCTGAATTCACCCTAGTTACTTAACCTTTCGGGAAGTACAGATCACGAGCCATATAAAATAAATGATTGTGCTGTTTTAATTACAATATCAACGCAAATGCTTTTGAGAAAACCCCACAAGTAATATCATATTATGTATTACTTTATTGGATTCTCCACGTGCCTGGATGAACAAAATATATGGTTAATGTTTGTTAATAGCATCTGGGTAGAAAGAAAGTTGCGGGTTGGTATGACTTCAAAGTAATACTACTGGTTAAACAAAACCTGCGACAAAGAATATACAAACCAGTTACAAATCTTCAAGAGAATCAAATCAAATGGCATAAATTACAAATCTTTACAACAGGAATTCAATGTTTTATAAAAGCAACTTCTTTTATAGTCCAATATCGTGATCCACGATGAGGTTTTCATCATGCACATCAATGCCGTCAAGCAAATCCATTTCCTCCTGTGGCGCTTTAAGGCTCAATTAATGAAGTAAAATAATCAAAGTCTTGTTCTTGATAACACTACCAACTATGACGTGGTCACATTAATGAATGGTACCCACAAAAATCCTGAAATGGTGTTTTGAGTTGCACAGTAACAGTAAGAACATGCATTCTTCTGAATAGCTTTGCAACAATTTGATTAAAACACCCAAACCAACAAGATCCATTGTCTGCTACCGAACCCAAAGCAGAAGGGCTGAAAGCTCGATTCTTCTTCATAGACTACGAAAACTGCAGCTCATTGGTGAAGCTGAAATCTCTTATAAAAATATCCCAAACAGCATGTGTCCATCCATCAGTGGCTGCTGATAAATCTAAAAACCCATAAATAACACTATGTCCTTGTGTCATTTACTGGTTTCCCTTCACTTTTTAAAACCTGTACAACTGATAAAAAAGTAGAAAAATTACATTGCAGAGAATTACTCTTATCTAAAAAAAAAGACTGTCTATGCTTCTGAATTGATGCCATTCATCTCTGTCTGCGGGCTGTCATTGTCCCCCAGGAGCTCTGTCTCTGGAACAGATAGGTCCTCGTTGTGCAGACCATTTTGAGAGGCCCCATCAGCGAAATCATCCTCTGTTGCCTTCAGGTCTTCATTCATAAGGGTGGCCTTCTCTGTGCCAGATCCATTGGAGGGTGCTGTGGTCACATAGCCGGTGCTGGTGGAGCCGCTGCCGCTGTGGTGCGATCCAGCCTTGGCGACCATCTGCGGGTGCAGCTGCTGTGGAGGCATCTGCATGGGGATCTGCATGGGGTAGAAGTTCTGCAGGTACGGATAGGCCGGCATCGGCTGGTAGCCGTTGACTGGGATGTAGAGTTGGGGAGGCACCATTGGGCGCATCTGGCCCTTCATGGACACAAACTGAGGCTGAGGGAAGGGGGAAGACTTTTTAGGACTAACATAGCGGGCGTTGCTGATGTTACTGACGGGGCTTGTGCTAAGGGAGCTGGTTTGAGTGGTGTTGCTCGCCCCTGAAGTCTGCACCGAGCTGTTGTAGTTGGACAAGCTCTCCCAGGTGCGCAACCGTGCATGGATGTCTTTGAAACGTGGCCTTCGTGCGGGGAACTCATTCCAACACTCTAACATCAGTGTGTAAATCCAGGCTGGACAGTCATCTGGGCAGGAAAGTACTTGTCTATTGCGTACCATCTCAATCACGTCCTGGTTCGAATAGCCGCAGTATGGCTGAAGGCCATAGCTGAAAATCTCCCATAGCACCACGCCATAGGCCCAGATGTCTGAATCGGTGGAGAGCTTGCCATACAGTATGGCTTCCGGGGACATCCAGCGGATTGGGAAGGGACTGGTGCCCATTAGCTTGTAGTAGTCGGCAGAGTAGACCTCTCTGAACAGCCCAAGGTCCAGGATCTTAACATTGAGCTTGTCGCAAACCAGGATGTTACGAGCAGCCAGATCCTTGTGTACCACGTGGTGGCTGGAAAGGTACTCCATTCCGGCGGCTATTTGTGTGACGATATGTAGGAAGTCAGCCTGCTCCAGGGTGGATTTGACTGTCTTGTCGTCATCAGAGCTGCCAACGTCGGAGTGAGGGGATCGCATGACCAGGAACTCGTGGAGATCACCTTGGCCTGAATAACTGAAGATCATGCTCATGGGCTGTTCTTTAGTTATCACACCCAACAGGCAAACGATATTGGGGTGCTGCAGGCGGGACCGAATCGTCGCCTCGTGGCGGAACTCTTCCCGTAGAGGTCCCTCGTCCTTGTCTTTGACCGTCTTTATAGCCACCACCTGGGTCTGTTCACCTGGAGCTGTACCATAGAGGTGACCTTTGTAGACCTTTCCAAAGCGGTCCTCTCCAAGCTCTTCCATGAATCGAACCGCAGAAAGGTTGAGTTCTCTGAGCTTTGCCTAGAAATAAAAGAAAATAAGCCATTTCAATTCTGCTTTCGCTCAGTTTAAGAGGGGAAAAAGTAACACATCTGATGTAATGTCAACATTTATTGACAAATAAAATTAATCCTCAAAGCATTCAGGTCTGTTTTGACACAGAAGAGATACAGAATTTTCATGGCATGGGTTTTTAATACAGGAACCAAACTTGAGTCAAAATACACAAACATTTTTAAAAAGATTTTTTAAGAGACATAACCACTTTAAAAAAGGGTACACCTTTTTCCCCTTTACATCTATGAGTTTTTGTAAAATATTTAGCCCATTTCCAAATCTCACACACACTTTTGGGACTTAAAAGGTGCTATGTAACACCTGTAACACAAAGGTGCTCACCATGTAAAATTTTTCAGTAAAATATCCAAAAACCACTATAGGCCAGTGTTCTATATTTTGTTCAGTTGAGTACTTGCAACATCCCAAATGTTTCCAACTATTTGTAAATCAATGAACCGGGACATGTGAGGGAGTCACATGTCAGTTGCGTCATATCTGCGTTACCCTCGGTTTCCAGTTTTATTTTGTAGAAACGCTTTACTCTTACTGCAGTGTGCAACAAGTGTCATAACAGCCGTCGAGCGAACGCACAGAGTAACGTCATAACATAATTTTCAACACACAACTCATACTCATGATACAAAAGTCCTGCTGCTCGCGAGGCGTGTGTTGCGTTCATCTTATTAACAATCGCTCCAGCGGCCTTGCTCAGCTCCCACAACACTCGGTCCTGCTCTGCTTCATATTACAGTAACGTTAATAATCGCATCCATGAACATGATTTCTGCCCGAGTCCTATCCCCAATTCTTTTCCACCGGCTGTGAGGTGAAGACCACGTGTCCCAAGATTCTGCGCTCAAACTTGGCTTCAAACTATGCCTTTGTTTTGAATAGGCGACCTCTAGCGGACAAAAAAGTTACATAGTGCACCTTTAACTTTAATAAACATGAATATGCACAGCTATTCATGAACTATTGCAGCATGAATAAAAAAAAAAAAAATCTTTTTCATCTGAAAGTGAAAGTTTATGAAAATAAAAGAATACATTTAGTTTAAAAACATCTCAGGGTAATATTGATGTTTTGTTATTAATTGTATGTTTTTATAAAGTTGGACTGTTTTTGAGGAATTTATTTCAATCCATTGAGTTAATAATGCTAATTCTCCGATTATGTGCTTAGAAGTTTCACATAATGACATTCAAATACAATTTTTTATAAATTTCAAAGAATTTCTTGATGTTTTAATTAATAAAAGGGTAAATGTAGTAATAACTTAACAGTAACATTCAAACCTTTGACAATTTGTGTACATTCACACATTAACGACAAGTTATTCATCAGATGCAAAAAAGAATAAAAATATGAAGTTATTACTGATATACAAGCTTACGTTCCGGATTGTTTGCAGATTCTGAATACATTATGGTGGTTAAGACTTTCAAAAGCTAAAATGATGGAAGATTACCTGATGCTTGTGCTGGTTAAGTAGGGGCAGCTCCATTTCTTGACTCGGTGAGGCAGTGAGTTGTCGGCGAGTAGGGCTGTCAACAGACTCCTTTTGTTTGTTGCGGCACATGCAGATCAAGAAGAATAAGCAGGCAATAACAAGAGGGGTGGCTATACTGGGGATCAAGATGTACAGTATCTCCTTTTTCATTTTCTCTGGAGGATCTGGAAACAAAATAGAAACCGAATACATTTAATATTTCTTAAATTCATTAAAATCACGAATCAGTTGTTTTTCTGCCCACCACGAGGGTCATAAGTTTGAGATGTACTCACTGCAGGGCTGGATGTCACAGACATCCACTCTAACATTAGGGTCCAAAGTGAAACACCAAGGGCTTTCCATTTGCCCTCCAGGGTTCCTGCAGAAGTTGTGCCCTCCTCTGAGTTCAGGGTACTCGACAGGGGTCAGATGATGACTGTGTGGATATTGTGTACTCCAGGGCTGGCACTGGTAGCCTGATTTTGTGACACTGACCGTGCCTTTGTAGTTGGCACCACTTCCATTGTAACAGCTGTGATTTGGGGGTGAATCTTTAACAAGGATTGAAAATTAGTAGGTATTTTCTCTCAGAACAGTGAGTAAATGCAAATCAGAGTCATTGAAATATTAATTTGTGAATCAGAGTTATAGACTAACACAACCTCAAGAAATTTTAGATGCACCACAAGAGGGCCCTCTTGCTTTAATCGCTGTTGCTCTTTGAGGGTGCTGCTTGGGAGCCAGTTACATTAGATCTCATGCTATTATTTATCCTCCCTTGAGTTTTCCTTGGCTCTGAATTAAAACCCATTTTTGTGTTTTAGAGTTCAGTCATGTCAACCTACATTGCGGCGGCAGGCCGATGCGAATGCAGCTGGCGGCTTCAGGTGAGCCGGGGTGGGGAAGCAGGTTGCACACGGGCAGTTCGAGCTGCATGAGGATCAGAGGGTTGGAGCGTGCGATGGTGTACTCCGCATTGCACAAGTCATTCTCCAAAGCCTCGCACTCATCTCGGCAGAGCTGGCGCCGTCGTGGACCTCTGGTGCCCTCTTCGCATAATGGGAAGACGTAATAGCAGAAAGACGGGATGGCAAATTCAGAGCACTGGTCTGATAGCTGGGTAGAGGTGCCAATCATCGTGAAGGCCGCTGGGGAACAACACAGGAATGATAAATAATCTGAAATCAGAATGTATGATAGGGATGCACAATATATTGGAATAAATATTCAATATATTGAAATTGCGATGTGGCTTAGTAGGGGTGTGCAATATTTTCTGGGATTTTCTCGATAACGATAATCAGACAGGACTGCTGTGGACAGCTCCTAAAGTTTTTGTGGTGGTCAGTTCGCAGCACTGACATCTTTTCCAATAAGTTTAAATGGATTTTTATGGATTATGGGCATTTTACCTTTATAAAGACTTTTTTTAACCTAATTACATGTACAGTGGGTACGCAAAGTATCCAGACCCCCTTACATTTTTAACTCTGTTATATTGCAGCCTTTTGCTAAAATAAGTTAAGTTCAGTTTTTCTCAATGTACACACAGCACCCCATATTGACAGAAAAACACAAAATTGTTGACATTTTTGCAGATTTATTAAAGAAAAACTGAAATATCACATGGTCCTAAATATCCAGACCCTTTGCTGTGACACTCATATATTTAACTCAGGTGCTGTCCATTTCTTCTGATCATCCTTGAGATGGTTCTACACCTTCATTTGAGTCCAGCTGTGTTTGATTATACTGATTGGACTTGATTAGGAAAGCCACACACCTGTCTATATAAGACCTTACAGCTCACAGTGCATGTCAGAGCAAATGAGAATCATGAGGTCAAAGGAACTGCCTGAAGAGCTCAGAGACAGAATTGTGGCAAGGCACAGATCTGGCCAAGGTTAAAAATTTCTGCTGGACTTAAGGTTCCTAAGAGCACAGTGGCCTCCATAATCATTAAATAGAAGACGTTTGGGACAACCAGAACCCTTCCTAGAGCTGGCCGTCCACCAAACTGAGCTATCAGGGGAGAAGAGCCTTGGTGAGAGAGGTAAAGAAGAACCCAAAGATCACTGTGGCTGAGCTCCAGTGATGCAGTAGGGAGATGGTAGAAAGTCAACCATCACTGCAGCCCTCCACCAGTCGGGGCTTTATGGCAGAGTGGCCCGACGGAAGCCTCTCCTCAGTGCAAGACACATGAAAGCCCGAATGGAGTTTGCTAAAAAACACCCGAAGGACTCCAAGATGGTGAGAAATAAGATTCTCTGGTCTGATGAGACCAAGATAGAACTGTTCTTAGTTTTAAGCGGTATGTGTGGAGAAAACCAGGCACTGCTCATCACCTGTCCAATACAGTCCCAACAGTGAAGCATGGTGGTGGCAGCATCATGCTGTGGGGGCGTTTTTTAGCTGCAGGGACAGGACGACTGGTTGCAATCGAGGGAAAGATGAATGCAGCCAAGTACAGGGATATCCTGGACAAAAACCTTCTCCAGAGTGCTCAAGACCTCCAACAAGACAATAACCCAAAGCACACAGCTAAAATAACGAAAGAGTGGCTTCACAACAACTCTGTGACTGTTCTTGAATGGCCCAGCCAGAGCCCTGACTTAAACCCAATTGAGCATCTCTGGAGAGACCTGAAAATGGCTGTCCACCAACGTTTACCATCCAACCTGACAGAACTGGAGAGGATCTGCAAGGAGGAATGGCAGAGGATCCCCAAATCCAGGTGTGAAAAACTTGTTGCATCTTTCCCAAAAAGACTCTGTATTAGATCAAAAGGGTGCTTCTACTAAATACTGAGCAAAGGGTCTGAATACTTTCCGTACCCACTGTATATTGCAGAAAAACAAAATATCACAATGTCATTTTTTTCCAATATCGTGCAGCATTATCATGATATGTGTGCTAATAAACATAGCGCTGGTTTCAAGACAGCAATGCTTACCAGTGATGCGGTTTTCACTTTCGCCCTGCATCTGCAGAGACTCCACGTAGATACTCCTGTTTCCTATGAAGCGTGCACACGCAATGCCTCGGTACGGCTGGCAGAAACCCTTCTCATGCGTTCTAGAAGAAAATAACAGACAGTGATGATGGCCAAGATGAAAACTTGCCTGAAAGGCACACAGCTGATATTTAGGAAGACATCACAACTAATAAAAGCGGCCCACACAGGACAACTTCAGACACCACATTACTTATCACAATACCATGTTTATGACAATTTAACACTTAGTTACATGGTCTATATTTGGTGTGTCATAATTATATCTTGTTCATCCTTTTTAAGGGATGAGAGTAATGATATTTCCATTCAGACTGACCAATCTGTAACCCTTCTAATACTTATGTTAAACTAATATCCTGCTGACCTCAGCAAAGAGAGCATGAGCATTAAGGGACTCTCTAGTGAGCCTGTGCATCTCATGACCTCTTGTTCATGGATCCTGAAATCTAGGTGCTCACGTAGAGCCAAAGCGATATAGAAGTCTAGTCACTGTGGACTGCGGTTTGAGTGTTATGATTGGAGCACTTCTGAAGAAGTTTCAATGGTTGTTTATGACGCTACTTTTGGGCTTTGCTGTTTCTCTCATCATAATCTGAATTTGAAGTGACCAAAATCACTAAGATTTGCTGCTCAGGATATCCACCTCTGCTGTTTATGCAGTTACCAACTGGATAAAAGTGGTCTATTCTGGCAAAACAGAAATGGCTTTATGTGATGACTCAGGAACTGCTTGGAATTGGATTCTGAAGGCTTCTGAACTTGATGCCTAAAGGTTTTTTTTTTTGTGTCTCCACAACAGACATTTGTTTTAGTCTCACAATGAACGCACAACAGCAATGCTTTCCAGAGCTAAAATATGATACTATGCAAGGCTCTGGTCCAAAACCGTGTCTCCCGTCTACCTTCTAAGGCAGCGTCCTAGCTGAAATGGAACCTGGTATGTGATGAACTTGGAGCATACGCAACAAGCAGAAACTCTGGTGTTTTGTTAAAACTAAAGGTGCATTCCAAATAGTGTACTTAAGCACTATTCTACACTGTTTTGTAGTATAAACAGTCTGATCAGTGTTCACACTGAAAATGGCAAAAATAAAGTGCGCTTTAAATACCTGGATACACTATCATTGAAAAGTTTGGGGTCTGTAATATTTTATTACGTTTTTGAAAGAAGGCTCACCAAAGCTTAAAAAGAAAAACAAAAAACAAAAACCTTCAGATGGCTCAGAACAGAACAGCTAGGTTAGTGCTTCATCATCCATTTCAGGCCAATGTTATTACTATGCATAGAAAATTATCATGGCTGTTAGTGAAGGATAAACTACATTTACGACTGCTGGCATATTTCTACAAGGTATCAAGTATCACACACCCTGCTTCTCTGAAAAACTTGTATATGTGGGTTTTAGACATGACTATAGAACACGTAAAGTGAGTAAGGCTCAACTCTTTTTAGCTTGTCCCCACACAAATTTCATGAAAAAAACAAAACTGTGCTTTATCGAGGTTCTGTTGCTTGGAATATGGTTCCAATAAACATATGAAAGAGTAAAAGCACATATGCATTTAGAAGACAAATGGAAAGATATGCTTACAAATATATGTAGATGTATGTTGTATGTTTGCTGTGCTGCTACTGATAAGATGTATAGTTTGATGATTTGATTAGTGTAATTGTATTTTTGGTTTTATTTTATTGGTATGTTTTTTGTCCTGTATGGCTGTGTGGACCCCAGGAAGATTCGCAACCACTTTGTGGAAGCTAATGGGGATCCGGATAAAGAATAAAGGCTGCATTTCTTTGATCAAAAATAGAGTAGAAACCATAATATTTGTGAAAATCGTGATTAGCCGTGATTGTGCATTAATCATGAAATTAATGCAGAGTCACTCGCATTTTGGTGATTATGTAGTTATTTTTTTGCTATTGATGATGTTTTAAATCAGGCTTCTAAAATTCTCACTTTGCCCCTTCATAAAAATCCACTTGTCCGCACAAGCGGTAATGTTGAGCCCTGACCTGCTTTTGATCTTTTAATACAAAAGCTGACAAATTCCATGTCATTCCGCATTATACAGTAAATTCCATTTTTATGAATGGATTTTGCGATTCCGTAACTGTTTTCCGCATCACGGATATCAATTTAAGACATTATTAAGGCCTTAAATTGTAGAAAGTCAAATAAAGACTTTTGAAGACCCGTGGAAAGCCTGAATTTCTTCCTGTGACCAAAGCTGAATTTTCAGCATCATTACTCCAGTCTTCAGTGCCACATGATCCAACGTGATCTCATGAGAATACGTGTGTATTTTTATGTAAAGTGTGATTCTACCACACGTACATTTACTTACGTTTTCATACACACTAAAACGTACAATACTGACAGCACTAAAACGTAATCCAACGTATCATCCAAGTGTGAACATGTACCAATTCCCATGCATGAATATTAAAATCGTGGCATTAATGTTTTGTTTCCATTGTATTCAATTGTCACATCAATACATGTTTTCAGTCGCATTTATTAAATGCATTTTACTAATATACTTAATATAAAATTATGTACATTTTGCTCTTTTTGTGACTTCTGCTGCAATCTCATTTAGGCTGATTAGATAATATTAAAGAAGACATTTTAAAACCTTGAGATGAATAACATTTATGTAATCGTTTAACCATTTTGTAGTATTTAGTTTGTTTGCTGTAAGACAAAAAAGGCATTTTCTCCTATTCAGCAACTGGCGATCATAAGATACACCAAAACGCAACATAAATTCACAAAACATCAATTGTATTCATTCGCTGTAATCCAAATCTTTAGAATCCATATGTTTGCGAGGAACAAATCCAAATTGAGCCCTTTATCCAGTGATGATCATCTCCATTCTCAGCAGCGACCGTAAACGTCAAATCCCGCGCTCGTTGTGATTCATTCAAGTTTCAAATATAAAAAAAAACGCGCCCTCATGAAGCATTACGACATGATTTACGGCAGTGGCATCGAACGCTCATTGGCTCTCGCCTGCTTCGTCACAGATTGAGACATGCCGCGTTTCAGTCGATGTGTATTTGAAATGGGAAATTCATGTTTTCATAGATTAATAACTTACATTCTGCTCTGTACCTCATACAAAACTATCATATACCACCAGAGGGGACTGCGACTGCAACATCTTCATTTTAACTACTTTTGGTACCGCTTTTGACATTTTTGCAATAAATAAATTATTGTGATTACACTGGTCTGTCGGTTATGCTTTTATTTATAACAGTACGTCGTTTTAATAAATGGTTATGGGTCGGTTTAGGATTAGCCGTTGAAAATATCTTTTAATGCTATATTATTACTAAAATTGTCATTTTCCAGCACATTTCTGTCCATTACGTTTTATTCTCTTTATATTCTGTATAAAATTGGTATGTTTAGGTTTGGGGTAGTGTTAAGTGTTACATTAATCTATAAAATGGTAAAAGGAAATTATACAGATATCGTTACGATATAAAAAAATAAATAAATCATTCTTTCAAGATTCGTAATTTTTTTTTAATTTTTAGCTGTGAAAACAATGCTACATTTAAATGTTGCCGATACGTCCATATTCTACGTTTTAGCACTTCACCAAACGTACAAAAAAGTATGTTTAGTCTCTTTGAAAGGTACGTATTAAAACCTACATATTAACAATGAGATCAGGCTGCATGATCCTTCAGAAATCATTCTAATATGTGGATTTGATGCTCAAGACGCATTTCTGATTCTCAGTGTTTGCACTGCTTCATATTTGTGAAAACCATGATGCAATCTTCGATTAAGTTCAAAAGAATGACATTTATTAATCAATGTAAACGTCCTTACTGTAAACGTCACTTTTGATCAATTTAATGCATCCTTGCTAAATAAAAGTATTAATTTCCACAAACTCATGAACGGTAGTATGAATAATCAGTATTTCTCTTGCTTCATTCATCTTAGATTTTTTTCACCGAGCTCAATGAAATGTGTGAAGGATACATGCTACCTTAGAATTTCTCCAGAAGAATGTATTTTAGAAGGAAGCACAGTCCTTCTGGAACACCTTTCACATTAAGAGTGCCTTCATGTTGCCTTAGAGGGTACTACTAGTTTTTTTTGTTTTTTTAAATCAGTGCTCTATATAGAGTGCATCGTTTTGCTTGCTTGTGAGACTGATCCATTACCAATCCAGAACTACAGGAAAATACATTTTCTCCAATATTTCACTAATTTACTGGAGTTTAGTGATATGACAAACAATTTTCTGAAAATGTCCTAACCTGGCCCATATGCAACATGATCAGAAACAAACTTATCAGTCTTCGGGGTTTGACATTTTAGTCAAGTTAATCAAGTTAAAGTTCTCCGATGCTTTTAAAACTGTTATAAATCACACGCTGCTGCTGCTCTGAAAATTCCTATGGTGAGACCTGTGAATGGATGTAGTGTATAAAATAACTGCTCTCTGAAGGAATTTTGCACTATTCACTCTTCATTTTGCTCCATCTGTGGCACGTTGCCAACGTACCCATCAATGCCCCAAACTTCTGCTGCGTCCAGCCTCCAATATCACATATGGTTACAATTTCACCGCAGTTTGGATGGAGCAAGGAATTTTCTCTCAAGCTAATGTTTAGGGACTCGGGCCTAACAAGATTCAGATTTACTTACTACTTTTTTGTTGAAAATATTTCAAGGAGAAAAAAACAAATGTGAAGCATTATTTCCCTAAGGACTGTTCTTTGTAACCGGTTCAAAGTTTACAACAACTGGACATTCGTTTTGAATACAACTTTTATTTTCTTGAAGTCAAGCTAAGTTTGAACAACATTCTGACCCACCTCACATACACTCAACATTTATCAGTGTGAAAGGCTGTCAAATTATAATCCACTTACACAACTGGAAATTTGTGCCTCTCATGCTCATCTGTAACCACTTATGTAGACGAAACCAATACTCTGCCTTTATTAAATATATGCTCTTCTACTGGGATAATCATCTTTCATGACTCTTATTACCGATTATCCTTGCTGTCCCACAGAACAAAGGCAGCCTTGGTCCATCATTTGATCTCTAAAGGCCCGATATACTTCAAGCGAAATCGAAGAATGAACTGGGGTGATCATTGGTTAGTCACAATGATGTAATAGGTAGACGTGGCTCTGAGGCTAAACCTTCTTTCACGTGGAACTCTTCTCTGGTTCAATTCTTCTGTTCAGTCAGTCAAGGTCAAATGTCCGCGAGCAAAACCATGAACATGCTGGAGAGCCGCTTTATAGTAGAAATTGAAGTTGTAATTCCAACTGAAAGAGACACTGACTCTGTGTTTTCACAGAATTGCAGAGCTTGTGCAAACTTCCACATCACTATAATCAGATGCTTTCTTAACTGCAGTTTTCTCATTTCCAAATTATTTTGTTATTGAGAGCACAGCACATTTACATATTCATCTAGATGTGGACTGCACTGCAGTGTTAATTTTGTAGACTAATAATTTTTATCGTAATTGTCAACTTTTTTTTTCTTTTTCAATTACGAAAAAGAATAAAAACATGACAAGTATCAGGGTTATAAGCGGTTAACTAAAAACATTAAAAATATGAATGACTTGAAATTAAATTAACCTGATATACTAACTAAAACAGATTTCAGAAACAAAATTCTAAAAACTATATAGATGTTTAAAAGAAAAAAAGTGTATTTTTGCGCTTGAACAGTCAACAACACAATGTCAAAATGTCAGTTTTGACATGTATTCATGTAGTCAAGGATAGACCAGTCCTTTAAAATGGATGGGGTGTATGTTAAGCCTTCTTCATCTGTCCGTAATCTTCGTGTCGTCTTTGACTCATCTCTATCTTTTGCCTCTCACATTTCTTCTGTTGTTAAAAACTCTTTTTTTTCATCTTCGTAATATTGCACGTCTTCGATCTTCCCTCACTCATGCTGATGCTGAAACATTAATTCATGCATTAATCACATCCCATCTGGATTATTGCAATGCTCCATTTCTTGGTCTTCCTAAAAAACATATTGCAAGGTTACAATAGGTTCAAAACTCAGCAGCCAGAGTTCTCACCTCCACCAGGCGCTCTGCTCACATAACTCCTCTACTGCACTGGCTACCTGTGGCATCACGTATTCGCTTTAAGCCATTCCTTCTAACATTTAAGGCATTAAATGGTCTTGCGCCCCCATGTCTGTCTGACTTACTCCATCACTACTCTCCTGCCCGGTCCCTCAGATCATCTGAGCTTAGTCTTTTGTCCACACCTCGTTTCCAGCTGTCCACTGTGGGTGGTAGGTCATTTAGTGTCAATGCTCCTAAATTATGGAATTCACTTCCCCTACCGTTACGCAATATCTCATCTCTGTCTACCTTCAAGACCCAACTAAAGACATACCCATTTAATTTGTATTTTGAATAATATGGCTATATAAAGACCTGTGCTTGTATTGTGTATGTGGATGTGTTATGTACTATTGTGTGTGTGGACAAATGTACTTGAGCCTTGAGCTATGGAAAGGCGCTATATAAATAAAACTTCTAACAGTCGGTTATGTAATGCTTAAATGCTCAATGCATTACAAGTGAACTAAACATTAATATAATAACTCATATAACTCATTAGATTTAGTCGAATAAAATCTTATGATATTTAGTTGACTAAAAATAGACTAAATCTAAAAACAATTCAGGTGTAAAATAAAATATGACTAAAACTAAATGGCATTTTAGTCAAAAGACTATATGACTAAAACTAAAATCAAAATTTGCTGTCAAAATAAACACTGCTGCGTTGGGATGTTCGCTAACAGCTCAAGTATTTCAAACAACTTTACAACCCCTATAAGCGAAGAATGAAAAAGAACCTCAGGACCCGAGTAGCTTTAGTCACGCTCAAGTTGTTCCAAAGGTGTATGAATTTCTTTCTTTCTTCTGAACACAAAGGAAGATATTTGGCAGATCTCGGCAGCCATTGACTACCATACTGAAAAAAAAATAAAAAATAAATACTATGGTAGTCGATAGCCGTCGAGATCTGCTTGGTTATAAAATATCTTAAAATATCCAAATATAATAAATCATTTCCAAATAGCTTCCTTTGTGTTCAGCAGAACAAAGAAATTCGTACAGGTTTGGAACAACTTGAGCGTGACTAGATGACAGAATTTACATTTTTGGATGAACTATCCCTTTAAGACAAGGTAAGTTCAAAGAAACTTTCATTACGAATTTTTTTGGCAGTACAGGCAGGAAACATTTTTAGCTGAACAGTTGGACAAGTATTGTATTCCTGATAAAAACATTTGCTTTTGAACCGTTCGGCGCAGCAAGAAGACTTAACATTGAGGATTAGGCTAATTCCAGGCGTCTGCTGAAACTCACTTCACTAGAATCTGGATCTAACTGCTGGACAGGAACAGAGGATGCGTTGTCTGCTCGGGAGAGAGAGAGCTACATATGCAGTACTGGGAACTGAAGGAAGACAAACACTGCAAATTTCACCACCAAGCTACTTCTACCTGCCGAGGGCCCACACATCTTACTGAAGCTCTCAATCTCATCTGAGGACCCAGTGCAAACGGGGCCGGATCCCATTTCCACCTAACTGTAATTCGAACAAGTGGTCAGTGCTAAAATACAGATGAAAATGGGGTCTAAAACATTTTGTGATCAGATCACTGAAACCACCCGGCACATATGACTATATCGAAACACTCATCCATCCTGAATGCATGGGAGAAATGTGAGAAAGTGCAACAAAACAAGCAATTGAAATTTTGCCGGGTTGTACCGAAACACTAATTGCACTAGCTGTGTAACATGTTCGGTCCTTTAATAGTAATTGCGCACCACATTTGCCACTTCCACGAAAGAGACGTAGAGTGTAATGAAATACAAGGGAGTGTCTAATGAAATTCAGACACAAGTGACTCTTTGAAATACATGTTAATACTAGATAGATACAGTAATGCATCTCAACTGACCACTTCTGATTAGCCATGAAATACATCTTAATACCAGGTGTAAACTTAATCACCTGCATGTTTATCAGATTGTCCCAGGTGCTCATCTTTATGCAATAAAAATAAATGGGGACAGATACTATAGAGCTCCAAATATTACAAAAAAAGAGCAGTCCATTGGTACACTATATTCAATTATGGTTTGTACCTCGCACAAATCTATAGTATTCAAGCGATTAATTGACTAATTGTGTGTTTATATTAATAAGCCATAAATCATAGGCTAATAATTAACTTTTAATTGGCTGTATAATACATGGCCTAATCAGCGCTCAAACACACACAAAGTTTGCCACAGCGCACCAGCAAAAGTAATGATTATGAGTTGTGAATGAGTTGAAAAAGAGGAGGATAACGTTTAAACATTTTAATAATTCATTGATAATGTGTGCTTCCGGCTGCAGAGATGTCGATGCGGACTCAGCGTCGTCATCTCCACAGTAGTGGATGCGTCTATAATCATGTTTCATACGGATTGCATTATCTGAGAATATTTGTTGTCTACTTTTAAAATGAACAAAAAAGTGGAAATTTCAAGCTTTCTATAGCTATATTTCTCACATCTGTGAGTCAAGTCAATAATATCGATAATAATTATAATAATGTGTTACATTTATGTAGCGCTTTTCTAGGCACTCAAAGCACTTTACATATAGAAGGGGGAAATCTCCTCAACCTCAACAATGTGCAGCATCCACCTGGATGATGCGACGGCAGCCATATTGCGCCAGAACGCCCGCCACACACCAGCTGATTGGTGGAGAGGAGACAGAGTGATGAAGCCAATCAGTATACGAGGATGATTAGGAGGCAGAGGCCAATGGGCAAATTTGGCCAGGATGCCGGAGTCACACCCCTACTTTATTTTTTTTTTTTTTTTGAAAGAACATCCTGGGATTTTTTATGACCACAGAGAGTCAGGACCTCTGTTTAATGTCTCATCCGAAGGACGGTGCTTATTGACAGTATAGTGTCCCCATCACTATACTGGACCCACACACTATACACACCCCCTGCTGGTCTCACTAACACCTCTTCCAGTAGCAACCTCGTTTTTCCCAGGAGGTCTCCCATCCAGGTACTGACCAGTCTTGGGCTACAGGGTGATATGGCTGCTGCTGGCTGACAGACAAGTCAAGTCATCTTTATTTATATAGCGCTTTTTACAATGCCGATTGTTTCAAAGCAGCTTCACAGTGTTAACAGGATAATAATGCAACAGAAACTGATTCGGCTGTACAGCCGCTCTGGTGAAAACGGTTATGTCATCCAGCTCATTTCAATTATCATATAATGTCAATGCCGGCAGATCAGTAATATAGTCAAGTATACACTTGACTATATAGTTTCGGTTAATCTTTGTGACGCTCAAGTTCACAGAGATAGCAGAAAGTACATCCTGGTTGTTTTCATTATTTTACAAAGGCACGTTTTGTTCTTGTGATTTTACAGAAATAAAAGAGACCCTTTTAAGTTAAATGCAAGTGATCGCATCGGTGCCTGCATGTCATGCAGTGAGCGCGCTCTCCAAGCAAACACAGATATGCGCCTAATAATAGCACACACTTATCTAGGTTAAGGAAGTGAGCGGATTCTTTGTGGTTAGAAGACTATTAGGGTCAGCCCTAGAAAAACAAAAACAAAAAAACACCTTTTGTGGTCCATGGACAAAAGAAAGACATTCAGGTTTGGAACATCAGTGCAAGAAGACTTTTAATTACACAAAATTGTGCTTAACTTAAAGCGTGGTCACATTAGCGAGATTTTTAGTGGGCAAAAAAGGGTAATTGTCTAACATCTTCATGGAGAAATCTTTTACCCTCACACAAAATGAAATTCCAGATTGCGTGCATTACAACTGAAATCCTATTGACTGGCTTTTGTCTGCGAAAATACTTCGAAACAGCGGTGAATGTGGCTGCACCTTTACAGCGCCGATCTACAGTATGTCAGTTTGTGGGAATGAAGGCTGAATCCTATTAGCATGAGCACTGCCCTGGAAACATCCCCACAGACATCGTACCATTTATTTAACCTGGAAAAGGAAACATTAGGACCTGCCACAAAATTTCCCCAACCGAAGGTGGCTGCCAGAGATCTCTTCGGCTCTTAGGGAAGTTAAGTCAGATACTGGTTCATGCCAGGATACAACTGTGTGTGTTTTTTTTTTTTTTTGGAAAAGCAGGTCCTGCTTTTATTTCCACTAATCAACCAAAGCTTTTTGTCATGTCAAGGTAAACAGAACGAGAGTAAGAGAGAGTAAAAACAAGAGACTTCCATAGACCTACCATTTTACCATATTTATATTATAAGATGACAGCCAGCAAAGAGCTTTAAACTAAACACAAAACTGTTTTTCTATCTTCTCAAGCTTCAATTCACACATTTGCAAAGAGGTCTGATCGAATTTAAGCAGAAATGTGCTGACTCAGCTTTTTAAACAATGTGATCTGACTCAAAGTCTTGCCAACATCTGATTCTTTTTGAGAAGATTTTTTTTTAATTCATTAAATGTATGGCCATTCGTAAGAGATGAGGCCAATGTGTTGGAATAAACAAGTGACCGTGTGGAAACTGAGTACCTTTTATTTACAGAAATGTGATATAACGGATATAAGTAGTACTTACTGATCTTCTCCATTGGTTGGGGGCTGTCCTGTAAAACACAGATAAGAGGAATTACGGACGAGCGTCTTAACATGATCTTCCCTTTGGGAGCAGCTGTTTTTTACAAAGCCTAATTTGCCGTTTCAGCTCAAGAGAAGCTGTAGTGTTATTACGCCAAGACGACTTTTTAGAGAGGCAGGAGGCACGGCGCAAGCAAGCTCCTAAAACTGTCAAAAGCATAATGTGAAATATTGGACGTACTCCTTGTGGAGAATTTACCGTACGCACATAAAAGGGATTTTTTTCCCCCTCAGAAGGAAACAGTGGGAAGTTGTTTCTTAAGAAGAGTCCTAATGCAGGAACACTGAGATTTATGCTGCTGCTTTCCTATAAATATACAGGGATGCCAGGGTGAGATTTGGCACATATGGTTGTAAAACAGTGCTGTTTTAGTTTGCCCTGTAAATCAATGGACTGCCACAAATAAGCGAAAATAGGTGAACAGGAAAGAAAACACTAGAGTGATACAGAGGGTTCAGAAGAGAACGCACTGATTGTAGACCCAACTGTGAGGAACTAAAAAGTTTGGGGAATCTATATTGGGATACCACACAGGTATATTTAATTGAGCTGGGCTCATGTGACACCATTCACAGCAATCATTTCCAAAAAATAACTGCATTAAAAGCACAAACTTGGCCAACAAATATCTGCAATGAATGGAAATGTGCGCTTTCTTCCTATAGAGTAGGGTAACTAGTAGTTACTCCTGGAAGTAAAAATCCCATTCATTTTCTCTGTAGGTCTCTCTTGAAAGGTGTATACGCTGTCAGTTTCTCTACAAAGTTTAAAGATGTAATATTCTCCTATGGAAGTCAATGTGATTTCAATGCATTTTTTATTATCGTTTAATAGCCAAAATCCTGGAAAAAAAACTACACAGCCCATAATCCTGAAGAGAGCTCCATCAATCAGTTGTTTAGGATTTATTTGATCAATAAAACACAGTAAAAATAGTAATATAGTTTCAAATGGCTGTTTTCTATGTGAATATATAGTACAAATGTAATTTACTGCTGTGATCGAAGCTGAATTTTTAGCATCATTACTCCAGTCTTCAGTGTCACATGATCCTTCAGAAATCACTCTAATATTATGATTTGATTTTTGTGGAAACTAATGATTTTCTTTTTTTTTCAGGATTCTTTGAGGTATGGTCACTTTTGTTCAATTTAAGTCGTCTTTGCTGAATTAACATTTGTGAATACAATACATGTATATAAATATATTGGCCCCACTTTATATTAGATGGCCTTAACTACCATGTACTTGCATCAAAAAATAAGTACAATGTACTTATTGTGTTCATATTGTATTGCTGTACACTTCTGCTGATACTGAGGTGGATACGGGTAAAGTTATGGACAGGTGTGGTGGTCTGGGTAAGTTTAAGGGTAGGGTTAGGTGTAAGGGAAGGGTCAACAGTGTAATTATAAATGTAACTACAGAAATTAATTACAGATGTAATTACATGCAGGTATTTTTTTTTTTTTAGTAAGTACAATGTAAAAACATGTATGTACACAATAAGTGCACCATATCAAATTATTAATTTAAATGTTTGTACACCGTAGTTAAGGCCACCTAATATAAAGTGGGTCCAATATTTGTACATAACTATAAATATAAATGTTCAATGAATGCAAGTCATTCGTTTGTTTGATCACATTATTCGCAATGCTTCATGGGACTTGTAGTTCATCCCCCTCAAAAAACAATGAATATAAAATCTTGTCTTGACTCTTGACCATGTCATTTTTATAATGTTTATGTAATGTTGGAATTCATTTCAAAACAGTTTGGGGTTAGTTTGGATTACAGATTAAAAGGTCTTCAATTGAGTACTTTGATTAAATTGCAGTAAAAAAAGTGAAATGGCAATCATTTACCTGCATTACCCAGTCGCACATAGAGCACCCCAGTTGCCGAAATAACCTTGATGGAATTTGAAGCCACACACTGGTAGTATCCGGTGTCGGTGGTGTCCAGGTCTTGAATGCGGAGCTTGGATCCAGCCTCTGTCCTGCGAACGGAGACTCGGCCCTGCTCAGGCACCACTGGGGCATCGTTCTTCAGCCAGCGGATGTTGGGCCGCGGGTGGCCCGCTACTTTGCAGTGTAAAGTGGCCGTCTGGCCCTGCACTATAGTTATATTGTTCGGCGGTTCCACAAACTCCAGGAAATAACCTGAGGGAAAAGGGCAAGGAAGGCTGTTAGAGGGGTCAAAGGTGGAGACCCTGAGCATCAATGCAGGCTTAAGAAGAAAATCAACCCCCCAATCCTCACTGAGAGGCCTCTGACACTACCTTTAGACAGTGAAGCCATTTAAAACCTTTACTGATGTGTTGCTTTCTGCCTAGGAAAAGGAGCACAAGACTCAAAGAAGAAGAAGAAAAAAAAAAAAGAAAATCATTCTGAATAGAAACAAATTAAGTGCCAAAACTACTACTACCCTCTTTTGCCATTAAAAACTATTGCCAGTGAAAAATTTTAAATAAAAATAAAAAGGTGTAGATATTATTTATAATATGTATATATTATTTTTGCAGCAGACCTTGTTGCGTTTACTAAGATTTGCACTAGTCAATATACTGGTATTTGTCAATTTACTGGTATCTGCGGCATTATTTACTGCCGAAAAAATCGGTTTAGTAAATATGGCCCTAAATATCAATTTTGCATCATACATTCACACATTAAAACTGAACATTTTAAATTGTATAAATCCAAGGCTGAATGATTAATCAAATCATGATTCATCTAGTGTGATTATCAAATTGCATAGTCCGTGATAAATAAATGAAACAAACACATTCGCAATGCGTTTCAGAGTTAAGCGCGGAACTGTGTTTATTTACACAAGCATCTTATGAAAACAGTGTTTTCGGTGTCTCTTAGTGGCTGAGTTCGCAGAAAACACTGCTCTCAGTTCGCAGAAAAACTGTTCTGTAAATAAGTGATTGTCTGAATAATTCACTCAACCAATCTGTTCAAAGCCACTTAGGAGGAAAACTCCACTGTGTGTGTTGCAGTGATTCTGCTGTGGCTTCATTTGAAACTTTATTTATTGGCAATATGGACCCTATTCTTTCATTTGAAATTACAGCCAATTTGATGGATTGTTTTCAGAGCAAATTGAAATGCAACTATTATAGCATTTCCACAACTTTGCAAAAGAGCAACAAAATGTATAGACACTGATCAAATAGAAGAGAAAAAAATTCAAATTTATAATCATTTCCTAGCTGTTGTCTTAGAAACAACCTTTAACCTTTTTAACTAGTTTTTTTTTTCTTATTTGACGTGAAGGTAAAATAAAGTATAGTGTTAGAAACATTTTTTTTTTTTTTTCAAACTTCAAACTTTGTTAGACTAACAATGTTAACTGTGGAAACATTATCACACTCTGTAAAAAGAGTCCATTGTTTCTAAAATGCAAGTTACTCAATATTAACATGTTTATTGAAACGCTGTGTAATTGCAAAATCACAATTGTCCATCTTCTTACTCCAACAATTCCTCAGAAACTATTATTGCTAGTTGTAATGTGACATTCTCAAATTAATAACAGAAGCTTGGACAGACATCTTTTGAACTAGGTTGGCAGATTCTGAATCTGTGGCATTATTTTCAAGGTTCTTTTCGACACTCCTTGTCTTTTTCTTATTTAAATGCTTCCTCCATTTACATAAATGTTCTATGTACCATTCTAAAACGCTGGCTCATGTGATATTGCTTTATTAACAGACTCACAATTCTGTTTGCATGAGCCACTTTGAAGCAGCTTCTGGGTTCCGACCAAGGTTTTCTCACATTTTTGCCTTTGTTTTAGTTGAAGTTTTTGTCTCGTTTTCAAATGGAGAAGATAAACAGGAGCAGACCGGTCAAGGTCTGACCCCTGCATTAGATGGCAGAATTTTAAATTAACTACTCAACTCTGGGAAAGCACATCTGGATTAAGCAACTTCAGCTTCAGCTCAAAACAAACATCTTCCGTTGAGTGGTCCCATCCTGACAACTGTGGATGAAAGAAACGTCTCAAGAGGGATTGTGTTTGTTTTGGCAAACCTATGATTTGTAGACCTTAGCAATGTAGCAAACAAACCCTGAAAAAGCTACTCATTTGGGTAGAGCAGAACTTCCCAAATGTGCAGAGAGGTTGTGTTTTGGGCTGGAGTTAATAAAACACCTGAACTTTCTTTCAAAGTAGGACTTTGACAATACCATATTTTGAATACCGTCACTAAAGGAATTCAAAATTATGATATTAAATAAAAAAATAAAACAAATCTTGTTTACTTTGATTTCACAAAAAAAAAAAAAAAAAAAAAAGGTAACAAGTTTAGGGAAGTAGAACGAGAGTTTGTAACCGTTACTGTACAAAAGCAGAACTTCCTTTCGATCAGCACTTCCTGCAGACTGGGGAATCTAACACTCCCACACTGGCGAGCAAAATCCTCAGGTAAAAGTAGCGTGTCACACTTTCGCCTTTCTCCGACATGTTGTGCGACAGCAGCAGCTGCACACTGTGGCCGAGATCGCCCCCTATACCCTTAAATAGGGCACTAGTTGAAGGAACAGCCATTTATAGTGGTGTCCAAAAACCACAGTGGACGTTATTGAGTGCACTCAATCAATCCCACAATGCACCACAACAACTCAAAGGCTAGAGAATACTCAATGCACTATGACAGTCGCACACCTAATGAATTCCTGTGTCTGACCAGAAAATGGCGCCCACAGCTGAATCATCCATAAACCACTGGTCCAATGTGGCTACAGTGTAATATCATACAGATATAAATAAATCATTTAATAAGGCAAGTACCGTTCCCCTGGCAACCGCCAAACCCAGACTCATCTATCAAATTGCCAGACAGAGAAACATGATTCGTCACTCCAGAGAACACGTCCCCACTGCTCCACTGCACTGAGTCCAGGGGCGGCGTGCTTTACACCACTGCATCCCACGCTTTGCATTGCACTTGGTGATGCAAGGCTTGGATGCAGCTGCTCGCTCATGGAAATCCATTCCATGAAGCTCTCTATGCACTGTTCTTGAGATAATCTGAAGGCCACACAAAGTTTGGAGCTCTGTAGCTATTGACTCTGCAGAAAGTTGGCAACTTCTGCACACTGTGTGCCTCAGCATGCGCTGACCCCGCTCTGTGATTTTTTTTTTTTTTGTGGCCTACCAACCACTTCAAGGCTGAGTTGCTGTTGTTCCCAATTGCTTCCATTTGGTTATAATACCACTAATAATTGACCGTGGAATATTTAGTAGTGGGGAAATTTTACTAAATTTTACTAAGCAGTCTGCATGTCTAGGTGCTTGATTTTATACACCTTTGGCCATGGAAGTTATGGGAACACCTGAATTCAATGATTAGGAGGGGTGCCCCAATACTTTTGGCAATATTAAAGATCATGGTTATAAATTGCCAATCCACTATCTATCATTCTTCAACCCACTATATTGTAAATTACGCACATATGCGACTAAATTTCATGCTAAGTGACTAAACCTCTGCCATGGCGGATTTCACTTGCCGGTGATTAGGCAAAATAACCTGTTAAACATGAAAGTATTATGCAATCATTTCAGACATTTCTCCTTATATCCTTTTTGGCATACAGCATTCTTTAAAATTGATTGCCTAGGGTTCTATACAGAACCCCACTGAACTTTGAGTACACTGTAAAAACTGATCAGTTAACTTAAAAAAAAAAAAAAAAAAAAAAGTGAAGAAACCCGTTGCCTTAAAATTATTAAGTAAACACACACACACACACACACACACAGCGATTGTATTGTCAATGTGTGTTGTCAAATAACAGTGTCTGGCCCCAGTGTGTTGAGTCAGAGCTCTCTTCACAAAGACATGAGAGATGACTCGATGATGTAGAAGTGAGAAATGCAACTGCATGATGGGAAAACAGAGAAAGTGACAGCAAGAGGGCAAAGAGAAGAGGCAGCGGGCCTGGGTAATCTCAGCCTGAAAAGTGTGAGCTCATAGCATGTACAGAGCCAGACTGAGCTCAAATAAACAGCCGTGTACACAAGAGCCAGACCTCAGCCTTATCTAGCAGACATGAAATGTACTGCGCTCTTGAACCTGATCTGAGATCATATCTCCACAACCCACAGCCATCATAAGGGTGGTATGTAGCCTTAAATGGGTTGACATGCAGTTGCCAAGTTGTCTAACCTACGCATGAATGAATACAAGAGCAAGTATACAGTTTTTAGGCAAACATCCAAACATGTAGCCTTTCAAAGTATACTCCATTGTATAGTGTGCTCAGTACATGCGCACTACAAGGTTTCATCTTCATCTAGTGTCTGCGCTATTTCTCTCCATAATGGTCAAAATATATCTTGGTACTCTTTTAAACTAGACTTTTGTGTATATCTTCATCCCCTCACAGGTAGTGAAAAAATTGGCGGGTCAGTGTCACCAACTTGTAGAACAACTAATTAGAGCAAAAGAATTCAAAGGTAATATGGAGTACAAGAGTTTAGAGAGAAAATACACACACACAGGTTTTCAAAGTGGGGTCCAGGGACCCGTAGGGCCACAAGGGAGTGACAAGGGGTTCAGTGAAAGTCTATTAATAATAAAATATTAAAATAATAATAATAAAAAAAGTCAATTCTTAATCTATTTAACAGATCAAATTAGATTTTTGTTTAAACCAAAGTATACTTTGGGCTTAAGGCAACCCTACAAACATACCATTCAGTTAGGAACATTAAACCATAATGATCTTGAGAAGCAGATAATTCAACAGTCAACAAAAGACAACAGGGATAAGCCAAAACAGCACACACACACACACACACACACACACACACACACACCGAACACCATCCAAACAAGGCAGCGTTGACAAAATCTGCACCACATCACAGAAGATTTGTAAAGAAACGGAGGCATGAAAGGCCCGTTTGTGTGTTGCACACCCTAACTGAGAAAGTGAGGAGAAGCTGTGAAAACACAAGCAGCCTGAGAATGAGCGAGACACCCTCGCTGTGGTAAAGGCAAGTTGTTACAGGCACTCCGCTATCTATAATCGGTGTGGAAACATGAGCGATGAGCGAGGGTGTTGTGATCATGCTCAGATGACGTTCTGAAGACGTGACAAAGAGAGAGTGTACTACTGTACATGAGTGTGTTCCACATCAGTGAAGCACAGCGCTCGCCAAAGACCGTCTGTGGCTAGACTTGCATTCAGGTAAGGTCAGCAAGTTACAACATGCAGAAGGTGAAAATAATATTACACAAGTCCAATTATTTCTTATGCATGTGTGCCAGGGCAATTGAAATCACAAAAAGCACACTAAACAAAGTACAAGTCTGCACCTTCTGCAAAGATGCCAAGTTGTACTTGTAATCAAGCAGTTTCACAATATGCTGTGAACAGCACAACGTAAAGCATTCGTTTGTGTCAAGCCAGGGAAAGAGCAATTTGAAGTGAAACAACAGGCAAAATTTGTTTTGTCCTGTGATTCAGATGCCAACATTATTGCATTAATAATAATAATAATAATATAAAAAAATAAAAAAAATCACGCGACTCAAGAATATATTTGGAACGGACCATCATGCAGTCATTTATGCAAAAAAACTCCAAGATGTCCCCCTCTGTAGCCCAGGTTTGTAGAGTTCAGCTAGCAGGCGAGGTTAAGTGGGTTTGACTATTTGTGGCCGGCCATGATTGGAACGATAAACAGCACAAGCAGTGCTGGCAAGCCATGTAACCCTCCATATAACCAACCTCTGGCCTTCAAACGCAACACAAAATGCTAAATTTACATTTTCAATATTTTAAGATGAATAAAGGGATTTTAAGGGTAAATAAAAAGAACAAATTTTCAATGCATCTTTAAAGATACATCTTTTGTCTTTAATTTTTTCAGTGAAAGCGTAAATATAACTTCAATAAAGAATAAAAGGAAGCGTCAACAAGTTATTACTGATCAAACATACCAAACATATTAAAACTATGGATAATTCATTATTTTGAGTCAGAGTCACTTTTACCATTTTGACATGGTTTAGAGTGTCTCTTTAAGGGAGTTCATTTATATACAGTGCCCTAATATTGGCACCCTTGGTAAATATGAGCAAAGACAGCTAAGAAAAGTAAAATTCACAAAAATGTAACCTTTCATTGACGTAAAACAAATGGGAGTGTCTTATTATGAAATAAATGCCTTTCTCCAATGCATGTTGGCTACAATTACTGGCACCCCTAGAAATTCTTATGAGTAAAATATCTCTGAAATATAATATTCCCAATATTTATTTTGTTTTAGCACACCAGGGAGTCTAGGAGCATGAAATTGTCCAGTCATGCCCTGTTCCACAGGCGTATAAATATGAGGAAACACAAAGGCCAAATTCCCTTAATCATCCATCAGAATGAGTAAAACCAAAACCCAGCTTATTCAGTTGTCCGACACGACTGGAACTTCAAAAGGGACCTCGTTCTATGGGTGAGATGAGAGAAAAAAAAAGAAAAAAAAAAGAAAAAGAAAAAAAAGCTTTTTGGCAGCAAACCCACCAGATGTGTTTGGTGCAAACAGGGTAAAAAAAATACCCAATGCCCACGGTTAAATATACTGCTGGATCTTTAATGTTGTGGGCCTATTTCTTTTTTGCTGGAGGTCCTGGACATCTTGTGAAAATACCAACAAATGGCCACTGAGCACAAAATGAAGCTTCTGCCATGGCCGTCCCAGTTCCCTGACCTAAACCCCATAGAAAACGAGTGGAGTGAACTGAACATGGATCTGGGAATCTGAATGACCTGGAGAGATTCTGTATGGAGGAATGGTCTCTTGTCAGGTGTTCTCCAAACTCCAGGACTCGGAACTGCTATTGCGGGAAAAAGACGTTGCAATAATTGGGTGCCAATAATTGTGGCCAATGTGAACTAAAGAAAAACATTTATATCATAATGAGATTTATGAAAACTTGAACTGTTTACAGTTTTGCGACATTTAAAACTGGTGGACCAGCAAGATCTAGTATGGGTGGAGCTAACTAGCATAACGCTACTAAAATAAAAACCAAATAACTAAGGACTTCTTGTCGAAGAACACTGCTGACAATCACAACTGGTTATCAAATATGGAGAAATAATCTATTAAACAATGCTTTATTATGCACCTGGCTAGATATAGGAATTCATTTTTAAAAATTTTGCTTACTAACATGCTTTGCAGCCACTGTGAATGTTTATGTTGCTTCAAGTTCATATTGGTAATGCATGGTTTAGAAACGCTGCCCTTCTTACATTCATTCACTCTCCTGAAAACGATTACTGCCTCCTCTCGTCCCCAGACCCCTTGGTCCCATGGCCAACACAAATATTCTCCGCATCGCTTGTATGCGGAGCTGCCGTTAAACAGGCCTGCCAGAGCAAAGTGCTGGGTTTTCCTGAAACCCCCTGATTTATGCACACTGAAAGCAGAAACGCAGACACACTCCTGCTCGACACAGCAGGCCTCATTTCATGATCCAAACCTTATCGTGAACACCCATCACGCAGTTATACAAGAGAGGTTTTTCATTTATTTCAATTATTAAATGTCACATAAACACCATCGATTGTTGGCGTGAATCCTAACCGGACATGACCGTAATGAAGAATGAGAATCAGAGCTTCAGCAGAGAGGAAGATTTCAGCAAAGAGAATTCAAATGAAAGCTAAGGTTTGATAACCATTCTGAAGTCCACACCACAGCATTGTTTTGGATGTTCAGTCACAAAATATACATCATAAAAGCAGTTTTTTTTTAGGTTCTGTGTTAAAAATGACAGCGTGAACGCCAAGCGATCCAGGACTAAATGTATCGTTTGAGGTTGTGTGAAAAGGTTTTAAAAGCCAATCAGAACATATTAGATGTTTACGTGAGTGGGATTTTTGCCCAATGAGATTACATTGTGGGTGGAGCGAACTATCATAACGCTACTACAATAAAGAAATTGAGCATCAGTAAATAATGATAGAATTTGCATTTTGTGGTGGCATTTTCATTTGAATTTCCCAAATTGGGGGTTATGACATTGTGATGTCAAACATAAATGAAGTTAAATGATTATAGAAAACGTTAATTAAAAGGTAATATAAATACACTGTTAGAGTGACATGGATACTGGCTGTTAATCTCAGGACGAGGCTTTCTGGACTGAGTTTAATGGGGCCTTGTGTTATGCCCAGTGCGCATTGTATGATTTTGGGCTGTCCCATATGATATATGACCAATCGTGGAAATCTGTCGCCATGGCTTCTAAATGGTGGTCCTACGCCGTACAGTGAGGTTCAAAGATGGCTGTTGTCACGGTCTTGTGACCAAAGATAGCCTGCAATAATTTTCTGACAAGTTTTACTAACTTGCGTCGTAGCCTATGATTCAATAGGTGTAATCATCATACAGTATATGTCGTACCCAAGTTTATTAGACCCATGTCATACATTGTGATTTGTAATGATCTTATAGGATTGCAGAAATCACAAAGTCTGTAGCAGGCACTATTATACCTTCAGCTGTTGGAAGTCCTCCGCTTTGGGCCTCAGCTAGAGCCTCAATCTCTCCGGACTCCGACAGGTTAACATCAGCCACTGCAAAACAGGGAGGAGACCGTTAGTGCGGCATTAGTAAAGTCTTGTGCTAAAACAACCAAGGAATAAAAAGGAAGATCAGCTCTCAAATTTTCAGGACAAATATTCTGAATTAAGCATTTTTGTGATGCATATACAACACAAATGTCCGAGTAGTATAATAAAACTTGAAAATGATAATTTTTCACAGATTATACCAATGTGAATACAAAAGATTTATACATTTTCCAAGAAGTTGGCGCGTTCATATTTAAAATATATATTCTTTAAAGATTTCTTCTTTTCATTTTTATCTTGGATCATATTGTGCAATATAAGAAAATATCAGACTTAGAGTAAGGGTCTCTACACTAGAGAAAAAAAAAAATAAATTATAAAAATTTATTTTTTATAATAATTCACTAGATGGGATGCAAGCAAAAAGCAACTTTAGGCGGCTTCAAGCCTGCATGTTTCATCTAAAACGTCCTTCATCTGTTCCAAGAGCATCATATTTATCATAAAACACTCTGAAGATCGCATTACTGCTGACGGTGTGGTTTCTGAGATGCTACATGAATACCCTACATTTAGTTAATCACACACACAGCCAACAAGAGTGGAGTTTAGATGGTAACTGGGCCGGTGTTTAACAAGCTCACTGTATGTGGTTAAGGGCAAATTACATCCTTGTTTAACAGTGTGGAATGACTTCCTTCTGAAACTGAAAACAACGTGAGAACAATTACATATGAGAAACATGGGGCATAATTTATGCTCCATTAATATGATGTTGCAATGCACCCTCAATTATTTCTTTGTTTCAACTGTTCCAATAAATTAAATTGGGTTTTTTTTTTTCATAATAGGCAAATTATCCTCAAATAAAAGAAAGTTGGCAATGTGCGTGTTGAAAACCACATTTGACATGCTATAAACTGCTGGTCTAGTGCTGTATTCAAGTTCAAGTAGTATTCCATAATGCACTGCCAGCTGAACCATTGAGTGATTAGGACGCATCCACATAGTCCTAACAAACACACCACTTGGAAGACATTCGATGGGTCATATTTCACCCAAAACCTACTGCAACACCGTAATGATAATGATCCCATCCTGTTCTTTTTATTTACAGTATAAAATATACATTTGATGCATTGTGGTAGTAAAGCAATCAGATTGGCCATGTGTAAAGGTGCCAAAAGACATGCCATTCAACTATTTATGCAAAATATACATATTCATCTGTGCTGAAACAAAGAACTGCAATGATTAGGAGGATCCTGATGAAGTTGATGATTCTCCTGATCGAACACAGACAGTTTAAAGTCTTAAAGAATCAATCTTATGCCATCTTGAATAATTATCTGCCATAAGACACCATCTGTGTGTTTTCAGAGCCGGCAAGGGACACTAAGGTTAACAAAAACCCCCACACAATTTCTTGTAGTTGAGAAGTTCAATTCGCCTAGAAAATATTTGAAACATTCCAATGCCTGAAATTCATGCACAATTCAAAAGCATGAATCAGATAACAGAAAAGGCTGTTTTTTTTTTAATGTACACACAGGACTAAAAAAGCACATCAGAACTGGAAAGGTTTCAGAAAAACAGCATTATCATAACAGCGTATTTCCTGCTCCTGCACCAAACACAATTAAAAATGTACATTTAGTGGCAAAACTTCAAAAAAATGGTTTTAACTAGATGGTCACATCATGTCTCCTCATAAATGAGGAATTCTAAAGGACGATCACTATTACTTCTATATCTTATATCTTAAAACTTTAGTGAAAAGATACAGCCTGCGATAGATCATTAGTGATAATACTTTCTAATTCAATGAGAACAGGGAAGTCGTCACTACAGCTCTAACTATACGACACATAAGAATGATATCATTGGACTCACTATTAGAATGATATTTTTCCAGCTGATGAACGATAAAAGTATTTACACCCAATCAGAATCCACTCGACTTCAAAGATGTTGAGCATTTAAAACAGCAGATACAATAACCGCAGTGCACGCTTACAATAAACACAATGTTATTGTCGGTTGGTGTGGATGCTAACATAGTTCTCTTTCTTGGTGTAAACGAGTCTTAAATGTCTTCAAGTCAATACAAATGATTAGGCAGATCTGTGTAGTAAAATTCTGAGGACAGCATATTATGCAGAAAGACCAGGCTTGCTTCCATTTTTGTAGAACCATAATTACATCTTAAATTTAAACCATTTATTTAATTTAAAAAAATGAATAATTAAACACACATGTAGTTTAGCACCTCTGAGCACTGAACGGGTGTATCCGCTCTCAAATAATGTGCAAAAGGATTTCTGCTCTTGGAAAAGCCAAAGGCAAAACAAAGTGAATAATTAGGCTGACTTTGGCAAGGAGTTGTGGGAGCAAACTGAGATGAATATACAAATAAGCACATGGTATTGTCTGGAAAGCAAGGCAATTTACATGCACACTGACTGACAAATAAAGACCAAGTTGATCATTTAGGCTTATGGTTCACAAATTCTCTATAACTGGTTTTGAGCTCGCTTAAATTTGCTCTGCACATACTACAACAACAATTTTACTACTAAATAAAAATTAAAATCCTTTCTCTAATCTCTGCATAATATTCAAATAACAGTGGTTCTCATCCCGGTTCCTGGAGGCCCCAAGCTGTTGACTTGTAGATTCACGTTCAATCAGACTGCATTAAGTTAATATGAGAAATGATATTTATAATAATAATAATAATAATAATAATAATAATAATAATGCTGTAGAACTTTCTTAGGTTTATCTATCTTTTTTGTATCAGTTTGAGCAAACTGAAAAGGTTATATAGAACTACTTACAATACCACAACAAGTTGTGTATATGTGCTGAAGTGACTTGACATGACTTTAACCGCAAAATATAAAGCAAAAACACTAGGCTACATAGAGCTAAAACATTTGGTTTTTTTCCTCAATAAATAAGTCTTCATGACTCCCCATGCTTTGACCCAAAAGATTTTAAAATATGCTTATAAAAATAGTTTTCTAGGACACCTAGAAGGAAAAGATTCACGAAAAACTTAAGAAAGAAGCTAAGAAAGGTCTAAATTCTAAATTGTTAAATTCTAAAATGTTTAAGAATGCTCTTGAAAAAAATTAATCTTAAATTCTAAAATTCAGTAACACCAAATTTAGTTACTTTTCACTATTAACTGCTTATTAGCATGCATATCCACTGTAAACCCTAACACAAAATAATTAATTGGTTTGAGTAGAGCCAACTCAAATTAAACAAATTAGTTCAATAAAACTGACTTATGAGAATTTTTTACTTTTTCTTTTGATTTCACAAAACTGACATATTAAGTAATCTGAATAGTTTCATTGTTTTGAGTTTTAGCAACTTGATTCTTTTAATTTAGATAAACTTAAATTGATCTGAAACTGGCCTGGGATTTCTATTTCTCAGCATGCTTTGCCATGACACTCGAAAGGGAGAGTAAATTAAAAAAAATTAAGTGTTGAATTATGTTTTTGGTGCAAGATTAATGTTAAGGTGGAGATTTAAGCGGTGTCCCAAATCGCATACTTGTGCACTATTCTATAACGTTTTTAAGTATAAACCGTGTAAGTAGTGTGTTCACATTGAAAATTCAAAAAGAAAAAGTGCACTTTAAATACCCGGATGATGCACTAAATTAACAGAAAAAAAAAAAGTAGTGTGGAATGTTAGACCCTTCATGCACTGACGGAACAGTCACAGCGTTAGTTACGTAGTGGAGGGCGAGGCACTACCAGATTCTGACGTTGAATGACAAAATAACCATGTAAACTTCATACACTACACGGTTGAGTACATAGTGCCCAAGTACATAGTGTATAAGTGCATAGTGCAGTGCGTCATTTGGGACACAGCTTCAGTAGTGTTTAATGTTTTGCTATGCTAGTTTAAAATAGTTTCTGTTATGTTTTATTTTGTAGGGTTACCATTATGGTGACGAGTGGAGCACTTAGTTTGTGAACAGATACATGTTAAATGTTTTATATTGCAGTCCTCATTCAACAAGTGCTATGCTACGCTAATGCTATCAAAGCATTGTGTTACCAATTAGCAAGGTAGCATTTATTGAATTAGCTAGTTAAAGCTAGACAAGTTTCCACTACTACAAATATATAAGTTGAGATTAAATGGTCATTTAAATTAAATGTACGAATTGGCTTACTCAAAACATTTCAAGTTCTGCTTGCTTAAACTTCATAGTTAGTTAATAGTGAGAATTGGACCCTAATCTAAAGTGTGACCCGAAAGGAAAAATAAAAGGCTTTCATTCAACACAATGACAAATAACCTCAAGTCCTGCAGATCCCTGTAATAATCATAAGCATGCACAATGTTTTCAGTGCGACTGGCTCAGCACACTGAGTTTGTATTTTCTTTTGTAATTTCTTGTAATGTCTATGGTCACCTTATCTTATCAGTTCCCAAGTCACCTCTGCTTGAGGACTGAACCTGCAGCCTTCGTCTTAGCAGCCCAGAGCAGTAATCAGTAGGCTGCCACCACACTGGAGGGAGGCCAACAAAAGGGCCAGTGTCGAGACCTGGGAAAAGACGCTGATCTAATTATTTTGGCTCGGGGTGCCTGCGAGCACTCAACCATCTGAATCACCATCTTTCACAGCGGATTCTCCTTTTTCAGCGAGTTACTCGCCTGGCAACTGTCGGCAAGCAGGCCACTCTGAGAGCTCATAAAGAGGTGATGGCAAACAGCACGATGGCTGAAGTACGCCGAGCTGCCCCCGTGGGAGAGTCCGGCTCCAGGATGGGGGCAGCACACCCTCAGCCAGACTGAGAATGTAGAAGCTTGTTAACACTCCATCTTGTCCTCTGGAGAACCGTTTAGTCAGGAACTGGTTGCCAGATTCATAAAATCAACGAGTGGGATAAAGGGGAGAAACTTGGAGAAGCCGAACACATTGGGAAAAACAACACTTAAGAACCCATTTAGTTAAATTGTAACAAACTGAGAAGAACATTGCATTCTTTTCCAAAATTAGATGTTTTGTTTAGGACATGACCATACACCTACGAGAAACTGTGTAAACTTTTAAAAGAGGGATTCTGTACTTTTTGGGTTTTCTGACTGGGCACATTCCTGGCCTTATTGAGTGCAATCGCTCAATCGTCAGCTCTGATATGCAAAAATGAGGCAGACAATTCACTTCCAGACCTGCTTTACCAGCACATCTGCAGATGTACTTAACAAGAGGTGCCAAGCACGAAAAACAGCTCCTGGTGGTTCCTGACAAGCACAGGCCACATAAGCAATGACCTGGTGAAAGGATCGTCACGACATTCCTGAGCCGTTTGTTTTCTTACCTCATTTAAAGAACGAAAAACCCCAAAACAGGTTTCGTTAGATCCATTTACACAACAGCCGGTTGATATGGTTAGTGAGGTCAGCAGTGGCTCATTAGTCCGAGATTCACTTCTTCCAATAGTGTTAAAGGACATCTGAGACCTGGATCAAAGCCTGCATTGTTCTAAATTGGCAACTAAAAGGTAACAATCGCCAATGCTGTCAATTCCCCAAAGCTCAAAATGATGTCCAATCCTATAACATCATGTGACAACATCAAAACAAGCCCTGCAATTGCTGACCATGTATACTTCATCCATTCATTCTCCAAAACACTGTAGGTTCGCAGAATCAGTACTGTAAATAAAACCTTAAAACACCTCTTTTCAATAGACAAGTATTTTAAGAGCAACCTGACTTAATACAGTATAAACCATAATGAAATAATCCACAATTTTGTACTAACAAACACGGTTTTAAATATCAGATGTTTTTTTGTTTGTTTGCTTGTCAACCCGAATGCTATAGCTATTTTTCCTATAATGCTGTGGTTGTGTGATGAGGTTTTCATACTGACTTTACCACATCTTCACTGCTGATTTCATATACCATGCGAGGCGCTGGAAGTTGTTCAGTTTGTAACCAAAAAGCCAATTGGCTAGCCATTGGCTCTGAACCAAAAGCAAATTAAAAAATAAATAAATCACACAATATGTCCCAACATGCACATGCTGGCTAACAAACTGGGAGATTTTGTTGTAGTATGCATTTAACAAGAGGATTGCATGTTGTACGTGGCAAACAAAACTGATTTGAGGTCTCTCAAAAAGCCCACTCATTCCTGGGGAGGTTGCCTTAAAAAGATAATCCAACAATTGTTTCAAATACATACTTCAGTGGTCATTTAACAAATCAACCAAGAAATTCCCAAATCAAATTCTGGTACTCAGTTTCACAAAAAAACACAAGTGCTGACAAGGGTTTCTTACATAGAAATCAATCAATCAAATCTGTTTTTAATACAAGAACTTGAGGACCACCATCACACAGTAAACAATTGCTGGCGAGACCATTGGAAACCGACTTCAAAAGAGATGGTAAGAGCAAACATTTGTTTGCAGTTCAAACCATCCAGTTTTCCCCCCCTTAAGGCCTGAAACATTCTGAGAATCTGAGCAGAACCTGCCAGATCTACACTATACTCTAACAAAGGCAACTTTAGATCTTTAAATCAATTCATCGGGGAATAACTATTTGAAATCAATATATTGAAGGAAGATGCTGGAATCAGAACCGTAAAAAATATTTACATGGGAACAGACGCATGTAATTCTAAGAGAGATATTTCCATTCGTCAAACTGGCAGAGAAGTTGAGAGAAATACATCGATTTCATTCAATAAAGAGAATGTAAATCTATAAAATAAAGTTAATCTAAATCTTAGATTTGGATGTAGATATAGACATAGATAAACACAGATTAGATATAAATTGGGTGCAGAATTTACTTTGAAACAAATGTCACAAATACAAAGAATCAGCAAATAATTAAATTGCATTAAATGTGAAATTTTCAAGTAGAAAGACTGAAATAATATTTTCATGTGAACATACTCCAATAATTGTCTGTACTACAAATTATTTTTACAGTGAAGATCTTTACAGATATTCACATCTATCCATCCATATCTAAATTTATTTAAATCCATCCATTTATTCACCTTTAAAATGATTCTCATCCATCCATAAAATGATTCATATCCATCCATAAACCTTTAAATCCATAAAATCAACCCATCCATATCATCCAGCCATCTCATCCATACATCCATCCATCGATCCATCCATAGATCGCCAATTACCAGAAATAAATCTCACTAGTGACATAAAATAAATAAAAATAAATAAATAAAAGACAATGGTTGTATTTCCCAAAAGCATCATGAGCCCAAGTTGATCGTGGAGACCATTGCCATCAGTGTTCTTTATGATAAACTTAGCTCACAACGCTTTTGGGAAACAGAGCCCATGTCAATGAATGCACAAGTTTTTTTTCTTAAATTTCTTTTTTTTCAACTGCAGTCTCTGAAAAGTGTCAAATTTAAAATAGATCAAATAAAAAAAAAAATTATTGTTGACCGCTGTTTAGGATTTACCTTAAAATTCAGTTAACTGTGTACAACGTAGACAATGAGGCAACTGGAGTTTATGACCGAGTTATCATGTGATGGAGCCGTGCATGTGCAATGTCATAATTCCTGACTGGACTGGAGTCGAGATAGGAAACAGAACATTTGTCACTAAACAAGGGAAGTGCAAAACATGAAAAAGTCAAGAGTGATAGGATTCCATAAGAGTAGAGTATTTTTTTCAGGGCAAAAGTGTAATTACACGGCAGCATGCAAGCTTTGCTCAGATCTTCCACACAAATGATGGGATAATAACAGCTCTCTCCACAGACATAAATTCCCTCTGGGCACTCTGTTTATCTGCAGGAATGCTGGTAGTCATAACAAGACTAAATATATAAAGTGTAATAGGTCATCAAATAAAATGAGGAGCATAGTGCAAATGAGATCACAGTACTGCCCAATGCATTGAACGATGACGTACAGCGGCAGCCACAGCTTGCCAAACTTCAAATCGTCATCAAAATCATCAATTGTCAAGGTAATCATAACAACAAAACAATAAATGTTGGTTAGCAGAAAAATTCACTTGGTCTTAAAAGTAGTCATGTTCAGGTTTGTAAGTAAAGCTGAGCTTTGGTGTTACAGGAGCATGCCTCTGTGTCAAACTAACTATAAAAACTGTCAAACTAGCTCTAACATCCAGCAATGACCTTTTGAAAGTATGTAATGCTCCGACTGGAAAGCTGACAAAACTCACACTAACAAAACGTCAGGCAGTTACAGCCCACCTCGCTGGCTCGTGTCAGACGACATGCTGCAATTTACATCCGCTGACACGAGGAGAACTTAAACTCCCCCCCGGAGAGCAGTCTCCACAGTCTATAGCTCTGCAATGCTCACGATGTTGGCAAAAATCGTCCCAAAGTGGGGCAGTGGGCAATATTCAGCAGAGAGGAAAGAGGAAACTTTCAGAGTGCTTCATCTGACATGTTACAGAGCAGATTCGTGGACCGTCTGCCAACATAATCGTTTATTTTAGAAACCATCCTGTTATTAGAGCAAAGCAATAAATTCCATTTACATGAGGTGGCCATTGAGTCGCACTATTCTGTGTGCCATCCTCAAAGAAAAACACTGCGCTCTTAACAATTCTAAAGGGTTTTAAACAGCAATGCCATAGAACCACCATTCTGGGCTCCGCAAAGAACCGTCCAGTGAACACTTCTTTTTTTAATGTGGAGATTAGTACTCACAAAAACCTTTTGTGCAATGGAAAGATCACATTGTTGTTAAAGGTTCTTTATGGAACCACAGATGCCAATGAAGAACCTACACTTTTAAGAGCAGGTCTTATTGCTGGTCTTGAGCAGATGCAACCCATCAAAGCAAGGTTTAAATCAAAACTTCAACCTGAAGTTAAAATGTTGAACTATTCTATAAAAAATTTAAAAAAATATAGCACCATTCTTTAAGGAACTCTGCAAGCAACTCACCATTTTTATCATGCGTGACCCGTGCTGGCAAAAGGAGTCGGAATGCGTACAGGATAATTTCGAGCTACAGGCAGGCAAAACACAATGTCGATTTTAAGGTTCACACAAAAATGAGTTCATTACGCCCTTGCCTAGCGATCCCAATGCTCCAAATAGCAGTTAAACATCTAAAAAGTATCTTTATTTGTACCGTTTTCTGAGAGGAGTACCTTTCCTTTGTCTATGAAAACGATCTCACTCACGCTGACTGACAGATCCGACACGTGCGCACAAAGGTGCCTCTTCACACAGAATTGCCATACTTCAAAATAACCGTCTTGACGAGTATTCACGCAAACATTATCTGTCATGTCTTAAATGAACGTTTGGTTACCTGTTGTGGAAAAAACATCTGATGTATAACATTATAAAACATCAGTGCGGTACAGTAGGTCTTAATATACATTAATATTAATCAAAGAATTGTGGCATCATGGAAAAATATATTTCTATAGATATTTGGTGTTGACTTGGTGTGTGTCAAATGTTGTGTTATTACCAGTGATTTTAAGGTATGGTTGCTAGGTGATTTTGAACTAGATTTTTCTCTCTATTGACTTCAAACAGGTGTAGCTCAGTCCTTTTTTTGTCCGATTCAAACAAATCATACATCATTTTGAAGGAAAATAACTAATTTTTGAAAATGTGCTCTTTGTGACTCATTTTGCCAACACGGGTCTCATGGTACTCCTTGGACAAACTCAATTTAATTGAGGTCAGGTTTTCCATCCAATAAATGTGTGTAGCCTCAACTCATAAAAAACTAATTAATGCAATGAAATGTAATTGAGTTGGTCCAACTCAATTTTGTTAAATGCAGTTTAAATTATATTTATATGCTTATAAAATTCCTTTTTTATACTTGTCAAACTTAAATTAAAACATTTAATTGGAAAATCAATTATAAGCAGTTTCATTCATAATCATACACAATGTATAATGAAAATGTAAGAAAAGAGGCGTCACCGAGTGACCACAGCCTAAGCACAGACGCCACTCTTCAGCATAACCACAAAATTAAAACACATTACAGAAACTCCTCTAAATGTCCAACATAACAGACCATTAAACCCTAACATTAACTAACAACATCTTTCCCTCCCTTTATAGAACACACACACACACACACACACACACACACACACACACACAAAAAACACTTTAATCCCTACATTTACTCTCCCTTGCAAAGCATGCTGGGAACTACAGATCCACTGCCCAGTAACCGGTCAACACAAATATTTCATGTAGTTTTAACACAACTTAAGCAAACTTCAGTTTTAAATATATTAGGTTGATTGAACACAATTAAAATAAGTTGTGACAAAATTTGATTTAAGTGGACAGAATTTAAATGTGTCATATCTATGAAGGGCCTGAATCATTTGTTTGAGTGTAGTTATAGTGTCCATGCAACCATTTTAAAGAATCAAAAAAGTAATCCATGTAATCCTCATAATCCATGTGCTCCATGCATGTGTTTCCCAATGTTTAAACAGGAATGCACTGTAAAACATGACTTTTCGAAGTTGTAAATACAGTTTACAAGAAAATACTATTTCAACATTTCCACGTCAAAATTTCATGTTTAATTCAATGTGTTACTTGTCGTTCTTTGTAATTATTTGTAAAATTTACAAGCAATTTCGGAGTGAAAATTGCTTCCAAGTAAATCACACCAACATTGTTGTGTAAAATATCAAGGTGAATAAATGCTGAAAGAATTTCCCTTTTTGTGTGAGCTGTCGCTTTAAGGTTTGCCCCTATAAAAAATTATTGTTAGAATAGCAAACACTGCTTAGTTAATTAGAAGGGGGTGTCCACATATTTTTGGTCATATAGTTTATAACAGAGGAAGCCCGGTAGAACATATCCAAAACATACAGTTGCCTTATTGTAGAAGAAACACTCATTTAGAGTTCATAAAAGAGATGAAGGCCACCTGTTCATTAAAAGCAGTGAAAGATAAATGGGAGAAATGTTATGTTTGGTCATGCATTGCTGGACTTGCTCGAGCAGGTCTGAGAACCACTGAGCCTTTATTGAGACATCTTCTGGTTTTCATCACCTCCAGCCTGTCAATAGCCAACTGCACGCCTCTGGGGACAGACCTTCACAGATGTACAACTCCCACAAAAGCGCTCGAACAGATGCGGAAACCAGAGTTTCAAAATAATCATTTTCAATGTGCATCCAACAGTGCTAATAAACCTTTTGTTGTTGGTGATCGCATGCTTTACAGTACTTTATCTTGTAGAACTTTGCTGAGAATTCCATTATGAATAATGCTTTGACAAAAGGCAAGACTTGTGTGCAAGTTTTGCTTTTGCATGATAAACTAGGCTATATGTGAACCAAAATGTCAGTGTTGCCAGCAATGTCCAAATAGTTAATGCAGAACATTGAAGTTCTAACAATAGGAAACTGAGGCAGCAATTTAGAGAGTCTGTTATGGTTGGGAATCAAGAATGTTTGATAGCATGCATGAACACAGACGGTCAACACATGTGCACTAGAAAGTTTCGTCCTTTACCAGTGTAGAAGTTATGAACGCTAAAAATATTTTTGTATTCGTTGCATGCAACCTCCCGTTTATTATATGTGGTTCTGTTATCAGGGCTGGAATGCCATTGTTCTTCCATAGGTGTGGACAGAATTCCACATTTGTTCTGTAAGCAAAAAAGTGTGTCCAGTGTAATCAGGACTAGTTATGGCTCCCTCACAGCAAAAACAGAACTCCCTAGGAAACAAAAGAAGTAAACACAGCTTTCCGTGGTATTTATGCTCCTTCCGATGCAGTTCCTTAGCCCCTTTTGCAGAGTCAAGACGCCCTGTCTCTAGGCAACATGAGACTGCAAAGTTGCTAGATGCAGTACATGCTTATATTGCCAAAAGTATTGGGACACCACTCCAAATCACTGAATGCAGGTGTTCCAATCACTTCCATGGCAGCAGGTGTATAAAACCAAGCACCTAGGCATGCAGATTGCTTCTACAAACATTTGTGAAAGAATGGGTCTCAGTGGAGCTCAATGAACTCAAGCGTGGTACCGGTTGCCACCTGTGCAATAAATCTATTCGTGAAATTTCCTCACTACTAAATATTCCAGTCAACTGTTAGTGGTATAACAACAAAGTGGAACAACTGGGAACAACAGCAACTCAGCCACGAAAAATCACAGAGCAGGGTCAGCGCATGCTGAGGTGTGCAGTGCACAGAAGTCGGCAACTTTCTGCAGAGTCAATCGCTACAGACCTCCAAACATTGTGTGGCCTTCAGATTAGCTCAAGAACAGTGCATAGAGCACTTCATGGAATGGGTTTCGATGGCCAAGCAGCTGCATCCAAGCCTTACATCAAGTGCTATGCAGTATAGAAGTTGGGCTTGGCCTCTTAGCTCCAGTGAAATGAACTCTTAATGCTTCAGCTTACCAAGACATTTTGGACAATTTCATGCTCCCAACTTTGTGGGAACAGTTTAGGGACGGCCCCTTCCTGTTCCAACATGACTGTGCACCAGTGCACAAAGCATCGGTCCATAAAGACATGGATGAGCGAGTTTGGTGTGGAGGAACTTGACTGGCCTGCACAGAGTCCTGACCTCAACCCGATAGAACACCTTGGGATGAATTTGAGTGTAGACTGCGAGCCAGGCGCTTCTAGAAGAAGAGTCAAAAATTCCCATAAACACACTCCTAAACCTTGTGGAAAGCCTTCCCAAAAGAGTTGAAGCTGTTATAGCTACAAAGGGTGGGATAACTCCATATTAAGCCCTACGGATTAAGAATGGGATGTCATTAAAGTTCATGTGCATGTAAAGGCAAGCGTTCCAAAACTTCTGGCAATATAGTGTATCTTAGCTGCATTTTATGCATCCTAAACAGGCTACACACATTAAATAATATTGTTTGGACTTTTTTTGCATAATTTGACAAAAGGCTTGGTTGGAAATGACAAAAAAATAAATCATTTTCATACCTTTTACTACTGGAGCAAATTTGGTTAATATAGTGTACATTTTGAACCACTGTAACAAATTTTCAGTTGAAGATCATGGACTCATGGTCAGTTGCACACTGTGCAGCTTCTGCACTAAAACAAACTAGTTTTGTTGATGTTTACAGTAAGTGCTATAAAGTTAATTACTGACTGGCGTCAGTACCAATACACAGTAAACTGATTTACAAAACTCACTTTTCTTATTTAAACTGCTAACTCAAACCCGAAAGTGCCCAAACAAAGGTTTAGATTTGCATAAGGCTAAGATATAAGTCTATGACAGTATGCCAGTGGCTATAGAAATGCAATAATACAGTAAACTTTAAGTGTTTCCTGCTGGGAAAACATAAATCTTTAGAAACTTGAAGACTTAACTTGTTGACATTTACATAAATCACAGTGTTTTCTGACAAATGAACAAAAGTACATAACATTTGGAAAATAAAATAAACTCTTGTTTTTGTCTGAAAACACTTTATGGTGTACAACAGTAAACGCCAAATGTGTTTTCAGGCAAAACAAACAGTAAATCTGGCAGATAAAACAAACAACTGCTGTGAACAAAATAAAACAAAGTTCTTTCAGAAATATGAAATTTTATGACTATGATAAAGCTTATTGAGTCTTCGTCACACAGGACGACTCGTTCAGTCAGGTCCAGTTATTCTTCTGAACACCCTCAACCATATTTGGAAAGGTCATCAGGGGCTTCATGCAGTTAACAGGACTGATGTGTCACGGACAGGAAATGGCAGAGTCATTCATCTCAGACAGCGAGGAGGAGCCCTCAGGGAGGCCTGGGCTTTAGAGCCATCTAATGACACCAGCATCGCCAGACACAAGAACCAAAAGAAGTACTGTAGACTATCCCAGGGTTCAAGATACAAGAACTTAATTGGATTACATTACATATTAAAATACTCATAAATCAGACTACAGATACATTTTAATTGAATACATAATTACATATTCACAAAATGTTAGTGACAAAATGTTAGTTAGTGAAATCAATGTGATAAATGAGTTAGGTCAAAAGTAATCTAAAAAAAGTACCGTATATACCCGAATAGAAGACGACCCTGAATAGAAGACGACCCCCCCATTTTCCAGACTTATTTTTGGGGAAAAAAGGTGCTCGCAACCTCCAAACATTGCATTCTGTGACTCCAAATTTTTTTGTCAGCTTTGCAATTATTAGATGATTCTGCCTCATTCACGACCATAAGATTAAAGTTGGTGTCATAACTGTTTCGAACGTGTTGGTTTATTTGACCAACTTTTGAAGCTCTTTTCTCAAGATGATCTTGACTTCTCCATGGCGGCACTTTACTGTTTATTTAATTCATAACACTGTCACTTATTACGTAGCCTATAGTGTTGGCACCCTCTACTGTTTCCCCCTGCTTTCTCCCTTTCCCCCGTGATTTTGTCTATATCGCGAATATAAGACGACCCCCCATTTTTCAGCCTATTTTTAGGACACAAACCTAGTCTTATATCCGGGTATATACGGTAAAATCACAAAGTAGCCATTACCTAAAATGTATAATATAATTCTAAATCAACAGCGGTTTACACAAACCCACAGAAAACGAACCATAAATTCAGAGAGAAGAACAATGCACAGTAAGTACGTGGATTATATACAGTAGTGGCCAAAAGTGATGTCCGGAAGCAATATTTGCTTCTAGGTACTATTAAACAAGTCTGCGGTAAACTGCGGTTCAAGTCTTCCCAATATAACGCACTCCTTATATTTTGATTAAGGTATTGAAAAATGACAAAATTATTTGGCAGGAAAGGCAAACTCCAGCATATAATTAATATAATTAAATATCCTTTTTTTTTTTTTGCATAATACAATAAATACTTTTTTAAAATTTAAGTATATGCTGGAGTTTGCCTTTCCTGCCAAATAATTTTGTCATTTTCAATACCTTAATCAAAATATAAGGAATGCGTTATATTGGGAAGACTTGAACTTAGTTGTTTAATATAACCTGAAGTGTCCTTAGAAGCAAATATTGTGCAAATATCCCCTCCGGACATCACTTTTGGCCACTACTGTATGTGTGTATATAATATGTTTATATAATATAATATATCCACACACTGTGCATCAGGGCCGTAACCACCATAGACATTGACAAGTACCCACCAAATTGCCAAAAGAATGTGAATCTTCACAAAAGAAATGGTCAAATTGCCGCCCCAATGTTCAATGTTCAAGACATGGTTACAGCCTTGCTGTGCATTGTTCTTCTCTCTGAATTTATGATTTGTTTTCTGTGGTTTTGTGTAAACCGCAGTTGATTTCTTGGCCTGTAATTAGATAATCAACTTAACTTCAAGTGAGAAAAAAAAAAAAAATATCAGGCCAAAAAAATCAATTTCAAACTGTTGCAGTGAAACGGTACTTCACTTGTCAAGTCTGAGAACAGATGTGTTTTTTGGCCTGATTAAAAAAAAAAAAAAAAAAAAAAAAAAAAAAAAACCTTTTTCACACCAAATACAAATATTCAGTAGCACAACGATTGAGTTAACATGTGGCCACCAACGTTTTACTATTTGTTCAGTGATAAACTGTGCCAGCCAATAAGATTAGAGCTTTGTGTTGTGTCTAGAGCCCCTGCATATATAAAGTCACTGAAGGTCTCACTATCACACACACACTAAAACAAAATGCACAAATAAATACAAACACTAAACTCTATAGCATAAAAATGAATATGGCAGAGTAGCTGAATGGTGCACTGCACCATCTATTGCACCAGTGTGAAATTGCTTTTTGTTCCAAGCCATGGATATTTGTGTCACTCTTTATCAGTGGACCATTTACCTGAGATTTGTTTCATTTAATTTTACATGGTATTAAATTTCAATACTTTATTACTTTTGCATTTAGGAGCATGACATGTGCTAACAAACTATCGCTTATAAATCAATAGGTTTACATTTTACCAACATTGCGGAATTGCTTCCATTTGGCCAATGCTTCATGCGATGAGTAGTTTGTTTCCTTCAGCACCTCTGTCTCTTATTCCCCATTTTCAAATATGTTGTGGTGTGATTCAGCAAATAATTCCAGAACTCAATGAACACTTCACTGGTTACAAGCCATTTCTAAACAACTAGGCTATTAATATTCTGGCTTGTGAAATGGCCAAAATCAGCCCTCAAAGTGCCATTTTCCTCTAGAAAACAAATGTAGCACACATTACACAATACATACATATTTTAATGTGATTCAGGGACAAAGACGGCTAAAAATACTCTACACTGCAAAACAAATGATGTGTAGTACAAGACAAAAATCAACAAGGGTAAAACCATTCACCGATGCACTTACACACATTTTCTTCTCTGCATTTCTTGCTTGCTTCCTAATCTAGTTGTCAAATAAACCTGGCATTGTACATTATGAATATCGTTGGCTCCTCTCGTGCAAGTCACCTTGGATGAAAACATCTGCTAAATGCAAACATGTAAATCAGGAGATATTTTATGAGATTTAGTAAATGGAAAGACTTGTTAGAGTTTAAATGTACAGTTAAGCTGGCTTTGCAACATGCGCTATTGCTAGCTAGAACTTAAATTTACTAAGTTTGTCCAACAAAACAATATTCGTTTAAATGGACATGTTCTAGTCTTGTTCGAATAGACAGTACAAACCTAAATTAACTGTCTGGAAACTGGAAATATTTTATTTAAACATTTTATTCAATTTAATTAGGTTCAGTAAAAAAAATTTTAGTTTAATCTACACACACACACAAAAAAACCCATTAACAGCCACTAAAGACTGCACATAGCAAATTGAAAATTCTCAGATTAAATCCAGAGCAAACATTTAATCTGAGAATCTACCCACAAGATCCCATGATGCTTCTCAGAAGTCTTTCCATTAAAACCCTTTAAAATGTGGCAATAAGTGTATAGAATTTTGAAATAATACGATTTCAGCAATAACTAGGTTGTTACAGACAGAAAAAAAAATAACTAATCAGGGCTGGCGTGATAACCGCGATATTGTAATACCGCGATACTGACAAGACAACCGCAGTAACTGCGATACTTGCGGCGCATTGCTGGTCAGCTGAGCCTAAAGTGGCGGTCAAAGTTAAAATAATTAACACCTTGTTTCATTACATATATCTTTGAATGTATCTGTGTTTTGAACAGTTTAATGACTCACTCAAGGACAGTCCCCTGTCGCCACCTAGTGGTGTAACAATGTAACTGCACTGAGTGACACCCTGTCTAGAATGCGCAGAGACGAGCAATGCTGATACTGGTGAAATATCAGCAGAAAGCCTCGTCAAGTGAGATTCGAGGATCAGAACTAACTATAATAATAATAATAATAATAATAATAATAAGTTACATTTATATAACGCTTTTCTGGGTACCCAAAGCACATTACCACCACCAATGTGCAGCATCCACCTGGATGATGCGACGGCAGCCATATTGCAATAGACAGAGTGATGAAGCCAATCGGTATATGGGGATTATTAGGAGGCCATGATGGACAGAGGCCAATGGGCAAATTTGGCCAGGATGCCGGGGTTACACCCCTACTGTTTTTCTTAAGGACATCCTTGGAATTTTTTTATTTTTTAATTTTTTTAAATGACCACCTCGGTTTAACGTCTCAGCCGAAGGACGGTATATAACAAATATAAATACAACAATAGCCTAATGAGCTTATTGTCAGGTTTATGTTCTGTTATGCGGACACTTATTTTCACATTTGCTTCCGTTTACTTCCACCCTCCATTTAATTTCGGTTTAATTGGTTACTGAATATGTACTAGTTTTCGTGCCTGCTGACCACATCACCACACTTATTTATACAGCATTATATACATATAAATAAATCAAAGGCGATAATACCGCGTCGCACTATTGAGCCACTCAAAATTACCGCAATTCCTTCCGCAACAGTCCAACAATAAATACATAATAGTAATAGTTTACACGGTGATAATGGCAAACCAAATCAACTAAACAGCAATTTCATGCAATCGTGTGACCACTTTCTTTTGCCTGAATGATCATGGAGAATAGAACAGAATAGACTCTTTATTGCCACATGAACAGGCAAGTGGAAACGGTCAAAAATATAACTTTACAGTTAAAAGAACCAATCATCTTTTTGCTCAATATGCCGTTTGTTCATCAAGTCAGAAAACACAAATACGAAACTACAACAACAAATGAAAGTACTGTTCTGTAAAGCCTCACTATGTCAGTATGCTATGGTATGAACATAGTACTCAAATATACATCAAAGAAAACCCGTGGAACACATACAATCATCTAACCCGTCTCCGTCTCTACTGCGCCAGTGCCATGTGCTCAGCAGATGTGGGAAAACAAGTGCTTTCCTTTTGTACCTCAATCTTGTTCTGTATAGAGGCTTGACAATATCCGGCTTACAACCTCAACGCTCATTAATAAAACTCTGACCCTACTTCACAAAGCTCAGAAGTCCAGAAATGTGTATTCCTTCATGTCAGTTAGATTAAAATCAATTATGTGGATCTGTCTAATAGTGCTGGTCTGCAACAGAGTTCATTTATTTCATAGTCGCAGGTAAACTAACCAAAATGTGCTCCTTTTTAAATTCAACCCAGGCTCATTGGAAAAAACGTGCCTCTCAAATGATACGACTTTGCTTCTTGCACTTTTCGCGACACTTTCAAAGTGCGTTCGGAAACAGATGAACATGAATCTGGCAATGTTTTATTGCGTTGGTTGTTGTACGTGTCGCAGCAGTTCAGAAATGAAATGTCTGTGGAAGTCTTTGACCTCTTTAATTGTGACTTGTTTTTCTCTCCACATTACAAGTGCAATGCTGTACCAGTCGAGCAACAGAGCACGTTTACCATGTCAGAAAAGCCATACATATGGAGCTGGTTATGAGATGCAAATGTCAAAAATGTATTGGTTTGCAAAACATGCACTATGGTAAAAGTGTTTTGAGGTCATAACATAGCATTTGTGCAAGGAACCACATGAAAATAAGCCTTCAATCTTCTCTAATCACAATTTATGAGTTTGCATTTTACTGCCACTAGTCCTAATTTCAGCAGAAAACTGCAGGGAATTGTATTTAAGCATGTTTTGAACAGGCATGTTTTTCAATGGGCCTATGTTGTTTAAATGACTTTAATCCACTTAGGAACCATGTCAAATTCAAGATTGACAAGTTTTCTCCAAACATCTTGCTGACCTTTTAGGCCAAATACCACCTTCAAATCAAATTAGAACATATTCAGTTTGCCCTGAAAGTGTAATCTCGATTTCTGGTCGATAGCTTTTGGCTGGGAATAAAAGATGGCTTGAGCGTTTGTAGGCCGTGTATCAGCACAGACACACCATCAGAGCCATTTCACATACCACAGCAGGGTTTAGAGGAGCCCAAAACAAACAGCCTCTTATGAACAGACGCAACGCTTACAGACAGAGCAGCTCTTTTTCCTGACCTTTCACACACCATGTCTGGGTGAGAGAGAGTCTTCTCCTTAATGCTACAGATTAGCGACATTTACAAAGTCAACACAACACAAATAAATTGGCCCCATTTACATTACACTATGAATACAGCCACATTTTCAATAGGAATATTCAAGCAAGCTGTATGAATGTTTCGTATATACAAAAGGTTCCCAACCCCCCAGCATGTTCTGTAGTTCTTTTCATATCCCTCTCTCTTGGCCCCCCATATCCTTTTAATGGCCCCCAGACGAAGATCAGATAAGTCCAATTTCCTTTGATTTTATCCTGACTCAATTGGAACTCCATAGACCACATTTCTGACCGAAAGTTACTGAATTACGAATGAAAAACAAAAATCAGCACCAGTTCAGGGGAAGCGTTTATGGTTTAGAAGCCACTAGAGGAAGTCTTTACTGTCTTTGAACAACCGCAATTAAACTTAAAAGAGCCCAAACCAGCAAACAACAGGTCTACAACATTCATTCATTCACACCCGTTCAAACTGAGTACAGCCTCTTAAATGAGATATCATTACAAATGTTGCATTAAACTTTGTTCAGAAACGTACAAGAAATTAATCCCTGTGCTACCACCCATTAACACAAATGTCCATGTTTTTGGACATGTCATGGTGATATCAAATATGCTCAATGTAATGTGTAATGTCCAAAGTCAATCCTTAAATTATTCAAATGTAACGATATCAGCCTGCAGCACCAGTAGCACAGAATACCAACTCAATTCATTTTTAATGTCATTTTTAATTCTCCCGTTCACATGTACAGTACGCTCAGAGAATGTATTGAAGCTATAATTCTATAAAGTTCTAAATAAACAGAATACTTAAATAAAAATGTGCAAAATTAAACAATTTGAAAAAACAACTATATTGGGATATACACTGCCATTCAAAAGTTTGATTTTTTTTTTTAAATGAGAGTAAAACCAGTAAAATTGAAATGTTATAATTTAAAATAACTGTTTTGTATTGAATACATTTTAAATTGTAATGAATAGTGTAAAGGGAGCTTTGCAAATTTGCTGATAGTGCTACAATTTCCGGTGGATTTAACGCTCAAATTACGGAGTTAATTCAGATTTCAAATGCATGCATGCACTTTACTGTTTAGACATTTCTGGGTTAACAAGTGTTGTATATCTGTAAATTCACATATAATTTGGGCATTGTGAAATAAAGACTGAATATTTTCTCAACTGTTATCATGCGTATGGTTTTGATCATACTGATCGCCCCTATTCAGTAACATTCAGTATTATCGTCACTGTATTTTTTTTGTAAGGGCCAAAACCTGAGCAGTGTTGCAGAAATACTGATCTAGCTGATAAATAAATGTTCTTTCTCTATATTAGCTCTGAGATCTAGAGCTTTGAATGGAAAGATAGGTATGAGTTTGAAAACGCAACGTTCCTGCAATCACTGACTGTGTTCATGAACGAGCCCTTTGAGACTGACGGCATCTGACTGGCCCATCTACTGGCATCCTTATCCCCGCTCAAGTTGTTTTCTCACTGGATCTCCCCTACTTTCCCTCTCTGTACGTGTCTTTGTTGTTTGTCAGCCCTCACCTTTCTTCATGTCAAAGCACTGTTAACGACCCCTAACAAAGCACCATTTACTTTCAGTCACAATGAGAGCCTTTTGGCCTAAATGACGCCCCTGCTTAGGCAAATAAATTGTTGGTGCAGGGTATAAAACACTGCTTCTCAGAAACATGACTTGCATTGGA
>CM031951.1:42970253-42974437 GCA_018749465.1 Paracanthobrama guichenoti | reverse complement strand
CTCGTTACAACCGAGGTATGCAGCAAAGCATTTGTGAAGCCACAACACGCACAACCTTGAGGTGGATGGGCTCCAACAGCAGAAGACCCCACCGGGTACCACTCATCTCCACTACAAATAGGAAAAAGAGGCTACAATTTGCACAAGCTCAACAAAATTGGACAGTTGAAGACTGGAAAAATGTTGCATGGTCTGATGAGTCTCAATTTCTGTTGAGACATTCAGATGGTAGAGTCAGAATTTGGCGTAAACAGAATGAGAACATGGATCCATCATGCCTTGTTACCACTGTGCAGGCTGGTGGTGGTGGTGTAATGGTGTGGGGATGTTTTCTTGGCACACTTTAGGCCCCTTAGTGCCAATTGGGCATCGCTTAAATGCCACGGCCTACCTGAACAGTGTTTCTGACCATGTCCATCCCTTTATGACCACCATGTACCCATTCTCTGATGGCTACTTCCAGCAGGATAATGCACCATGTCACAAAGCTTGAATCATTTCAAATTGGTTTTTTGAACATGACAATGAGTTCACTGTACTAAAATGGCCCCCACAGTCACCAGATCTCAACCCAATAGAGCATCTTTGGGATGTGGTGGAACGGGAGCTTCGTGCCCTGGATGTGCATCCCACAAATCTCCATCAACTGCAAGATGCTATCCTATCAATATGGGCAAACATTTCTAAAGAATGCTATCAGCACCTTAACGGATAGACCGTAACGGTGAAGTAAAGATGGTAAAGACAGTAATGGTGGAGTAAATTTGACCATATCAATCCGAGCGCGAGTCCGATGATGAAACATTGGAAGGACTAGTTATTCAACTTGAACCTCCATCACAAGAACAAGCCCCCGGCTCAATTTTTTTTTTTTTTTTTTTTTTTATTTTAATATGCAAATTACACATTTGTCATAAGGTACATTTGGCATGTCCTGCCTTATCTACTTTTTTAAAACACAATGAAAATGGCAGTGTATGCACAACTCCCTTCCCTTCCTGCTTCACTTCCACCTTGAGCCATGCCTAGCTCCACTTGCACCTCCCTGCTGAGTCTAGCTGTGCTATATATGAGTCCTCCTCATTAAGCTCCCTCATTCTGAAATGGAAAATCACGATAAGTTAGCCAATCTCATCGGTTCAAGGACTGATCGGTGTTTCGAGATACACGGCTACTCGAATTCTGAGCTACAATACAATGTAAAGATTTCAAATGATAGACTTGGATGCAAAATGTAGCCCTTATTATACAGAAATTTGCTGTTGGTGTATTAGCCTAAAACAACACGCTCGGCAGATTGTTTATCTAAATAGCCCTATGTTGTTAGAAATGCATCCCATGCAAGTTTAACATTGAGATTAACACGGTTGCCAAATTGCTTCATGTTACACTTACTCTCGCATCAGCTATTGTGTAAACAGTCACATTTAACTTCTTACCCACATCATGAATGACTGCCTAAAGCCTTGTTTGTACTTTCGCCTGGCACTGCAGTGCAAGCCTCCACTGACTGCGCGCGCATCTCCCCAAACGGACGAGGCATTTACTTGACGCTACTGTTTTAGACTGAAAACCAGATCATACCACTGATTTAGACGTGCAAACTGGTTGCCTGTGTGATGAGATGAACTAATATCCGTCTGCTCGGGCAGATTCGGCTGAAAGTCGTGTATCTTCAGATGCGGAGGCGTGTGCGCTGTTGCAATGACGTCATTTTTGCCGTGCGCACCTTCGCGCTCATGCGGACGCACGACAACCTAATATTCAGGGTAGCGTAGAATTCGAGCAGTAGCCGTATATCTCAGAACTCAGGGCAGAGCACCCAGTTAACGATAAGCCTAGCTAACGTCATGGGTATGACGACAATACAATATTATTGTAAATTATATCACATAAAAAAGGGGTAGCTAACGTTAATTGAATCAAGCAAACAAATACCTGTTATTTTTGCTCCAAAAAGCTTGACTTAGCTTGAATTTAACAATATGCTTCCTTCCATCAGACTCGCGTGGTAGCCAGGCGTCTCATTCAATGGCGAGCTCAGTTGACGCTGTGTGCTTCAAGATTCTGACCCAAGTGCTAAGATTCCGATTGGCCAAGAGAAAAAGTGCTAAGATTCCGATTGGCCAAGAGAAAAAGTGCTAAGATTCCGATTGGCCCAGAGAAATGCAATTATAAGAATTATCCAATAATGTTTCGCAATTCTAGCCTGCATGGCATGCAGATGAAGGGCAGCCTACACCACCCAACCCCCAAAAAAATCTACGGTTCTACGCAATTCACGTAAATGACCCAATTGACCAAGAAAATCGGCGATTGTCGCTGAAAAAGCCGACAAGTTTGCAGGTGTGTTTAATGGATATTAATATTAACGTTCTGCAAATGCTGTGTTGACCTCACTGAGATTTGAGAAACAATCATCAAAAGGTTACACTGCTGTGGTAATTTTAACCACTGACTCTCCTTTTACAAGGATGTTTTACAAAGAGATTTTACTTTTGCGGAGCAGAAAACAGCATCTTCTCAACATGCACACAACACAAACCAGCTAAAGTGTTTGTTCATGGGCAATGTGTTACATAAGCAATATCTGTTTTATCTATTTTTTCTGCATGTCATGTGGGCTCCATGGTACGAAAATATGTAAAATATTTTATTTCATTTCAGTTAAAAACAATGAATGTACAGTAAGTGCAATTTGACTGAGCAATTGCTGTTTAAGTTGCTGCCGTGCCTATTGTACACAAGCTGATTTTTCAAAAAAAGAACAAAAATTCAGAAATATAAAAGGTTTAAAATGAATGCTGAGGTGTGATAGAGAATCAGCAGCTCATTGTCATGAAGTTTTATGTCTTTTGTTAACAAAGAACCAAGGTCTCCATTTTCTGAGAACTACTGCAGGGGATTCGTAAGTAATTGGTGGCTAATTGGTATTCATTTTTGGTAAAATCTGCTTACACCCCAGTGATGGTTATGTTTAGGGCTGGACCTTCATGCTTAATCCCCCCCAGGTTGATCAGGTTGGTGCACAGTAAAATATTGCAATATTTTCTCCAATTTCCCAGTCATATCAAGTTATACAATTACAAACCCTGTGGCTTTCTCTGATATTATTTCTAAGCCCTGAAACAAATGATTGTATGTGATGCTTTATAGGAGAATTTTTTTTTCTCTCAAAAAAAGCGTTAAAATATTCAACTCCAGTGTTACAGCAGCTCCACACACACTCACATATGAAAAATAAATGGCCCTAATGAGGACACAGCTGCCTAACACTTTCCTCTCCTGTGAATAATTAAAATAACTACCATGTTTCTACGTAAAACACACAGATAAGGGCGCATTATACAGGAGGAAAATATGAAAATGTAGAGCATTCCTGATATAAAAAGTCAAATAAAATCATATTTTTGGACAAGGTAGCCAACATAATAACCATATGTCTGAATGTCCTAGTGGGCAGTATTATTATCAGGAGTTATCAGGACGTGAATCCGACATCAAAACAGCCTGAACACATTAAGAGCTTTGAATAACACTGGCCTATAAGGGAGGGTGGCACAAAAAGCCATTTCTCAGACAGAACCAAGTGGAACAAACATTAACAGTGACCTAACTGAAATGGGGGAAAAGATAGTATGGTCAGATGTGACTGAGATAGAGCTTGTTAATCCTGGAATCAAAGTCGTATTTGCAAATCTGACACTTCCTACACCTCAAAGAGCACAAAGTTCATTGTGAAGTATGGTGGTGGTGGCAGCACCATGCTGTGGGGCTGTTTTTCATCAGTAGGGACTGGGCATCTTGTTAAAATACAAGGGAAATGGATGGTGCAAAATACAGAGAAACGCTGCAGGAGAAACACTGCTGAAAACCAAAGCTTATGAAGAAGTTATTTTCGCAAGACTCTGGCTCTGAACACAAAATGATCTCTGAGTAGCTCGAGATCAAATAGATGTTCTACAATGGCAATGTCAGTTTTAATGATGGACTGGTGCACTGTTTGAAATAATGGTGATGGTGCACAAACAATTTGAACTGATACTCTGTTATTTTTGTTTTATTAGAGCTTTATTAATATTTTTAATTAGCTTTTATTTTTATAGTTTTAGTTTGTTAGTTAATTTTTGTGCTTTTGTCATTTGATTATTTTTTAAATGGGTAAATTAATTATTTATTATTAA
>CM031951.1:42880253-42965253 GCA_018749465.1 Paracanthobrama guichenoti | reverse complement strand
TGTAATGTACAGTACCAGTGAAAAGTCTGGACAAGTCATCAGAGCTATGAAATAATGAGTTTTTCTAAGATCACGAGAAACATAAAATCATTCAAATGTGTCCAAACGTTTTACTGGTAGTATAACTCTAATTGTATGCATGTGCTTCCATCTACATATAAACGCTCATATATATTATCTAAACTTTTTCCTTGCCACATTTCACAAATTCATGGCTCAATATTTATGCTGATGGGCTGTAAACTGAATTTGGTGACACTTTACAATAAGGGTCCATTTGTTAACAATAGTTAACTGTATTATCACGAACAATTAAAATATTTCTAAAGCATTTATTAATGTTAATTTCAACATTTACCAATGCATAAAAATAAACCCAAAAGTTATGTTAATTTAATGGACCTGAGCTATACAATGAATAGTTGTATATTTATTAACTAACGTTAACAATGATTAATACATTCTGTAACAAATGTATTGCTCATTGTTTATTAACTAACGTTAACTTAGGACCTTATTGTAAAGTGTTACCCCTGAATTTCTTCATCGTATGAAAAATAGCAAGATTTTCACACACCAACTTGAAGGTTTGTTTGAAATGTATAATGTTAAGTCCCACAAAAATATAGTTCAGCTCTAACTAGTCTAGTTGCATATATAGATTTCTATTTAAATATAAGACATTCGTGAAAATGTAGGAAAAGTGACATTCACTTTTCTGCCTCACAGAATTATTTCATATTCCACTTGAAAAAACATTTCTTTTTACTTTTGTTCAATTTTAGTTCATTAAAAATAGTTAATTTAACACAATTCTTAATTTAGCACATTTTATTCTGTCAATTTAAATTATATGGAATCCATTTGAATCATTTTAATGAGCCCTTTTTTAAATCCGTAATCTCTCCGTTCATGTACTCTAATAAATGTCTAAATTAAATCTGTTCATCATATAAAGCGATTGAGTCTCTTCAGAAAACTTGGACTAAACCGCTCTCAATTCATATTGATTACTTTTACAATCTCTTTATGAACTTTTGAAGCGCCAAAGTGGTAGTTAAAGAATGAAAGTCTTACAGGTTTGGAATGAAATGAGGGTGAATAATTAGAAGCTAACATGTTTTAGGAATTTTTGGGTGAACTAACCCTTTAAGCAACGAGAGGTGGAAAAATTGGCGTATGCTTCTAACCACAGCCCGATAGTTGTAGAAGTTTGCAAGTTTTTGTTGGAAGTATGGTTTTTGAGAACAGCCAAATCGTTCAACTATGTTGGTAACGACAGAACTTGCAACCATATATGGCTAACAATGCTTTTGAGAAACGCATCCCAGGCCTGTTCATTTTCATTGCATCTAGTAACAAAATAACTTGTATGACAAGACTAGAACAAATTCATTCAAACTACTTTTGTTGTTGTTGTTGTTGTTAGAAGGCCAGAAAACAGGCAAATTATCGTGAGAGCGCAATTCCAAAAAGCACAGATGGGAGTGGGAAGTTCTGCGTGTGATCTGCTGACGACGCACACATTAAAGAACACAGACGCAGCCAGATCATTTCCATAATGACCAACACAATCTACCAAGAGCAGCGCAAATTAGCGTCTGGTTTAAGATGCTTTTTTGGGGGTGGTAAATAATGGCGCCACTGTGTGTCTTTAGTAAATCCTAGTGGGTATGCGTTGGTGCAGGCTGTTAGTAAATGTGGCCCATAATCTAATTGTCTCAACAATTAGAGTTTCCTGTCACAACAACAGCAAACAAAATAGATTTAATTTCAGACAAAATTTAATTGCAGAATAATTCCTCAATTTAATTAAGTTCTTCCAACTTTGCATTTTTGAGTGTAATAGTTTCAGCTCACGTAACTCCTTCATTGGCGTTAGAAATAATTCTTGCACTTGATTAACTTCTGAAAAGCCCTTTTGAAATCCTCATTGAAGATGGTGTAAATCAGGGGGTTGATGAGAGAGTTCAGATATCCCAGCCAAGTCAGAAAGTTAGTCATTTCAAGAGAGAGAGCACAGGACGAACAGATGTTAACGATCACCTCATGGATGAAGAACGGCAGCCAGCAGATGACAAAAGCCCCTAGTATGAGTCCGAGAGTGGTGGCGGCCTTCTTTTCCCGTGTACTCGAGATGCGATGTCTCCTGACGGACCGCTCTCTGCGAGACTGAGTCTTTGGGCTTTTCGCAGCAATGCGCACTCTGTCGCCTTCGGTGGAGGGTTCAGACACGGATTTCTCCGGAGGGCTCAAGGTGTCCGGGCTCGTCGGCTCCCTGTCGCTGCACTTGGGAAGCATGTGTCCGTTCATCTCCGGCTTGTTGAGGCAACTGGCCCCTCTCTTTTGGTAAAGATTCTTTGCTGCTCGGTAGATCTTGTAGTAAAGAATGAGAATGAGTATTAGTGGGATGTAAAAAGCCCCGAATGTGGAGTAAATGGTAAAGACGATGTTGTCGTGCTTAATGATGCAGTCGTTTTCCTGTTGATGTCTCCACAGCATTGGTGGCAGAGAGACGACTATGGCGAGAAGCCACACCACGATGATCATGATAGCGGCCCGTAGAGATGTCCTCTTCTCGAGTACTCCACGGCGCCTGTGATGGCGCGGAAGCGGTCCACGGCGATGGCCGCCAGGTGCAGAATGGAGCATGTGCAGCAGGTTATGTCCACACTTAACCAGATGTTGCACATGACTTGACCCATGACCCACGCCTCCTTCACTATGTAAACAATGCTGAAGGGCATGACTAATATGGCCACCAAAAAGGTCTGTCACGGCTAGAGAGCAGATGAGATAGTTTGCGGATGGTGCAGCTGCGTGTGACGATGATGGCTGTGATGACCAAACAGTTCATCGCCGTGGTCAGTACGGCCAGAAGTGAAAGCGTGAGGGAGAGAAGAATCACGCCCCATGTGTTTTTGCTGGGACCGTCTGCAGGGCTAGGTCCATACGTGGTGTTCGATGCCATGCCTAGGACAGAATACAGGCAGAATCACTCAGATGGGACAAAACATCTGCTGATGTGTTCACATGCACCAGCAGTGTGTATGCTAATCTAGTTGTAGCATAAATGAGTGTTTGAGCATTGCAAGGCAAGTTTATTTATATAGCTCATTTCATACACAATGGTAATTCAAAGTGCTTTACATAAAAAGGAATTAAAATAATCAAAAGAAATAAAAATGAAGTAGGTCTGGGAAGTATATCCACCCGGGTGGTTCCCCGAGAACTAAAAGTTTCCCTAGGAACATTGTCCTGGTTGCATTCGCACAGCCAGTAGGAACTCTGAAGTGATGTAAGCCTACTCTGAACCCTACTCTGAAGTAGGGGCTAAATTAGTTCCCAAAGGAGATCCTAGAACTAAAATCGTTTTTAGTTCATGTGATGTGAACATGCCAAAATTCAGGTACTTCCGGCGATATTTCTAGGAACTATGAAAAGGTTCCTCTGGTCCGAAAGCCCCTTGTGTCTTCACTGGAAACAAAGCATCTAATTCTTGCAATATTTTTCAGATAACAGTATGCTGATTTAGTTATTGCTTTGACATGACTACTGAAACTAAGAATCACACCAAGATTCCTGACTTGATTTTTTTCACCTTGAGAATTTCATCTTTGTTTCCAAACGCAATGACTTCAGTTTTGTCTGTTGAACTGAAGTATCATGAAGATTGAAATGAAGATATCCTGACAGTATCAGACGCATCACTGAGGTCGAGTAGTACCAGCACTGATAATTTGCCTGTATCAGTATTTAAGCGAATATCATCTATTATCTTTATGAGCGCTGTCTCTGTGCTGTGATGCGGTCGGAAACCAGATTGAAAACTGTCAAAGTATCCATTCAAGCTTAAGAATGACATTGCACTGTTATGCTTAGCTGAAACATGATCCAGTGTATAAACTAAATATTTACGGAAGTCTCCAACCTAGAATAAATTGATTTGGGGTTGGTTTTAATGTTTTTAATAAAGTCTCTTATACCAAGGCTGCTTTTATTTGTTAAAAACAGTAAAGATAGTGATATATTTTGAAATATTATTACAAATTAAAAGAACTGTTTTCTGTTTGAATATATTTTAAAATGTAATTTATTCCTGTGACGCAAAGCTGTATTTCCAGCATCATTACTCCAGTCTTCAGTGTCACATGATCCTTCAGAAATCATTCTAATGTGCTGATGTGCTGCTCAAGAAACATTTATTATTATTATAACTAATTTTGAAAACAACTGTGCTGCTTAATATTTTGTGGAAACCGATTTTTTCAGGATTTTCTGATATGTCTTTTGTCAAGTCATATTCATTTATATAGCGCTTTATACAATACAGATTGTTTCAAAGCAGTTTCAATGGTTAACAGGAAAATTATTAATTTCTTAAAAAATAAAAATAAAATGGATGACCCCAAACTTTTGAAAGGTAGTGTTTAAGATGAAGTTGAGATTTACTGTACACTTGTTTTTAAACATGCCAAAATGTGTAAACATGTATTGTAAAACTGCTAATATTAATATATTACTAAAAATTTTATATAATATAATATAATATTGTACAGAAAAAAGTAGTGTATTAGTATTTATTCCCTGACTAATCTTGATTTTAGATACAACCCGAATTCCAGAAAAGTTGGAACGTTTTTTAAATTGAAATAAAATGAAAACTAAAAGACTTTCAAATCACATGAGCCAATATTTTATTCACAATAGAACATAGATAACATATCAAATGTTTAAACCCAATTTTCCGGAGTTCGGGTTGTATTTATTATTTACATATTTAATGAGTTATTGATTTATTATGTTGATGATATCTTATTAGATTGTATTTGTTTTTTTATAGATAGTATTTATTAGTCAAATCATATAAAACATGAATTTTCTATCAAAAGAACATTTAAACATCAAACAAGATAAACTGACATGTACTGCTTTTCAATGCTACTTCTGTTAACAGATTCAAGGCCTCTTACTGGATCAATGAAGGCGGATGTCATAATGCGACTACACATTACTTTACAGGTTTATTCAGTTTATTCTTTATAAGTTATTTTCAAACTAGTTACTAAGTTTTAAAAGCATCACAGCAAGATGAAGTATCTTGTTTTACCGCTGCTTCACACACCTTATTTTACATTATAACTTATATCACTCTGCATGCAATCACAAATGACTTTTAATGACTCACCAGTTCCTAAGTTCTCACTTTTAATCAATCTAACAACCATCTGACACGCTTACTGAACCACCAAGTTATCAGAAATGAACTCGGAGAACTGTTATAGTGCTATGTGAGTCATATAACAAGATACATTTGATCTAATGGCCTTTATGGGAATTAAATAATGTGGACATTTCCAGATTGTGGCCTCTTGCATTCAGTTTTTTTTTTTTTTTTGGGGAACACTACCGAGTTCACCTAGTTTGCTCTATTGAAATATCATGCATGACTCATACCTGTAGAAGTGCTGCTTATTCATCTGACTGCTTCTGTCTATGTGCATTAAAGGAGCTGCACGTCATCACAGCATTGTGTTCGGAGATCTTGACCATGGTGGTACATGCCAGCATTTGCCACAAAGCATCTGAAAGGGATGAAGATCAAAGAGTGTTAATGTCAGAGAAGTTTGTCAGATTGTCCTTGCAGAACAGGAGAGGGAATAGATGGTGTGTTGTGACTACCGCTGAGACCATTGATAACAGACGAATATAATTTCCTCTAAAGCGGATCTGAAACGCCTCTTTCAAAAGGAAATTGGGCTGAGAAAAAGCCACATAGCCCGGACAAAAGAGCTCACAGAACGCTTTTTTTTTCTTCTTTTTTTTTTTTAATTTGACCTCCCAGCTCATTTTCATCATGGGTATCAGGTATTTATGTCTGTCCCTTGAACTTGTGTTGAGTTTGATGTTTTTTCACAATCTGCTACAGTCAGCAGCACAGAACATATATACACACTGTATATACACACAGTGAGGATAAAAGAGTGAGAGTGAGTAATAAAAATCATTGCACTAAAGCACACTTTATTACATGCACATCACAGTGTGTCTGCATGTGTATTAGCACTGGATGTGAGAATATGGTTGTCATAGAGACTCATGGGGACAGGCTTTCTGAGGGAAAGGCCAGAGTTAGAGAACAAAAATTGATTTTCAACCCTCTACAAAGCTCTTTCTCTCTCTCAGTCTGTTTAATGTGATCTTCTGTCTGGTAACATTGTCAAAGAATGAGAAAAGAAAGAATTTATAACTGTTTCAGGTTATACAGTTAAAGGAAGAATTCATACATAATATATGCATTTATGTGTGTGTATATATATATATATATATATATATATATATATATATATATATATATATATAAAGGATATTATTACCTAAAGGAACATTAGAACACCATACTAATACTGTGTTTGACCCCCTTTGCCTTCAGAACTACCTTAATTCTGGCATTGATTCAACAAGGTGCTGAAAGCATTCTTTAGAATTGTTGGCCCATATTGATAGGATAGCATCTTGCAGTTGATGGAGATTTGTGGGATGCACATCCAGGCACGGTTCTCCCTTCCACCACAACCCAAAGATGCTCTATTGGGTTGAGATCTAGTGACTGTGGGGGCCATTTTAGTACAGTGAACTCATTGTCATGTTCAAGAAACCAATTTGAAATGATTCGAGCTTTGTGACATGGTGCATTATCCTGCTGGAAGTAGCCATCAGAGAATGGGTACATGGTGGTCATAAAGGGATGGACATGGTCAGAAACAATGCTCAGGTAGGCCGTGGCATTTAAACGATGCCCAATTGGCACTAAGGGGCCTAAAGTGTGCCAAGAAAACATCCCCCACACCATTACACCACCACCGGTGGTAACAGGGCATGATGGATCCATGTTCTCATTCTGTTTACGCCAAATTCTGACTCTACCATCTGAATGTCTCAACAGAAATCGAGACTCATCAGACCAGGCAACATTTTTCCAGACCCTGGTGGGGTCTTCTGCTTTTGTAGCCCATCCACCTCAAGGTTGTGTGTGTTGTGGCTTCACAAATGCTTTGCTGCATACCTCGGTTGTAACAAGTGGTTATTTCAGTCAAAGTTGCTCTTCTATTAGCTTGAATCAGTCGGCCCATTCTCCTCTGACCTCTAGCATCAACAAGGCATTTTCGCCCACAGAACTGCCACATACTGGATGTTTTTCCCTTTTCACAGCATTCTTTGTAAACCCTAAAAATGGTTGTGCGTGAAAATCCCAGTAACTGAGCAGATTGTGAAACACGAGACTGGCCCGTCTGGCACCAACAACCATGCCACGCTCAAAATTGCTTAAATCACCTTTCTTTCCCATTCTGACATTCAGTTTGGAGTTCAGGAGATTGTCTTGACCAGGACCACACCCCTAAATGCATTGAAGCAACTGCCATGTGATTGGTTGATTAGATAATTGCATTCATGAGAAATTGAACAGGTGTTCCTAATAATCCTTTAGGTGAGTGTATACAGTACTGTGCAAAAGTCTTAGGCTCGCTAGTATTTTTACACACAAAAAGTGGGTTTAAGCCAGTTATTTATATCTTTTGCTATAGTGTGTCAGTAGGAAATATCAGTTTATATAATTTATAAATTAATTGCCATTGATTTTAATAATCCAGTGAGATTTTTGTATGCATAAAGAGTCTGACAATAGTCTCTATGCTCCACATGGAGATCTGATCTCATCTTCATTGAGTCTGTCTGTGATTACATGCATAAAAACATAAAAACATAAAAAATGTCTCGGTTACGTATGGTAACGTCTTGGTTATGTATGTAACCCTCGTTCCCTGAAGGAGGGAACGGAGACGTACGTCGGAACTGACCGACGAATTGGGGATCGACTTCAGAGACCAATCTGCTTCGAGTGTATAGAAACAAGCCAATAACGTTGGCATGCGGTCCACGCACCGCCCCGCGGGTATAAATGTGGAAGTGGAATACCGCGTCCTCGATTTTCCAACTGAGGAGCCAAAGTGACTCGGTCCTTCAGCGGAAGCACAGCACCTGGCGAAGGGACGTACGTCTCCATCCCCTCCTTCAGGGAACGAGGGTTACATACATAACCGAGACGTTCCCTTTCAGTCGGTCACGTTCGACGTACGTCGGAACTGACCGACGAATTGGGGATCCTACCAACACGCCAGGGATGCTGGCCCTTCCAGCGCCCGGTTTGAGCTTGCTGGGAAGGCCCTATGTTGGGGGCGGAAGTCAGGGCTCCAAACCGGGAAGGTCCGTCGCAGCTGTTTTCCTGCAAGACCCACTCAGAGTGACTATTGGATAACGCTGGGAAAGCGTGCCCATCTTGGAGATGGGCAGCTGCGGAGCCACGACCTTTGACAGAAGGAGGGTGGCAGAATACACATAGGGACTAGCCTATCAGGCTGAAGTGCTACCTATGGCGGTCCCTGGGGTGGATCCAACCTGATCCCAGGGGAAAACACACCTGACAGGGGCTCTGTCAAGGGAAAAGACACGGGGCTAGCCGAGTAGGGTAGCTAATACCGTGGAGAATACACATATGGGGTCGCCGTTAGGGAACCACAACATATGGACACCCAGCCTAAACACACATTCCACAAGCATACGGGTGGAGGCCTGGCATCAGACAGCCACCACGCCTGACAATCGAAGGGGTGACAGAGGAGCTTGACAGGGTTCACCATTGCTGGGGAACACAACTGGAGAATAATAACGCACGATCCGGGCCAGGGGCGGGAGTGGTGTAGCAAGCCGACACAAGAGCGGGCACTTTGCGCTTACCGGCCACTGGGGCGCGAAGAAACCAGCTCACGTGGAGGCTATAAAATCTAGCGAACGTGTTAGGTGTCGCCCAGCCCACAGCTCTACAGATGTCCGTCAGCGAGGCGCATTGAGCCAGCGCCCAGGATGAAGCGACACTCCTAGTGAGTGTGTTCGAACCCCGAGCGGGCAAGGCACGTCTTGCAATTGGTATGCCAAGACAATAGCATCCACTATCCAGTGGGCTAACCTCTGCTTGGAGACAGCCTTTCCTTCTGCTGGCCTCCGTGACAGACGAAGAGCTGCTCTGAGGTCCTGAAGCTTTGAGTCCGGTCAATGGGTCGCGAGGGGCACGGGACGGGACACAACAAAGCTAGGTCTGGGTCTGCCTCCTCCGAGGGCAGCGCTTGCAGGTTCACCATCTGGTCCCGGAAGGGAGTGGTGGGAACCTTGGGCACGTATCCGGGCTGGGGTCTCAGGACAACGTGAGAGTTACCCGGATTCTAGGCACGATTCGTTGACCGAAACTGCATGCAGGTCCCCTACCCTCTTGATGGAGGCTAATGCAGTCAGGAGAGCCGTCTTGACAGACAGTATTTTTAACTCTACTGACTGCAGTGGCTCGAAAGGAGGACTCTGAAGTGCTCTGAGCACGAGAGTCAAGTCCCAAGAGGGTATGGAGTTTGGGTGAGGAGGATTTAGCCTCCTTGCGCCTCTAAGGAACCTGACGATTAGATTGTGCCTTCCGACAGATTTACCCTCGACTGCATCGTGGTATGCCGCTATAGCTGCGACATAAACTTTGAGGGTGGAGGGAGACAGCCTTCGCTCCAACCCGTCTTGTAGGAAGGAAAGCACAGAACTGACCGAACACCTTGGGGGGTCTTCTCGGCGAGAAGAGCACCATTCGACGAACAGGTTCCACTTCAACGCATAGAGGTGCCTTGTAGAGGGCGCTCTAGCGGAGGTGATGGTGTCTACCACAGCTTGTGGTAGACCACCTAGAACCTCCGCGCCCCGTCCAGGGACCAGACATGCCCCGTCTCTGAGTCAGGAGGTCCTTCCTCAGAGGAATGGGCCAAGGAGGTGCTGTCGGGAGGAGCACTAGTTCCGGGAACCAAGTCCTGTTGGGCCAGTACGGAGCGACCAACAGGACTTACTCCACGTCCTCCCTGACCTTGCACAGTGTTTGTGCAAGAAGGCTCACTGGGGGGAACGCATATTTGCGTAGGCCCCGGGTCCAGCTGTGTGCCAGCGCATCTGAGCCGAGGGTCCCCTCGGTCAGGGAATAAAACAACTGGCAGTGGGTGGTGTCTGGGGTGGCAAACAGGTCTACCTGTGCGGCCCCGAAGCAACTCCAGATCAGCTGGACCACCTGGGGATGGAGTCTCCATTCTCCCGGGAGCACTGGCCGGGAGGCCGACCTCAGATGCTTCTGACTCCATAGGAGGAGGAGATGGCGGGCAAGTTGTGACATGCGACGGGAGCGTAGAGCGGCATTTTGAAGCGGCTGAGTGCAAGACGAACTGCTAACAACTCCAGGCAATTGATATGCCATTGCAGTTGGGGCCCGGTCCACAGACCCGATACTGCAAGCCTGTTGTACGTGGCACCCCAGCCGGTGGATGATGTATCCGTGGAGACAACCATTATTATTAAAATATATATTAACTGGAACATTGAGCTGTCAATCAAACAGCGTGAGTATCAGTGACTGAGTTCTGGACTCACGCCAAAACACCCATAATAATCAACAAATCTCTTATTTACATTGTGTTTGCACTGTTATGATAAAAGCATTAGCATCTAGTGTGTAGAGTTGCAATGACGAGATCACTGGATTAATGCGCTCAACATGTCTGTGATTGGCTACAATGCTCATCACTGCAACCTTTCATGCAACGATGATAAATATAAATGCCATAGATCTTAATATAATGCTATAATAAACACTTTTCACGGTTAGTTAACCTTAAAAGCTGTAATAGTAAAACGCGCTAAAAAGTTTTCTTGAGAGAGTTCCACATGCAATACTCGTCCTTCGGATGAGACGTTAAACTGAGGTCCTGACTCTCTATGGTCATTAAAAATCCCAGGATATCCTTTGGAAAAAGAGTAGGGGTGTATCATGTATTTCAACTATATTGCCGATCTGCCCGGATTGACACTATATGATAACTGAGATTAGCTGGATGACATCACCGTTTTCACCAGAGCGGCTGTACAGCTGAATCAAATTCTGTTGCATTATTTTCCTGTTAACACTGTGAAGCTGCTTTGAAACAATTGGACTTGTAAAAAGCGCTATTGACTTGACTTGACTTTTGAATTTTAAGATGGGGGTCCATCACACAAGGATGATCGTACTTGTGGGTCTGTGGCATATAAAAAATTGAAAACTCCTGTAATAAAGCACCAGACATCAGGCTCTCAACAAAAGGATTTTGTTGATTCTACCAGCTAATAGAGTTATTTAACTCAGCGACACACTGCCACATTGTTAAATTGCTTATATTGATCAGACGACACTCTTCACTGATGAGAAAAGTTTGACTGAGTCTTTAAAGACCTCATGGCATCACCAGGCGAGCACAGTTTTCTGTTTCACAGCTCACAGCTCACGGACAGTATCTCCTATTGAAACATTTAGGCATGTAAGGTAATTACTCGCATGATATTTACGCAGAAGAATTCAATTCATATACTCCTGTGGTGCATGTGCAAGCCAAGCAACTGCAATTGAGATGAATAGGATTGCTAATGGATCGCTCTCTCCAGCTATTTTCCCCAGCTATTAGAGGAGAGACATGCTCATACTAAACAGCATTTTATTTGACAAGATGCCTCTGAACGCAAGATGCATTATTCATAAGAAAAAGACTGCAAAATCTAAATGTGCATACGAACACTAACATTGCTATATACAGTAGATGACCTCAAAACCAATAGATACTAAAAGCTGCAAAACTCCACTATCATTTTGATAGTGATAAGATCTATACAAATACAAAGCTGTTTTTTCCCCTATACTCTAGGCCTATATATATTTTGGTAACATTTTGATAATTTAATCCATTCCAACTGACTCTTCAAGCATTTTTTACCTCATCTGTATGAATACAAATCTCTGCTTGTGTGCTTCCTAACTTCAGTAGTTGTCTCTCTACAGAACAGACTTCCTTTCACTTTCTGCTGTTCACTGTCTCACCCCACATGCTCTCTGCTCGCTCTTGTGTAGAGATTCTCTTGGGTACACTGACATTGTCAGAAAAAATATAAAAAAGCATTAGAACATCATTGAAGAATGTTGCAATATTTATGTAGAGGACCGTCCTGAAAATAACTTTTACATTTTGAATCTTTGAAAAATTGACTTCATATTTACACATATTTATATGTTTCAGCCATTTAAAATAAAAGTAAAAATTAAAAAATAAAAGTTGTTGTGGCATATCACTTGGAGTACCCTTAGTTTTTTGCATTTTGTCTACCTGTTACAACTTAAATCTAAAAAATGCTTGGTTAAAAACAACCCAAGTTGGGTTGAAAATGGACTAACCCAGCAATTGGGTTGTTTTAACCCAGTGATTGGGTTGTTTTAAGCAAACATTTAACCCAACCGCTGGGTTAAAACAACCCAATCCTGGGTTAGTCCATTTTCAACCCAACTTGGGTTGTTTTTAACCCAGCATTTTTAGAATGCTAAATACTGGGAAGATTGTAACAAAGGACCAATTTGTATTTGTCATCATCTCACAAAGTCTGTGATATAGTTGAAGAAATTTAAATTGTTGCCATTTGTAGCAGACAAATGTGGGTACTTTGCCTAAAAGTTCCAGACGTGTAGCTAAAAAAAAGGGTAAAAGGGTAAAAAAGGGTAGTTTTAGGTGCTGAAGAAAAGTGTTACAACCATACCCAGTCTCCCCTACTTTAAAATGCACTGGTAACAAATATAATACGGGTGGTAAAACAAAAGTGCATCATAATGTCTTTCCATGATTCATCATGACTAATAAAATGTATAAACCTTGCAACAGTTTCACCCACACAAACATGAAACACCATCAGAGTGCCGAGTGTAACCTATGTCATTTCATGGATTAAATGAATGCAGCTTCACAAAATACACAAAATAGCAGAAGCCAGATGCATGTTGATCAACTCATTTCATGGACGAAATATGTATATAGTTCACAGAATGAGCAGTTTTATGCTGAATCATTTATTGTCCTGTTAAATCTAATAAATTTTTACTGCTGCAGTTTTTACAGTGTAGATTTTCTAATTCAATTATCAGACTTAATGCACCAGGTCACAAACATTCAACGCTTTTAATATAGAGAGCAAAGTTTTCATCACCATCTACTGTAAATGAGGCCCTTTTTTTTAGTAATCACTGTTCAGTGGCCTTGTCATGATTATTCAGAGGATGTGCTGGGGAGATATTCATTAAGGAGCACTTGCTAATTGCTATAAAACAAGTCCACAAACCTTTAGATAAGAGAGGATGCCAATTAAAAGCATTTGATTAGTTAGAATCACACATGAGTATAATAAAAAAACAAACAAAAAAACATCTGGGACAAAAAAAAAAAAAAAAAAAAAAGAGATAAAGACATGTTTACATTACACGGTCAGCTTTTATCACAGAAACTTCTTTAGAAACTTCAGATGGTCCTGACTACCATGGGATGTAGAGCTGTTATCTGTACTGCACATTATATATGCAATAGTCTTTCCATTTTGTAAATCATGTCTTAAGAGTAATTTTTTAGATTAACTTATTCTGATAGATATAGCTTTTTGTACATTTTTTGTCATTTATTGTTAATGTATCTTATTATCTGCAAGGTGTCCTTGAGCGTCTTGGAAGGTGCCCATAAATAAAATGTATTTTTTTATTTTATTTATGTATCAAAAATGAAATAATACACTGTAAACCCAGTGTAAAAACTCAAAAATGTTATAAAACTCAAAAAATAGTGGCAATCAGTTGCCTCAATTTTTTTAAGTTAAGAAATTTAAAGTTTAAGTAAGCAGAACTTGCTGATTTTTTTTGTAATCATACATTTTAATTGAAATATTTGAGTAAGTTAATTCATACATTTAACTTAAAAATATAATTTAATCTCAAATAAAAAAATGTTGTGCTATAATCGATTAATCGTAATTAAATTATATAAATATAACATATTTTTCTTAAATACGTGTTTGTGTATTTATATATTCATAGTAATTATATACAGCACACACACATATATTATGTAAATACAAACTTTTATTTTGGATGCGATTAATCAATTGCCCAGCACTACCACAATTTTTTGAAGTAGAAACTTGACTAGCTTTAACAAGCTAATTCAATAAATAGTTACACAATGCTTTGGTAATATTAAAATAGCATAGCACTTACTGAATGAGGACAGCAATGTAATACATTTAACATTTATCTGTTCTCAAACTAAGCTCATGCTCCACTTGTCACCATGATAATAACCCTACAAAAACATTATATACCACTTAATTTAGGCATTTACTGTCCCTTTTGAGTGTCATGGTAAAGCATGCTGGGAAATCCCAGCCCAGTTTCGGTTAAATTTAAGTTAGTCTAAATTAAAAGAAACAAGTTCATAAAACTCAAAACAATGAAACAATTCAGATTACTTAAAATGTGTCAGTTTTGAGAACTCAAAAGAAAGTTCTAAATACTCATAAAAGTTAATTTGTTTGGCCTCGACTCAAACTAAGTCATTATTTTGAGCATTAGGGTTTACAGAAGGATTTAATGAATTCAAATGTAACACAGATATTGGAACATCGGACATGAAACCTTCTGTACTTAGGAAGGTAAGTTGTTCTGAACACAAATTAAGCCTAATATTTATGGTACCATTTGCAGTCTGAATACTGGGACTGCCTTTATTTTTTTATTTTTTTAATGAAATATTACCAATGCAATATTTCTTTCATATTTTTCAGCTCAACTTTGGTTGAATGGTTCTCTTAGATAAAGTCTCTCCCCAAATATTTTCAAATTCAAACCACACAATATATGTCATTCAGTGTTTTTATTGTTAGCTAAAACTAAAACTATTCATATTTGTTCTCGTTGTTGTAATAAAGCAGAAATCAATTAGTATTAGTATACATAAAAACATACAGAACACACAGAAATGACACACAGAAATGACACACTGCCTGAACTAACTGAAATAAATAAGTTGAAGTACTAAAAGTAAACTTAAATAAAAATAAATGAAAGTGATCACACAAACATTACTAAGCAAACTAAACATTACTAAACAAACTAAAATTAGCACTAAAATAACACTGATGTCATTGCATTAGATTACAGCCTATGTAATCTAATGCAAACTAAATGTAATTTGCAGTATTTCAAATAAAGACAGCACAAGCAAAATACTTAATTTCATTTTAAATCATGCATATGCGTAGATATCAAAATGAAGATAAAAGTATTGTGAAAGCTTCTGGTAGTCAAATATTAGTGGAGCATGTCCATAGTTAATGTGATGAGGAGAAATAACTTCATACATCCTCTAAAATTACATTGACATCTGAAAATTCCACTGCTAATATGTCACTGGAAATGCAGGAGAAAAAAAAAAACATGCACAGTGTATTGGTAAATTGTTTGCCAACAATATAAAATGACAATTTTCAGCTGGCTTGGTTGAAAAAAATGATAAATAGCAACTTAAGACTGAAAAACATGCTTATATCTGCTTGAATGACAAATACCTCATAAAACAGCTGGTGATACCCACAGGCAAATCAGTCTATTATTCTGAGCGATTCAGCAAAGCAGTACTTTTATGCAATACACATCAATATTTGATATGAACTGTATAAACTCTAAAATTTCTAAGATGTTAAACTCTGAATGAAACTCATTATGACGCGATGCACCTGTTGACGTCTAAGCAATCCAGAAAGAGCTCTAATTGCATTTTGAGTGAGGAGCCTCTCAGCACTGGGTTTGAAAATGACATGCTTGATGAGAGTGCTTAATACATACTTCCTCTTCACAGCAGGTACTAATGAAAAAAGATAACAGTGCCACTTGGCGTGATATAACGAGTGATGTCATCAGAGCCAGGGCAATATCAAACCTGACAGAATTGAGAATGATTATACTTACCTAAAGTGTATGAATTATGAGTGAGAGAATTGGGGTGTATGTGAGAATGATGAACTCAGAAACTGATAAAGGAGATCTGAAAACTGGTTTCAACTGCATGCTTCATTTCTGCTTTCAATTACAAGCTACATTCTGGTTCTTGCTATGACGAGCACGGCAAAAGTCAGCGGTCATGATGATAACTGAATGTGTCATCTAGTCGTATGAAATGGAAATTATGCCACTGAAACTGTGTTCTACAAGCAGAAAAATCCAGGATTTTCAAGGACAAATTCCGTAGGAAGCAGCACAAACATGAAGTACCCTGAGCATTGTACTGTTGCTTTATGATTTCCTCCACCACTTGAGAGGAATAAAATGCTGCTTCGCAACATGTGCTTTCTTTCTTGAATAACTAGATAAAGCAGCATGACCTTCATTAAAAAACATAATTCTGTCGTTATTTACTCACCCTCATGTCATTTCAAACTGGTATGATTTTTTTTCTCCCTGTGGAACAGAAATGCTGAATAATGCTCGCCACTCATTTCTATATTTCCAAGTGAATGACGATCTAGTAAAATATCATGAACAGTCTATACGTCTCATGCACTATATAAAATAACACCATATAATACTTCTGAAGTCGTATAATAGAGTTCTGTGAGGATCAGACCAAAATGTAGCTCTCATTTGCACTTCTACTTGTTTGAATTTGCCGCATCGCAACAATATATCAATGTCATCAATGATGATTATTATTACTTCTAACATTACTCTCGATTTCTCTCAACCTGGGGACAGGAGAGGTGTCAGTCAATAAATGAGAAAACAACTTGCGTTACTTATTTAAAAAATAACTGTTGTTGTAAATTTAAAAGAAATTAGTTACTTTACTAGTTATTTGAAAAAAGTAATCTGATTACATAACTCGAGGTAATGCGTTACCCCCAACAGTGGGCATAACACCGTTGCTGTCACATCTCATTTGTTGCATATCAACACACCATATTTTGCTGTATGTGGAAAGCCAATGGAGTATTCATTGTTTTTTATGTAAAAAGTGGTTCTACCGCACATACACTTACCTAAAGGATTATTAGGAACACCATACTAATACTGTGTTTGACCCCCTTTCACCTTCAGAACTGCCTTAATTCTACGTGGCATTGATTCAACAAGGTGCTGAAAGCATTCTTTAGAAATGTTGGCCCATATTGATAGGATAGCATCTTGCAGTTGATGGAGATTTGTGGGATGCACATCCAGGGCACGAAGCTCCCGTTCCACCACATCCCAAAGATGCTCTATTGGGTTGAGATCTGGTGACTGTGGGGGCCATTTTAGTACAGTGAACTCATTGTCATGTTCAAGAAACCAATTTGAAATGATTCGAGCTTTGTGACATGGTGCATTATCCTGCTGGAAGTTGCCATCAGAGAATGGGTACACGGTGGTCATAAAAGGATGGACATGGTCAGAAACAATGCTCAGGTAGGCCGTGGCATTTAAACAATGCCCAATTGGCACTAAGGGGCCTAAAGTGTGCCAAGAAAACATCCCCCACACCATTACACCACCACCACCAGCCTGCACAGTGGTAACAAGGCATGATGGATCCATGTTCTCATTCTGTTTACGCCACATTCTGACTCTACCATCTGAATGTCTCAACAGAAATTGAGACTCATCAGACCAGGCAACATTTTTCCAGTCTTCAACTGTCCAATTTTGGTGAGCTTGTGCAAATTGCAGCCTCTTTTTCCTATTTGTAGTGGAGATGAGTGGTACCCGGTGGGGTCTTTGCTGTTGTAGCCCATCCGCCTCAAGGTTGTGCGTGTTGTGGCTTCACAAATGCTTTGCTGCATACCTCGGGTTGTAACGAGTGGTTATTTCAGTTAAAGTTCTATCAGCTTGAATCAGTCGGCCCGTTCTCCTCTTACCTCTAGCATCAACAAGGCATTTTCGCCCACAGGACTGCCGCATACTGGATGTTTTTCCCTTTTCACACCATTCTTTGTAAACCCTAGAAATGGTTCTGCATGAAAATCCCAGTAACTGAGCAGATTGTGAAATACTTAGACCAGCCCGTCTGGCAGCAACAACCATGCCACGCTCAAAATTGCTTAAATCACCTTTCTTTCCCATTCTGATATTCAGTTTGGAGTTCAGGAGATTGTCTTGACCAGGATCACACCCCTAAATGCATTGAAGCAACTGCCATGTGATTGGCTGATTAGATAATTGCATTAATGAGAAATTGAACAGGTGTTCCTAATAATCCTTTAGGTGAGTGTACATTTGCTTACGTTTGTATATTAGACACTAAAATATACAATATTGACATATTTTAGGGGTGTAACGATACCCTCATGTCACGATTCGATATATATCATATTACTGAACTCACGGTACAATATTATTGCGACACACAAGACATATGATAAAAGGTTAACAACAAATGTACTGTTAATTAAAATGCTAAATTTGGTATTACATTGGGGGTGGAAATGAATAGGCTTGGACTTGGTGCTAGTAAACCAATGCACAGGACAATGGTGACACCAGAATACACATATATTTATGATTCTGAAGCTAAAAATACAGAATTATTTTAGATGAATATGCTTGCACTTCCACTGTATATATATTTAAAATAATGTTTTTTCCACTTTTTACTGGTAACATAAGATACTTGGCATCAGGACCTAGCGTTGTAGTCAAGACCACCTAATCCGAGACCAAGACTTTGAGGGGTTGAGACCAAGACAAGACCAAGACCGAGTCAAGACCAAGACCAGACCAGCACTCCTTAAATTCATAAAGATCCACATTAATGCCTGAGAAATGACTCATTTTTAATCAATAAATATACTTAGAACAAGACACCATATAGAGCTGTAACCAATCAATTCTTCATTATTCCTGGTACACACTAGATGATTTTCAAATCTTAACCGATTTTAAAACTGTGGGAGACCACAGACATATTTTTAGCATTATAAACCTCCAAATGCACACACTAGAAGATTCATCTGAACGGTGAGACCACACACCTGTCGATTGTAACATTTTCACAGTGAGACGATATTTCACAGAGATTGGCGAGATTAAACGTGATTTGAGAAGAAAAACAAATGGAGGACGATCAATGTCATCAGCTGGTTCTCCTGACGTGAATTTTGTTTTAAAGGAGGAAAAAAAGAATATGGGTGATCTTTTTTCTCAATATAATAGCTTTCTTTTATTATTTTAAGAAATAAAATCTGGCTTAAAATTAGTTGCACACCTGCTTCTTGTTCTGTTGATCATTGTCTTTTTTAAATGTTTTGTACTGTTTGTAATTTTGTGTTAGTTGTTGTATGTCTCTCTCTAATGGACCTTGATTCTGGAAATAAAGTTGAATTGAATTGTGTTTGATAAATATGAAACATTGTATGATGTTCATTAAAAGCATTCTATTTGTTCATTCTGCATCATGCATCATCTTTATTTGAATCATCTACAGACCACCGTGACAACTACACTTTAAACTCCTCATGAAATCAAAATTGACCCTATTTACTTTGTTAGCACGTTAAAGGTCTTAGGGTGAACAATTAATCCGTCCAAATTAATACACAGAAAAAAATAGTTTGTCGCGGTAATCTTTAATCAAAGTCTGAAAAGTAACTTCCGGTCTGGAAACGGGGTTCCTTCTCAGATGATGTCAGTTTGACGGCTTAGGTTTGAAAATGCGTAACCACTCCCCTCCAACCGTTAGTCTGCTATGAGCGAGAGATGGAGAGGAGGAGCGCTGAAGTAAAACCCTGCCCTCTATTCAATATTCCCTTTCACTTGGAAATACGTCACAGCACTGAAGAAAACTCACTTGCTACTTCCGGTTCACTGGGACTTTAAAGGGTAACTAAACCCCTGTTCACAGCCTAACTCCACACACTGACAATATTTGAAAAATGCTGGAAAAGTGGGCAGAGCCCAGTGGAGACAGAAGGGCTGAGCCGAGGACGGGGCTAAGCGGGGTGCGTGCACATGAAACCCACAGTGACGGATTGATTGACAGCTGTCAGACTTGCAAAGATGGAGAATGACTGGAGTGACGCCAGTAGTTTTGCAACAGATCAGTCTTTTGAAGTAGAGAACTTATCTCCCCCACCTTCACCTGAAGTGGAGGAGGGTGAATTGTCTGTAGACACAGGGCCAAAGCCTTATCAATTTGAGCCGCTGGCTCAAACTGCGTTAACTCCTGATGCCAAGGGCGTGGTGAGCTTGTGCCAGGGGTGTGGATAGCGAGCCGTTGGAAGAGCCAAACTGGATTATTAGGAACACCTGTTCAATTTCTCATTAATGCAATTATCTAATCAACCAATCACATGGCAGTTGCTTCAATGCATTTAGGGGTGTGGTCCTGGTCAAGACAATCTCCTGAACTCCAAACTGAATGTCAGAATGGGAAAGAAAGGTGATTTAAGCAATTTTGATTGTGGCATGGTTGTTGGTACCAGACGGGCCGGTCTGAGTATTTCACAATCTGCTCAGTTACTGGGATTTTCACGCACAACCATTTCTAGGGTTTACAAAGAATGGTGTGAAAAGGGAAAAACATCCAGTATGTGGCAGTCCTGTGGGTGAAAATGCCTTGTTGATGCTAGAGGTCAGAGGAGAATGGGCCGACTGATTCAAGCTGATAGAAGAGCAACTTTGACTGAAATAACCACTCGTTACAACCGAGGTATGCAGCAAAGCATTTGTGAAGCCACAACACGCACAACCTTGAGGTGGATGGGCTACAAAAGCAGAAGACCCCACCGGGTACCACTCATCTCCACTACAAATAGGAGAAAGAGGCTACAATTTGCACAAGCTCACCAAAATTGGACAGTTGAAGACTGGAAAAATGTTGCCTGGTCTGATGAGTCTCGATTTCTGTTGAGACATTCAGATGGTAGAGTCAGAATTTGGCTTAAACAGAATGAGAACATGGATCCATCATGCCTTGTTACCACTGTGCAGGCTGGTGGTGGTGGTGTAATGGTGTGGAGGATGTTTTCTTGGCACACTTTAGGCCCCTTAGTGCCAATTGGGCATCGTTTAAATGCCACGGCCTACATTGTTTCTGACCATGTCCATCCCTTTATGATCACCATGTACCCATTCTGTGATGGCTACTTCTAGCAGGATAATGCACCATGTCACAAAGCTTGAATCATTTCAAATTGGTTTCTTGAGCATGACAATGAGTTCACTGTACTAAAATGGCCCCCACAGTCACCAGATCTCAACCCAATAGAGCATCTTTGGGATGTGGTGGAACGGGAGCTTCGTGCCCTGGATGTGTATCCCACAAATCTCCATCAACTGCAAGATGCTATCCTATCAATATGGGCCAACATTTCTAAAGCATGCTTTCAGCACCTTGTTGAATCAATGCCACATAGAATTAAGGCAGTTCTGAAGGAGAAAGGGGGTCAAACACAGTATTAGTATGGTGTTCCTAATAATCCTTTAGGTGAGTGTACGTCACGATGACCAACAACGCTCAATAGGAAAATTCAACTGCAGTAGCCACTGTTCAACCTTAAGAGGGCAGCACTCAGACATATTGTAGAATTAAAACACTTATACCCAAATGTCAAAACATTTACTAGAATCAATGAACAGCACTAATAAAGCCCCAGTCTTGCAGATCATTAACTAAAAAAAGTTGCTCTAGGATGTAGTTACCCTTTAAAATTCTGTAACCTTTTAATCATCACTTATCATATAACATTCATTTTGACAATATGACTATAAAATACACCACAAACGCACCATACAATTATAAATTTTATCCTTGCGCTGTAATCTAAATATTCAGATATAAATTTTTTAAGTCTGTATTCAACAATCTTTGTGGTCTCCGTCCTCAGTGGTGAAAACCTCCAAGTTGGACTACTAAACTATTATAAACCTCCAAGTTAGACTACTTTGGTACTGCTTTTTGCCATTTTTGGAATAAATTATTTAGATTACACTTGTATTTCTGTTACATTTTTCTTTATGCTGTATGTATTTTTAAGTAAAGGGATTTTATGGTATGTTGTAACTAAAATAATTGTCATTTGTCATTGTACATTTCTCTGTTTTGTTTTAATGTTGTTGAAAAGTGGTAATGTATGATGTTTTTGGGTCACAATAGCCCAGATATGGAAAAGAGTGGCCAGTCATTCTTCAACATTCCTCTTTTTGTGATCCACACAGGAAAGTCGAGTGTTTGTAATGACGTGAGGACAAGTACATGACACTATTGTCATTTTGGATGAACCATCCATTTAATGACTTCTGCACATCTTCAGCAGTGTTTTGATTGAAGTGATTGCATTACCCTCGTATGCAGCGCCTGAGATGGGAGAAAAATAGTTGACCTGCCATTCTTTGTGTTAAAGAAATAACCATTAAAGGGTCTCCTCTTGAATGAAGTCCCTGTTTCTTTGTTAGGGTGATGTCCAAACCTAAGCTGAGGCACTTAAAAACGCAATTAACATTACTCAAAGAGATGCCTGGAGATTGTATTCTATTTCTGTTACATCCGTTGTGTTTCTCAGAAGACTTCATGGGAAAATAAAATATGCTTCCTGTTGTCATTTATGATGCCAGCCATGGGTAGGTGCATGGACAATAAGATATTAAACAGGCCCATTTATTTGGATCAAAGTGATGCAAAGCAGGTAGAGGGCATTACGTCTTCTATGCAAACATGCCCTGCGCTAAGAGAATGGACATGGCTGTTACCCTGTTACTATCTTGTCTTGTTTCTGGAATACCTTTGATACTGTATCTAAGGACACAAGCCTACAATTTGTCCTGTTGCACAGATAAAAGCACAGTTTCCAGGATGTCTCTGGGGAGTCACTTCATTGATTTTAGCCTTGGCAATTCCTACACCTAGAGATATGAAACCACATAACCCAGATACATCCCTGTGCAGCGTGACAAAAGTGGCATTAATCCCTGCTGATGTTCAATCTTTATCTTCTCAAAGATCAGATAACACTGGATAAGATTACATGAGATCAGACAACAGCCTAACATTAGCTGGATTTGCTGATGTGAAGGCTTTAGGAAATATTTTTCCCATTTATTTTCTTGATTGGCATTTAAAAATTCTTCAATAAAGAATGTATGAACTACATTATCAACTTTGATTTAGAATGTTAAAACAGTGGATATGTTTTTATGTTTAATAAGTCCCTTAACACACAGTCAGTTGACAAACTTAAAGGAATAGTTCACACAAAAATTATTTTCTTTCTGATTATTACTCACCCCCAGGCAATCAAAGACTTTCTTTCTTCAGCCAAATGATTGTTTCACTAGAGAAGACCCTTATTCATCAGATGGGGTCGTGTGAATCCCTTTGAAGCTGCCTAAATATGAATTTTAGACTGTCAAAAATTTGGTAAATAGGGCTTTTCACATGTGAAGTAGTTAGCCCTGGGTCATTCCAAACCCCCAGGTAAACAGAATCCTAGAATCTTCACGTTTCACACTGCTCATAATTTACGCAGAATGAAGAATTAATCCTGGGTATTCATAAGGTGAAGTTTCACACTTTACATTCCTAAACCTGCAGGTTAATGTCCATATTTGAATATTTGTGGTGCCAGTGTCACTGGACAAATGCAGCATGTGATCAGTTTTTTTCTTCTTTACTCCAATTGTCGCATTTTCCCATCACCATTTTACATTTTTCCTATCAAACGCTATCAAACGTGTTTCCATGACTGCCCAAAGTATGTGAATATAAGGCGTGCAATTGGTTGTTGGTTGCTAAGCATCTAGTTGTAACATTCTAACACTGCATCATTTCACACTGTACAAGTTTGGCACTACAATGCGGAGTCAACACTGCAAAAGTGGAGTTTCATAACCCCAAGGTAAAAAAGCGGTGTTAACCCTCCTTTTAAATTATAAGTGTGAAACGTTCCTTTACCCAGTTAAGAAAGTTGGTAACCCAGCGTTAAGCGCAGTGTAAAAAGCCCCATTGACTTGCATTAGATGGGAAAAATAGATGGAGAATAATAATAAGGTTTTCATCAAAAACCTTAATTTCCCTTTGGCTGAAGAAAGAAAGTCATACATCTTGGATGGCCTGAGGGTAGGTGAGTAAATGATGATCATGAAATGTTCACTTTTGGGTGAACTATTCCTAATAACAAAAAAGCTTTACAACACGCACTAGTATTGTATACTAAACATGTTCAGCCATTTCCACTATATGGGCACATTGTTGATATTCCTATAAGGCAATATTAAAACAGAATTTTTTTTCAAAGATAACATACAAAAATATCAAATCATTATTCTTTGTAATTAATATATTGTATAGACCTACATATTTAAACATGTGGCAATATATATGGAAATAAACGCTGGTTCCATCAAGAGGTGCATACATTCTTGGTCAATGGTACATGAGTCAAGCACTCTGTAAAGTCTTCTCCAGCACATCCCAAAGACTTTCAATGAACTTAATTTCTGGGCTGAGAGGTGCCAATTTTAGTGTAAAAATGATTCTTCATGCTCCCTCCCAACCATTCTTTCACAGTTTGAGCCTGATGAATCGTGGCATTGTCATCCTGGAATATGGCCATGATGTGTCTTCTTACATGGTTGTTTAAGAAATGAAAAGCTAAACACTCCATCAGTTAGAGTTAGAAGAACTGTTGCCAAACATATAACACGCTAGAAACATATTAATCACCGCAATAACGATTCAATCATTTGCCTATTTAAATCCAAACAGTGACTTTTTTTTTTTTTTGGCCAGGCAGTATATATAAAACACTTGGAGGTATAACCTGTATATAACCCGATATATTTTCAATTCAGAACAATATTCATATGGATAATTTAAAAATTGTTCACTGTGAGAAAAAAAAAAATGCCATGATGATTCCAAGAGACACACTTCAGCAGTCTAAACACATGACTGCATCCGAGTCTTCTCAATACAGGAACTCAGACTGGTGTGAAATGACAAGACAAAGTCCATAAGCTCCTCTCACTCTAAACCTATCCTGACAAATGTTCTTGAGTGGAGAGTTGCTAGTGCATAACACAGTGTCTGTTATTGTTGACAAATGACTCTTGCACAACATATGTTATGGATGAAGCCCAGGATTTTTCCTTTTCTCAACAACGGTGAGATAGGATCCCAAGGTAGTGTTTCATCAATCATTTGCATGTCATGTAATGAAGAACAAAGAACAAATGGTAAAGTATCAAGTGAGCTGTTAATATGCTAATGAAAGAAAAACAATATTTGCCAGTAACCAGTTTCTTTCTGGCATGAATGTAATGTAACAACATTTTAAACACCAAGAACTGTATAAAATGAAATAATGATGCACACTGTGATCTTATCTGTTGAGACGGAGGCTTTCTGGATTCTGAGGAAACCCATCAAGCGTTTGCATGTCATGGAAGGGAAAAAAAACGACACAGTATCAAGTGATCATCCAGTATGCTAATGAACGCAAACAATATTTGCCCATAACCGGCCAATATGCTAATGAAACGTGTGGAAATTTAGACATGATTATAAATAACACTGCTCACATGATCAGAAAAAACACACAATATGGATTTCAGCGTTCATTATTCATTACACAGTCAGTATTGTTATTGTCTCTCATCAGTCAAAATAATTTCAGTGGGAAAATAATATTAGTGATGTAAAACCGATTCTGCACAGATGTGTAGTGTTGTCTGTTGAGTATGGTGAACCTTGATTATTTTAAATGATTGAAATTAATATTTGTGTCTCTTTTTCTGTGCACCACTGCTGCTATTGACACCTTTATGTTGCCATCCACATGTAGGTTTGTATCCGTTTGAATAAGTCTGAAACAATTATAGGGTCCAATAATGCATGAATAATGAATGAGATTCTTTTCCTGTGATATCTGTAATTCATTTATAATGACTCACACATATGTGTGTATATATGCTTTAAATCATAAAAAATCACATGAAGAATTTGGTAATTACAGATTAAATCATGTTTCATAAAACTCTTTCGTTCACACGAGATAAGAGACCACACAAACAAAGATAACGAAACATCACTGTAAACCGCATCGCTTTTAACTGAAAAGCAGACGTGCCCATTTTGAGTCTGAAAGTATTCACTTGGCAGCAAGCCATTCACCAGGCGACAGTGCAAACTTGATGCAACTTTAAAGGCACAAATAAACCATCGTAGTATCAGAGCAACTTCCAGAAACCTTTTGTTTAAACACCAAAATAGTATCAAAATGAAATAAAGACTTACACTGTGATGTGATGTGTTGAGATGAAGGCATTCCACTAGAAGGCTCACGCTGGAATGTGATGTTTCTCTTCACGAGACAGATGAATGTGTTTCACAGGTGCGCACGAGAGCGCTCGTGCTCATTCTGACATGAACCAGGATCGACTAGGCGCCGTGCGCGCGCAATCTCCGACGCACGTGGACAGTCGTGTAAATGAGCAACAAGACGGAGTGACTGCTTTGATACATGCCATTGTAGTTACTAATCGCGATCTATTATGCATCAATTACACCGTATGTAAGCTCTCTCTCTCTCTCTCTCTCTCTCTCTCTCTCTCTCTCTCTCTCTCTCTCAATATTCAAGAGGCTTTATTGGTAAGCTTTAAATGAGCTTTTAAAAAAAGAAAATGAATATTAGCCTATATAAACACACATTTATGCACACATTATTATTATTATTATTATTATTATTATTATTATTATACCATAAATAAAAAAGATGCAGTTTTCGATATGAAGTAGGCTAAACCGTTTTCCGCGAAAACCATCTCGACAGCTCTAAAATAAAAATCAATATTTAGGCTAGTCCAGGGCTAGACAAAACACAGCTTGAAAGATGGATTTATGATCTATTAGCTCACTATTTCAATTTCGAAAAAAACAACAACAACTAGATTTGTAAGGATTTTCAGAAATGTTCGCGTCACTCAGAAGTAGGCCACACACACACACACACACACACACACACACACACACACACACACACACACACACACACACACACACACACACACACGTTGTTTTCATGTTAAAACCCATCAGAGAAAACAGCATTTTTTCAAAAAACATTACTTAGTATGATTTATAAGCTGTTTTCCTCATAGGGGACCAAAAATAACCCCACAAGGACAAGGATTTTGTAAATTACCATCTTTGTGGGGAATTATGTAGGGTTTCCCAGGCCACACACACACATACGTTGGGTTTTCATGTTTTATGGGGACTTTCCATAGATATAATGATTTTCATACCGAGAACTGTGGGCAATATCCTATTATCCCCTAACCCTAAACCTATCCCAAAACCTACCCATCACAGAAAACTTTCTGCATTTTTACATTAAAAAACATAACTTAGTATGATTTATAAGCTGTTTTCCTCATGGGAACAAGGGAAAAGATTTGCCATCCTGGTTTTGCCATCCTTGTAGGGACATAACTTAGGGTTTACCTGAACCACACACACACACACACACAATGTGAATTGTAGGGACATTCCATAGGCGTAATGGTTTTTATACCGAACAAACCGTATTTTCTATCCGCCTACACTACCCCTAAACCTAAAACTACCCATCACAGGAAACTGCACATTTTTACTTTCTCCCCCAAAAACTCATTCTGTATGATTTATAAGCCTTTTGTTGTATAAGTCATAAGATTCATAAGTCACCCTCTTCTTGTAATACCTGTCATACCCATGTCATTATACACATTTGTGTCCTGATATGTCACAAAAACACGTGCACACACTCACACACACACATTTAATCATTTAGCGGATGCTTTTATCCAAAGCGACTTACAAATGAGGAGAGCAATAGAAGCAATCAGACAAACAAGGGGCAACAGCATGCAAGTGCTGTAACAAGTCTCAATTAGTCTAGCGCAGTACACATAGAGTTTCTTTCTTTTCTTTTCTTTTTTTTATTATAAATAAACAGAAAAACTAATTGAATAGTTAAGTTAGTTAAGTGCTAGTCTTAATTGGTCAGGGGCTGCTGGAAAAGTCTTTAGATGTTTTTTGAAAATGGGTATAGACTCAGCTGCTCGAATTGAGAAAAGGTCTGTGAGAGGGATTTCGTGCCTCTTTGGGATGGCACTACGAGGCGTCGTTCTCTTGCAGAACGCAAGCTTCTGGATGGTGTGTGAATATGAACAAGGGAGTTTAGGTATGTTGGTGCAAAGCCAGTGGTTGCTTTGTAGGCGAGCACCAGTGCCTTGAATTTGATGCGAGCGGCTATTGACAGCCAGTGCAGACTGATGAAGAGAGGTGTGACGTGCGCTTTCTTCGGCTCGTTGAAGACCACCCTTGCTGCTGTATTCTGGATCAGTTGCGAGGATTTGATAGTGCATGCCGGAAAGCCCGCTAGAAGAGCATTACAGTAGTCCAGTCTGGAGAGAACAAGAGCTTGGACCAGGGGTTGTGTGGCCTGTTCTGATAGGAAGGGTCTAATCTTCCTAATGTTGTATAAAGCAGATCTTCAGGCTGTTGCAGTAATGTGGTCAGTGAAGTTTAACTGATCATCAATCACAACTCCAAGGTTCCTGGCTGTCCTGGAAGGACTTATGGTTGATGAACCTAGCTGAATGGAGAAATTGTGATGAAGTGCTGGGTTGGTTGAGACCACAAGCAGTTCTGTCTTAGCAAGGTTTAGTTGAAGGTGATGGTCCTTCATCCAGCTAGAAATGTCTGTCAGACAGGCTGCAATACGAACACCAACTGTAAGAGCATCTGGATGAAATGAGAAGTAGAGTTGAGTGTCATCAGCATAGCAGTGATAGGAAAAGCCATGTTTCTGAACGACAGATCCTAATGGTGACATAATGATGCATGTTGCAAAGTCGTCAGCTGTAGAAGAGAAGAGAAGGTTTTGAAAAGTGTGCGAGAGTCAGAGCAGTTGTTGATTTTGTTGTAGTAGTATGTTGTTTTAGCAGTGGAGACATTTGCAGAGAAGGAAAAGAGAAGAGACTGATTCAAGCTAAGGTCAGTAGAGTTTTTAGATTTGCGCCACTTCCTCTCTGCAGCCCTGATTCTAGAGCGATGTTCACGGAGAACATCAGACAGCCAGGGGGCAGAGGGGGTGGTGCGGGCTGGTCAGGATGAAAGAGGGCAAAAGTTGTCTAAGCAAGATGTTAGAGTGGAGCAAAGAGTGTCAGTAGCACTGTTAGTGTCCAGTGCTGAGAACTGAGCAGGTGGAGGAAGCGAGGATGAAACCAAAGTGGATAGGCGAGAGGGAGAGAGTGAGCGTAGGCTACAGCAAAACACACACACACACACACACACACACACACACACACACACACACACACACACACACACACACACACACACACACACACACACACACACACACACACACACAGGTATAGGTAAAATGTCAGCATCAGCAAACCCACGTTTGTAGTCACCCTTTCAATGGCTTATTACATCTTTACATTAATACATGTTTCAGTAATGCCTTACTAATACAATTTTTTGTGTTTGTAATGAAACAGAGTGAAATAATGCAAATGGATCTCTAAGTGTTTGAAAGGCTAGGATACAGAATAATGCAAAGAATCCTACGGATACAGGAATCATATTATATGATTTTATTATTACATTTTTCCCAGTGGTGCATACAATTTTGGTAAATTTTTAAAAGCAAAAGCAGTCATCATTTAGTTAACATGACCATTGTTTTTTCGGCCCACTCTAGTTTCAGTTATTTTTTTCTGTTATTTATTTATTTTTATTTTATCCCCGCCCCATAAGTTATAAGATCAAGGAACATTTTATTCCTTGTGATATCTCTTTTTTATTTCATTTAAGATAAGTTTGCCACCATATTGAATGCTTTGAAATTAAATTAATGACTTAATATTTAAAAAGCATGTGTGTGTGTTCTGAATAAAGTACATTAGTTTCTAAAGTTAAAAAGAAAGTTAAAAGAAAGTGTTTCAAAGAGAAGAGCTGTAATTTACTTGCAAGGTTTGCATAAGTAACACAGTTCCTTTTCACATCTGCACACACTATATTGCCAAAAGTTTTGGGATGCCTGCCTTTACATGCACATGACATCCCATTCTTAATCCGTAGGGTTTAATATGGATTTGGCCCACACTTTGCAGCTATAACACCTTCAACTCTTCTGGGAAGGGTTTCCTCAAGGGTAAGGACATTGTTGTTATTTTTATTATTGTACAGTATCAATGAATGACGCATTTTGGCAGTGGTGTGTGCATTAACGTGTGTGAAATGCCTGTTTATTAAATTTTTCCGATCTCTTATATTGGGCACTTTTTGCACTTAAATCTGCTTCTTACTGTTGACATTGAAAATGATGCATGTGTTTTTCTGAGAGATTGCTGTTTTGACAGTTTCCACCTGGACATATAGCGTGTCTCAATCAGCTCCCTAGTTCAGTAGTCAGGGCACTGATCAGGACGTAAGTCAGTGGGCTGACTCCCGCATCAGTGCCCTAACTACTGAACTAGGGAGCTGATTGAGACACACCCATAGTCATATTTTTCCTGGGAATCTTTTTTTTTTTTTCATCAACATATAAAATAAAATAAGATAAAATGGTACTTATCAACCTTGATTGGTATGGCAATAAAATAATATCACAATATTTTGGCAGTTAAAGTTTTAGGCATTTTTTTCCTTGGAGTGGTCAGGTTTTGGTGAGCTTTTGGGCAGGAAATCGTCGACCCAATCTGGTAACACTGATCACACATGTACATTTACATTCCAGTAAAGGTTATTGATAATCTTGATAAATTTGACTTTTTGCACCATTACTTTTTACACCATTGTGTTTGCATTGTGCTAAAATGCATTAATTTTCAATGGGGCATATATGTGGCTGAAACAGGTAGCCTATCCCAAATTTTTCAACATTAAACATTTTAATATAACATTTTAGTCATTATGGCCTTTAAAAAATGTTTTTTTGAGGAGGTAGGGTACTGCACTATAGGCCCCTGTGGCACGGCCTAAGCTTTTGTCCTTAATGGCCTTTTTTCCCCTTACATTACACTTTAAGTAGTTTTGAAACCAGTACTTTTACACTTTTACTTGAGTAAAAAGCTTGAGTTGATACTTCAGCTTCTACAGAAGTCTTTTTAAACCCTAGTATCTATATTTCCACCTGAATAATGAATGTGAATACTTTTGACACCAGTGAATATAGTGTATATTGCATATGTTTCCATTCAAATATAGAATATGTGAGTAAACTAGAAGCAGCATCAACAACCGAGGTACCTTTCAGAAAATGGAGAAAAAGCGAAAACTGAAGGTTTGGGGATTTAATTAGAGAAGCAGTACATGCTGAAAAGGTCAGACTGTCACTCTCAGTGGCCTTTGACTTTCTTTTTGCATGCAACAGTAAGGCCCTTTTCATGAGTAAATTGGTCTCATCCTCCCTCTTTAGCTTGCGGTAAACTGTAAAATGTCTCCAATTAAATGGGCAACTTCCAAAAACATCCACAGAATCACTCTCCTTGTCTCGCTGAGTTAGCATTCCCTCCCTCTCCATGACCGTTTGACCTTTGCCTGTTTTGCTAACCTCTAATACAAGCTCAGTACAGAATTGTGTGATAGAAAGGCGCAGCTGCATGTTAAGTCAGAATTGCATGATATAAAGTCAGAATTGCGTGATATAAAAGTGCAGTTGCGTTATAAAGTCAGAATTGCGTGATATAAAAGTGCAGTTGCGTTATAAAGTCAGAATTGTGAGATATAGACTTGGAATTGTCCCCTCAGATTTGGACTTTATAACTCGCAATTGCAAGTTTATATCTCACAATTCTGAGAAATTAAGTCAGAAATGCAAGATATAAGCTTGCAATTGCTAGAATTTTTTTTTTATTATTTTTTTAATGGTTTTATTCTGGCGGAAACGAGCTTCCATACATAACCACTATAAACATTGGGGGAACATTCTCAATAATTAGAAATGGCAAATTTGGCCCATATATTTGATTTTCTTGTTGCTGCTCTGCTGCACTTCTTTATGTATGTTTTAAGTTACTTATGACAAAAAGTTTTCAAAAATGTAAATTGTTTAGTGGTCTTCTTCAGTGGTCTAACTGCTATGTAATCAATATCAAAATTACTAAAACCAATCAAATCAAAGAAGGTGGGATTTGCTGTTCACCAAAGCAACTATGAATTCCAGTGCAACACTTCAGCTTTAAAGGTCCACTGAAGTACCTTGAAATGCGAAGCATTATTCAGTGTGTTGACGTAACTTCCACTGAAACAGGAAGACAGGGCGGGACATATCGAACATCTCCACCTCTTCTTTAATAATAGATAATAGCGTTTTGTTTATAATCACAGCTCGGCCAGAGCCACTGAGTTTCCTCCTAATCTCTAACAGTTTCTCCTCCTAATCTCCTCCATATCGCTTTAAAATATAGCATTCTGTGCAGAATTCAAATGGGTCTGATATGTTTGTAGTCTGTGCCGACCCACGCATATGATCCGCTCTGTGCTATCGTGTCTCTGGACTGGAGCATGACTGTGTGTGCGCTGCGGCGGTTCGCATGACACTAACGTGAAACCAGACTTCATTTGCCCCAATGGAACTGTCTGAATCGTTCCCTATCCCCTACAAAGTGTTTCCACCATGTAGGAAATAGTAAATGTGTGAACAAGTGACCAATTTTCGCTGTTTCAGCATGTATTTATAATGCAGGGGGCAAAACGCTTCAGATTCTAGAGAGCATTTGATTGGACAGAAAATCTGATGAGAAGTGATGTCATCAAAATCATTGATCTACACTCACCTAAAGGATTATTAGCAACACCATACTAATACTGTGTTTGACCCCCTTCCGCCTTCAGAACTGCCTTAATTCTACGTGGCATTGATTCAACAAGATGCTGAAAGCATTCTTTAGAAATGTTGGCCCATATTGATAGGATAGCATCTAGCAGTTGATGGAGATTTGTGGGATGCACATCCAGGGCACGAAGCTCCCGTTCCACCACATCCCAAAGATGCTCTATTGGGTTGAGATCTGGTGACTGTGGGGGCCATTTTAGTACAGTGAACTCATTGTCATGTTCAAGAAACCAATTTTAAATGATTCAAGCTTTGTGACATGGTGCATTATCCTGATCGAAGTAGCCATCAGAGAATGGGTACATGGTGGTCATAAAGGGATGGACATGGTCAGAAACAATGCTCAGGTAGGCCGTGGCATTTAAACAATGCCCAATTGGCACTGGGGCCTAAAGTGTGCCAAGAAAACATCCCCCACACCATTACACCACCACCACCACCAGCCTGCACAGTGGTAACAAGGCATGATGGATCCATGTTCTCATTCTGTTTACGCCAAATTCTGACTCTACCATCTGAATGTCTCAACAGAAATCGATACTCATCAGACCAGGCAACATTTTTCCAGTCTTTAACTGTCCAATTTTGGTGAGCTTGTGCAAATTGTAGCCTCTTTTTCCTATCTGTAGTGGAGATGAGTGGTACCCGGTGGGGTCTTCTGCTGTTGTAGCCCATCCGCCTCAAGGTTGTGCGTGTTGTGGCTTCACAAATGCTTTGCTGCATACCTCGGTTGTAATGAGTGGTTATTTCAGTCAAAGTTGCTCTTCTATCAGCTTGAATCAGTCGGCCCATTCTCCTCTGACCTCTAGCATCAACAAGGCATTTTCGCCCACAGGACTGCCGCATACTGGATGTTTTTCCCTTTTCACACCATTCTTTGTAAACCCTAGAAATGGTTGTGCGTGAAAATCCCAGTAACTGAGCAGATTGTGAAATACTCAGACCGGCCCGTCTGGCACCAACAACCATGCCACGCTCAAAATTGCTTAAATCACCTTTCTTTCCCATTCTGACATTCAGTTTGGAGTTCAGGAGATTGTCTTGACCAGGACAACACCCCTAAATGCATTGAAGCAACTGCCATGTGATTGGTTGATTAGATAATTGCATTAATGAGAAATTGAACAGGTGTTCCTAATAATCCTTTAGGTGAGTGTATATTGGCAGAAGTGAGAGACTGTAAGATTTGAATGCTTATATCTTCTTAATCCAAATTTTGTCATTGTTTTGGAGCACACTAGCTTATAGATAACAGTAAGGCTGTAACATATTCATTTTTAGTCACATTGTGATTTCATGGGGACTTTAATGGTGAAGAAAGATGCAAGTAGCTAAACATTTAACTGTTTGACTATAGAACTATTAAATGACCAGCAGTAAAATCCAGTGATGCAAACTTATATTGTTTTGAATTGAAAAATAGACTAGAATTTACGTGATTCAATTCATAACTGAATGTGATGAGACAAGAATCACTTACAGAGTCCTTTTCAACATAAGAATGAATGTCTACATATTATGCCCCCACCATTATTGTTTTATTTTATTTATTTAGTATAGCAACCTACATTCATGGAACATCTGACCTCTTTTGTTCATAAAAAAAAATTCACATTTTAACAGAACAGATGATAGTAAAACCAACACATTAAATAATCATGACATCCTTCCCCAAGAATTCTCAAAGGGAAACGACGCTGTAGAATGTTTATTCTTGCACCACTTGAACGTCACGTCTTTTTATATGAGGGTGAATGATATCAGAATGACAGAATTCGAAAGCCTTGAACACAGAAATGGATCACTCTAAAAAATGCTGGGTTAAAAACAGTTAAAAAATACTGTTTTAACCCAGTAAATGGGTTGTTTTAACCCAGAGGTTGGGTTAAATGTTTACTTAAAACAACCCAATCGCTGGGTTAGTCCATTTTCAACCCAACTTGGGTTGTTTTTAACCCAGCACTTTTTAGAGTGATGGCACAAGAGTGACATTTTGATGATGTAGGATAAAAGTTGCTATAGAAGTTTCAAAGTTTCATCATTAAAGTGAGTTTTTTTAAACAAATAAATATTCACAGTTACTTAGTGTAGTTGTGTGTCTGTTAGTGTTCTAACCAAAGCCAGCTATTTTTGATCAAGGAGGTTACTTCTGTGTTTAAGCCACCTGCTGGTGGCTCTGTTTCAATAAAGTGCTAATACAGAAGCATGTGTTATGCAGCCAACCGCAGATACGTTTTGATCATATCTCTTTCTCTTATTGTTTTTGTCAGGTATTGAAGCATTTTCAGACCCAGAATTTGGGAATACTTTCTCCTTCTGAAGTCAGTCCTTTCATCTTTGCCAAGCCTTTAGTTTTGTGACAACTATTCGGGAACTGTTGCATAGTGCAGTAGACGCATGCAAATCATACTATCTCTGAACAATGGACACATTTTCTCTCGCATATGCTGAGAAACTATTCTCCTGGCGGCTTTTTCCAGCTTAACATGTAGAGACAATATTTGTATTGTACATTGATGTGAAAAGGCGCTGTTTTGTGGCACTATTAAAATATTGCTTTTCATGTTCTGTTTGTTGCATCCCGACCAGCCAACAGCAGCAATATTGGGTGCTTCTCAAACACAAGACTGCAAAATCTAATATTCACTACTATATAGTAGTCTATGCAAAAATCAGTAGTATGTCAGTAGTAAGTCTGAATAGAGGCGAAAACCTAGCTGACTTACTTCCCTTGAGATTCTGAAGTGCGCATTCCATGGACACTTTACTATCCCATGAGGACACGGGAGAGGATTTATGAATGGCAGTGAAGCGACGCTGGAAGGTCACGTGACAGTAGCAACATGGCTAATGTAGTACGTTCCTATTTCATTCAGACTACACGCATTCATACTATAAAAATCATACTTTTTTTTTACAGTCACAAAGTAAATTCAAATGTAGTACCTACTCACACAGTATCCATTTTCAGAAGCACCATGTCCTTCCTAATGCAGTCCTCTTAGAGGCTTCTATAGGCTAGATTCCTCCTTAGCATTAAACACTAGAATGAGTTTCTAATGAATCCATATGGCTAGGTTTCCCCCACTTCAGTCACGGTGTACTTATTGTATTCATGTTGTATTGCAAAACATTTTGCTGCTATTGATGTGGGATACATGTAAGGTTAGGGACAGGTTTGTTGGTATGGTTAGGTTTAAGGGTGGGTTAAGTTGTAAGGGAAGGGGGTAACACTTTATTTTACAGTGCCCTTGTTATACATGTTACACGTACTTAGTAATAACAGTAAATTATGCATAATTACATGCAATTTATCCTAAACCAAACCCTAATCCTACCTTAACCCTATAGTAAGTACATGTAATTATTATTACTCAGTACTTAATTGTATAATTACACTGTAACAAGAACACCTTAAAATAAAGTGTAACTGTAAAGGGTAACAGTGTAATTATAGAAATTAATTACAGCTGTAATTACATGAAGGTATTTTAAATATAAGTACAGTGTAAAAACATGTATGTGAACAATAAGTGCGGTGTATCAAATTATTAATTTAATTGTTAGTACGTAGTAACTAGGGATTCACCGATTCACATTTTTTCACTTCCGATCCGATACCTGAATTTGGATATCGGCCGATACCAATACTATTGCGATACCAGAGCTGTGTTTGCTTTAATATTATTATTATTATCATCATCATTATTGTTGATTTTATATGACTCTGAAATAAACTCCTCTCAACAGGCAAGTATGATATGTACGTATGTATGCATGTATGTCCCAAAAGGCAACGGGAAATCCTGTTAACAGGAAAAATCCTCAAACTGACTATCATGTCAATATTTATTACATTCCCAAAATGTCAAATACTTGAGTCTTGAAATATAAGAAAAGTGCAATAACTGTAAACATCTTACACACACACACACACACACACACACACACACACACACACACACACACACACACACACACACACACACACACACACACTATCAATAAAACAGTGTGCATCTGAACAGCATAAATCAAGTGCAGTAGGAGGTTTGGCACTGATGATGACCTGGATTAAGCTTAACGCCAGAGTCTAACTACAAACCACAAAAAAGTTGGGACACTGTACAGATTGTGAATAAAATCAGAATGCAATGATGTGGAAGTTTCAAATTTCAATATTTTATTCAGAATACAACATAGATGACATATCAAATGTTTAAACTGAGAAAATGTATCATTTTAAGGAAAAAAATAAGTTGATTTTAAATTTCATGGCATCAACACATCTCAAAAAAGTTGGGACAAGGCCATGTTTCCCACTGTGTGGCATCCCCTCTTCTTTTTATAACAGTCTGCAAACGTCTGGGGACTGAGGAGACAAGTTGCTCAAGTTTAGGAATAGGAATGTTGTCCCATTCTTGTCTAATACAGGCTTCTAGTTGCTCAACTGTCTTAGGTCTTCTTTGTCGCATCTTCCTCTTTATGATGCACCAAATGTTTTCTATGGGTGAAAGATCTGGACTGCAGGCTGGCCATTTCAGTACCCGGATCCTTCTTCTACGCAGCCATGATGTTGTAATTGATGCAGTATGTGGTCTGGGATTGTCATGTTGGAAAATGCAAGGTCTTCCCTGAAAGAGACGACGTCTGGGATCATATGTTGTTCTAGAACTTGGATATACCTTTCAGCATTGATGGTGCCTTTCCAGATGTGTAAGCTGCCCATGCCACATGCACTCATGAACCCCATACCATCAGAGATGCAGGCTTCTGAACTGAGCGCTGATAACAACTTGGGTTGTCCTTGTCCTCTTTAGTCCGGATGACATGGCGTCCCAGTTTTCCAAAAAGAACTTCAAATTTTGATTCGTCTGACCACAGAACAGTTTTTCACTTTGCCACAGTCTATTTTAAACGAGGCTTGGCCCAGAGAAAACGCCTGTGCTTCTGGATCATGTTTAGATATGGCTTCTTTTTTGACCTATAGAGTTTTTGCCGGCAACGGCGAATGGCACGGTGGATTGTGTTCACCGACAATGTTTTCTGGAAGTATTCCTGAGCCCATGTTGTGATTTCCATTACAGTAGCATTCCTGTATGTGATGCAGTGCCGTCTAAGGGCCCGAAGATCACGGGCATCCAGTATGATTTTCAGGCCTTGACCCTTACGCACAGAGATTGTTCCAGATTCTCTGAATCTTTGGATGATATTATGCACTGTAGATGATGATAACTTCAAACACTTTGCAATTTTTCTCTGAGAAACTCCTTTCTGATATTGCTCCACTATTTTTGGCCGCAGCATTGGGGGGATTGGTGATCCTCTGCCCATCTTGACTTCTGAGAGACACTGCCACTCTGAGAGGCTCTTTTTATACCCAATCATGTTGCCAATTGGCCTAATAATTGGTCCTCCAGCTGTTCCTTATATGTACATTTAACTTTTCCGGCCTCTTATTACTACCTGTCCCAACTTTTTTGGAATGTGTAGCTCTCATGAAATCCAAAATGAGCCAATATTTGGCATGACATTTTAAAATGTCTCACTTTCAACATTTGATATGTTATCTATATTCTATTGTGAATAAAATATAAGTTTATGAGATTTGTAAATTATTGCACTTCTTTTTTATTCACAATTTGTACAGTGTCCCAACTTTTTTGGAATTGGGTTTGTATTCTTCAAAACTTCTCGGTAATCCCTTTAGCCTTTACATTGTCTGCCTGGAGTTTACCTTGCTTCTGGGATGACTCCAGAAGGGATTCCTGATGGCTCCCATTGTCTTTCTGCCCCCTGGCTGAACAATCCTTGTGCTCTTTAACGTGGTGCTTTTTTAAATGTTTGATTGCGTTCGTTGTGTTTGTATGACACGAGGGAGCTTCAGCCTCTCTGAATTACGGCTTTGCAAACATTGCATTTTGCTGTCTTGCTCTGCTGTGTTTCCAGTGTTAAGTATTTCCACACAGCGGACATGTTGGCTAGCCACAATGCTGCCCAGTGCTATCCTGCTATCTGGCTGCAAAACTGCGGAATGGATATCCTGAGCGGGGGCGTGTCTCATAACTCTATGTCTCATTGAGTCGCGCCCCCTTTCAGGAAATCCATTCTATAGTTTACAGCCAGCTAGCAGACGAGCCAGCAGGAATCACTTTTGGAGTCATTTCAGTGAATTAGAATTGTATGTCATAAGCAGTGCTTTTTTCGAAATGTGTGCAAAGAATTGTAAGTGATTGGAGGAATGCGAAGGATACAAATTAAGTATTCTTCAAAATATGCAGAATGAAGTCCTTGAAATGAAGGCTGCTTTCCAAGGATCATTCACAGTGAGATGGCCCTCTACAGTGAGAAATGCATCCTTACTCAAATGCCTTCCATTTGTGAGGCACCCTTTGACTCAACCAATGGTGCGAGACAAGTTTCAGGCCTATTTGTCTGACCAAAACCTGTTTGAGAAGAGTTAATGGGTGTGTTTGACTTCATTCAGCACTGCACAGACTAATCAGCATTTGATATGAAGCAGTGCATCCTGGTTAGAAATGATGTCCGAGATATCTTGACCTATTATGAACCTATTATGATTTTTACATTTTCAACTTTCTAAAGTTGCTGTTTGGGCATGAAAAAGGTCTGTAAAGTTACAAAGCACAGTTTCACTTTATTTTGATGGATTTTTACAGTTAGTAGACTGTCTATTGGAGAACCATCACAATAAAGTGTTAGCAGATATTAAAGGTGGGGTAAGATATTTGAAAAACGCTGTTTGAAAGTTGGTCGGACCGACACAACAACAAACGTGTGGTCAATCATCATTAGTATGAGCATTAGTATGAAACAATAAGCAAGAGGAGATTTTAAGAAAGACTGTTGAGAGAGAGATGCCTGAGAGACATTACAAAAAGAGAAAAGCTCATAAGAATATCGCTGGACAATGAAGGCAAACAATGACGATTAAAGAAGTTTAGGACCCGCATTAGTGTAATAAAAGCTTTCCAGTGCTGGAGAGAGCTAAGGGGGAAGTAACACTCCATATGTGAGTCACACTGGTTTTGAGTGTCATTGTTTGTCTGGAGCTCTTGTGCTGTTGGCAACTAACAATAAACTCTTGTTTGTATTTACTCTTGGGTACTTTATGTTCATTGTTTGTGCTTCCTTGTTGTTCGTTCATCATCTTCACTTTATTTTTCGTGAAGCATTATTTTGTTGCGCTTCTGTTATGATAAATAGACAGCCACTCTTGCATTGCATGTGTAACGGAGGTCAGCTAGTGAAAGTTGTTCAGGCTGCTAGAGATTGCAGTGTTTACTGTTTAGCGTCCTTATTAGTGCACCCATCTCGCATGCCAACGATCGGGGTTCGAGACCGACCTCGGAGCAGCCAATTAGGATTGGAGAGTGAGCTTTGGAGGCGGAGCAATGAAGAAAGGGGTGTGTTTGTTTGGGTTGAATTCAAATATCAACAATGTTCAGCAACGACTTAGAAATAATGCTTACTCCATCTTTAAGCAGTCTACTAATACTCTAATGACAGTTAGTTGACATGTAATTGCAAAGTTACTTATAGTGAACAGAATGTTCATAAGGGACAATCAAAATAAAGTGTTACCCAAAGCACAAAGTCCACTCCAAAGGGAGTTATTCTCTGTCTGTAAGCAATGTTTCTGAACGCCCTGAAACACCTTGGTTGTAGATTTGAGTTTTATTCTGGGAACGTACACGTCACAGTATTCCACAAACAATAGGGGGTGAGGCCAAGTTGAGTTGAGTTGTGTTAGTATTAAGTATTAAGTATGGTAAGAGGCCGAAATGCTGATCCAGCTGACCAATCAGAGCACACTATGCTTTTCAGAAGGAGGGGCTTCATAGAGTCAGGAACTAAATGGAGATGCAACAAAAAATATGTGAAAAATAATGCTTTTTGAACATTGAAGCATGAAAACCTCTTCTAGCAGACACCAAAAACAAAATCAAGACTTTGTAAAAGAGTATAATACGGCCTCTTTAATGAAATCCCATTAAGTTAACTTATTTTTAAACAACAAGTGACCTGTGGAATTTAACTGCATTAAATAATTGCCTCATCTGTTTTAGCTCTTAGGTCATGTGGTTCCTTTGGTACATGTTATGTTTTCATAGTTTTTTTCTTGTCAGGTGATTCCCAGTTATGTCTTGTCATGATTATTTACAGGTGTATCTTATTAGTAATTAGTCTTTGTGTATATATAGCCCTCGTGTCGCTTGTCTAGCTTTGTTCAGGTAACCTGTTGTCGGTGAGTTTTAGTTAAGTCATGTTGCCATGGTCAAGTTTGTTTACTTCATGTTGAGGATTCATTTGTTTTGTATATGGCTCATGTTCAGTATATAAACTGCTCATGGGTTCTCCACTTCAACTTGCCTTCAGTGGACTTCATAACAATAATTTTACTCAGTTTTACTGTAGCTCTTTTAATTATTTTTGCAGTTCTTATGCCTCAATAGGCTAAAAGTAATAATAATAGTGCTTCATATACTGTCATAAACCGTTGGTGCATGGTGTTTGCTAAAGTGCATACAGGGTTTAGTTTATGTGCATACTCTGCTGATCAGATAATACCACTTCATATAATCATAATCCCTCATATATATTTGTCAAACATAGTAAGTTTGGTATTTATTGGATGAAAATAGCTTGAGGTTTGAACATGATGCAGTGGCTACTACAGCATCCCTGCTATAGGACAATGGGGAAATAAGCACACTGATAAGCCCAGTAGAATTACACTGAAAAACAAATTAAAATGTCAAAGAATTCAATCCCAACAAGCAAAGGAATGAGGCTGATTATCTGAGCCCACCAGGTGTATTTTCACAAGCAACGTCAAAGCAATGCCTCCTGTTTACTAATGAGAGTTTATTTTAGCTTTTAATTAGATATGCACAGCCTACCGTGACACTGACAGTCATTGATTAATGTTGACTGGCCCAGTCAAGAAGTCCTAAATACGGTCTATCCTGTGACTCCATTTAATTTAGTTTCCAAATCTTACTTAAACTGACCCTGGGATTATATATGACTAACATACACCTAACCATCTAGTGCTCATTAAATTTAAAAAGAGATAGTTTACCAAAAGAATAAATGAATAATTTACTCACCCTCATGTTGTTCCAAACACCTTTGACTGTTTTTCTTCAGGAGAACACAAAAGATGTTTGGGTGAATGTCTAATGTCTAGCTACTTGGGTTGTTTACATCTATCTTTAATGAGTCCCTCGCTACATCTGTGGTCCCCACCTCCTTCAAAAAATCCACCATCATCCCTGTCCCTAAGAACAGTAAACCCTCTTGCCTAAATGACTATCGTCCAGTGGCTCTCACGTCTATAGTCATGAAGGTCTTTGAGAGACTCATTAAAAACACCATTTGCTCCTTCATTCCTGACACTTTGGACCCTCTTCAGTTTGCCTATCGTCCCAATAGATCGACTGAAGATGCCATCTCTCATGTCCTCCACTCCTCCCTCACTCACATCGACAGCAAAAGTGGGAACTACATAAGGCTGCTATTTATCGACTATAGCTCAGCCTTTAATACCATAGTTCCCATCAAGCTAACCTCCAAACTCCTGGATCTCGGCCTGAATCCTTCTCTCTGCCACTGGATTGAAGACTTCCTCACTGGCAGGCCTCAGGTGGTGAGAATAGGCCAGTCCACCTCCACCTCCATCTCCTGAGTGTGGGAGCTCCACAGGGCTGTGTCCTGAGTCCCCTGCTCTACTCGCTCTACACGCATGACTGTTTGTCCACACACAGCTCCACCTCTATCATCAAATTTGCTGATGATACTGTTGTCCTGGGCCTCATTTCCAACAACAATGAGGCGGCATACTTGGACGAGGTGGAGCATCTAACATCATGGTGCCAGGACAACTGTCTCTCTCTGAATGTTGGCAAGACCAAAGAACTGATTGTGGACTTCAGGAAGAGACAGCAACGGACATGCTCCCCCCTCATGATCAGCGGGTCACCAGTAGAGAGAGTGAGCAGCTTCAAGTACCTGGGTGTAAACATCTCCGAGGACCTGACCTGGACTGCTCACATTCAGACACAGGTGAAAAAAGCCAGGCAAAGACTGTACCACCTGCGCCAGCTGAGGAAATTCAGGGTTTCACCAGCTATCCTGAAAACGTTCTATTTAGGGACGATAGAAAGTGTATTAACTCAGTGCATCTCAGCATGGTATGGGAACAGCACCAATCATGACCGCAAAGCCCTGCAAAGAGTCGTGCGCTTATCCAAGCGTATCTCAGGGTCAGCTCTCCCGTCTCTGCAGGACGTCTACACCAAACGCTGCAAAGGTAGAGCTACTAAGATCATCAAGGACTCTAATCACCCTGCAAACCCTCATTTCACGCTGCTGTCATCTGGTAAGCGCTTCCGAAGCCTGATGGCCAAAACTGAGAGACTCAGGAGGAGCTTCTTCCCCCAGGCCATCAGACTCCTGAACTCAGTCACCTAACATCACATGACTTCACTTCAGGATAAACATCGATACACTGACATTGCACTGCACTTTCTGTTCTGTTCTCGTTGTTACTGTGTAAAACCTGTTATACAACCTGTGTGCACATATATAGTATGTATAGTATATATATAGTACTTTTTTATCCTATTTCTATTATAATTTCCTCCTTGTGGTTTTAACTGTGAATTTGCACTGTCCATGGAGCGGACCTGTTTACATTTCACTGCCGATTGTATACTCTGTATATAACTGTGTATGTGACAAATAAAACTCTTGAATCTTGAAGATGCTCTTTTCAGAAATGAAAGGTGATTAATGTCAAAACAACATTAAAGGCAAGATATTTGGTGATTTATGCCATAAATGGTCTTTCATAGGGCTTCAGATAACTTGAAATACTGTTCATGAGTAATATTGACTTTTTATGGTGCATGCTTTTTTATGCTTAAATCTCATTTTGTGTTTTATGAAAGAAAATCAGGCAGGTTTAGAATGACATGATGGCAAATATGATGACAGCATTGTCATTTTAAGTGAACTGTTACTATAATAGATAGCATGGAGGTACCTTTAAAAAATTAAAAAAATAAAACGTGTTGCAGTTCTGTGCAGATACAATTAATTTAAAAGGACTAATATGACTTTGTACTTGTTCTTCATTTATGTGTTTTATTTTTGCATTTATGGGTCCTTAGATGTTCCGACATCTTATGGCAGCTCGTTTTATCTCACACATTATTCGGAATTTATTAGTGTGTTTTCTGGCACAACATATCCTTTCTGATGTCATATATTAAAAAAATAGATGGACCTATTGATGTTTGAAATGTTGAACTCAAATGGTCAGCACCACCGTTATTCCTAATAGGTTATCCAAGTGAAAGTAGTCTGAAAAAATGACCACGGCATAATCACTTGGATAATTGCACTGTATCACATCATGTGTGATTTCCACTTGCACAATTACTGTCCATTCTGGCTCCCCTTTTGACAATAATACAATACAATTCCCAGCTGGTCATTTGCGCTTTGAATGGCCTTCATGTTCTGCTTCAGTGGGAAATTAAAAGAGTTTACAGAGGAACCTCAACTCGCAATTAAAGCGTTAACCTTTGTCCTGCACTGTAAACCCGAATAAGTTGGCAAAAAACACAAAAAAAAAGTTTTTTTAAAGTAAAAGTTTAAAGCAGAACTGGCAGATTTTTATTCTGTACTCATACATTTTAATTGCTTTTAACTTGAAATAAGCAAGTAAGCCAATTCATACATTTAACTTAAAATGATCATGTAATCACAACTTCAATATTTTTGTATGCTAGTGGAAAGCGTGGCTAGTTTTAAATAGTTAATTCAGTAAATGCTAACTTGCTAATTGGTAACACAATGCTTTGATAGCATTAGCATAGCATAGCAATTGGTGAATGACAGACAATATAGAAAATTTAATTAATAAACACAGATCAGGCTGATAAAACCGATCAGGTCTAATATTGTGTTGGTCTCTCTTTTGCTGCCAAAACAGCCCTGACTCGTCGAGGCATGGACTCCTCAAGGTGTGCTGTGGTATCTGGCACCAAGATGTTAACAGCAGATCCTTTAAGTCCTGTAAGTTGCGAGGTGGGGCCTCCATGGATCAGACTTGTTTGTTCAGCACATCTCACAGATGCTTGATTGAATTGAGATCTGGGGAATTTGGAGGCCAAGTCAACACCTCAAACTCGTTGTGCTCCTCATATTATTCCTGAATCCTTTTTGCTTTGTGGCAGGGCACATTATCCTGCTGAAAGAGGCCATAGCCACCAGGGAATACCGTTTCCATGAAAGGGTGTACATGGTCTGTAACAATGCATAGGTAGTTGGTACATGTCAAAGTAACATCCACATGGATGGCAGGACCCAAGGTTTCACAGCAGAACATTGCCCAAAGCATCACACTGCCTCCGCCGCTTGTCTTCTTTCCATAGTGCATCCTGGTGCCATGTGTTCCCCAAGTAAGCAACACACACATGCACCCGGCCATCCATGTGATGTAAAAGAAAACGTGATTCATCAGACCAGGCCACCTTCTTCCATTGCTCTGAGGTCCAGTTCTGATGCTCAAAAGAAAAGAAAGTTCTAAATACTAAAAACTTAATTTGATTGAATTTGTTTAATTTAAGTTTACCCTACTCAAAACAATTAATTATTTTGAGCATTAGGGTTTACAGTGTGTCAGATTTGAAAAGATTGCTTACTAATCATTATGTCAGATTGGTATCTTTATAATACAGTTTCCTTTAAACCTTTGGATGAAAGCCAGTGTCTGGAACGTTTGTCTCAGAAATCACACTTTTTTGGGAGGTCTTTGGAAGGAAAGTGTCAGATTTAAAAAAATATTAAAATCATAAATCATTCAGCTCAGTGAATCAAAGATGTGGCACTCTTTGAGACACTGCTCTATTTTGCAATTCCTTTGAGGACAGACTGACAGCAGCTGGAGGGCTTGTTGAGACTAGAATTCAAAATATCTTATTAGATTTGGCTTTATACAGAAATTAAAAATAATATTAATAGGGGCGACTATCAGTTAGAAATGAGCTGCAGGGACAGCTGACAATTATTTTAAAGTAAATTTCAATTAAAAATAAAATCTTGTCTCATGTTTGCTATAGTGTTACAACCCACCTGTAGTGGGACAGGTTGTAAAACAGCACAAAATTCTGGGAAGCAGTACCTCTGAACTTAGGCCTAGTTGCCAGTCCTCCGTAAACAGTTCGACCAGGGTTCCTTCTGTCACACACTCTGGCTCACACTCCTGGTCAGATTTACATTGAGGCGTCGGCTCCACTGCGATGGTTGGCGATGTCATCACAGGCTCTCTCCTCGTGGTGGGAGGAAGCTCTCTGTCTGCGAGGGGCTGTCTGCGCGAATTCTCTGCGATCAAGGGTGGTGGTGGGCTGGGGTCTGGCTGTAGTCTCGATTGGGGGTAGACGCTCTCCAGCCACTGAAGAATAGCCTTCCTTCAGCAAAGTCCTTGCATGCCTGGGAGGTCTACTTGATGGTAATAATTTGCCCCATTCCAATACAGAGATTTTACCATCTCGTCATCCAAGGCTGTCTGCCGGGTTAGCTGGCAGAGACGTAGCGCTGTGCACAAATAACAACCAACAATGAACTGAGGAACCAAAGGAAGTAACATTAGTGGTACAAACGAGGTTAATAAGGAGACACAGCTGAACTAATGGCTTGTTTCCACCGAGCGGTGCGGTGCGGTATGGTTCAGTACAGTACAGTATGATTTGGGACCGCAAACCCTGATCCGGCTTGCGTTTCCACCACCAACAGTATGCTTATGATTGGCATGCAGTAGCGAGCTACGTCATTCTCTCACAAAGACGAAAGTGATACAGTAAACAACAATGGACGCCATACAGGAGATCTTGTTCTTGCTTCTCGGCATGTGGCTGTTGTCACAAGAAAAAGACACGCTTTGTTTGATCCAAGGCTGCAGGCTGCAAAGACTGCCGAAAAATCATGCGCAAGTGACAATTCTCTGTCAAACAATCAACGTTCTGCAGTGAGTCTATCTCCACCCTTTAGTACCGGACTACTATGCTAGGTACCCCAACAGAAGGGTGCCAAAAAGTGGTGGTATGGTTCGAATTAGGGTACCATTCACAAATTCTGATAATGGAAACAGCAAAAGTTGCGTGCCCGTACTGAACTGTACTGAACCACAGCCCTCGGTGAAACGAACCATAAGAGAACTAATCATATAAGTAACCATGACAACTCATAAGTGGCGGGAAACTAGACAAAGAAAACACATGTGACTGAAAATAACAAACTAAAAGTCCATGAAAATGACAGTATATTCATGAAAAAGAAATTTATACTAAAGAAGATTTATATTAAAATCTTATATAATAAATATTATAAGAAACATGCACATTTTCCAGTCCTTTTATAATATTTTATATATGTAAAGTTATGATATAAAGTTTCATTGAAAACATTAATATAAAAATATGAAATAATTAGAAAAAGTGATAAAAAAAAAAGTCATTCACTGACTGAAAAAGCTAGCAGTCATGAATGAAGATTGACATCTTGAGGCATATAAATAAATGAGGGCAAATATAATTCTGAATTTTAATGGTGATGCATAATGAATTCCACATAGCGTAATTTAATCATAAATAATGGTTAGATAAACAACCATTATGTATTTCAGGGTTTATCTGCCTCTTGACTGCAATCAGAATGATGTATATTTATTTATTTTAATGAGAGCTCTGCTTCAGTTCCCAGAGCATCTTTAAAAAGCCAGCGGTTTGGCCTTTGTCTCTCTCAAGAAAGTGACAGCACTTCTTAATTAGACTTAAAACACACTGTGGTGCCACCATACGGCGATGCTTTTCTCAGATGTTTTAAGCAGAGTGTGATTAGAACAGAATTCCATAGAGCTTTGCTAATGAGGATGTTATACATGTACAATACACAGCACTGCAATTTCCTGATTTCAAGATTTCTCAGCCAACATTTAATAATGTTTATATTTAGCAACACATTAATTTCACTGTGCAACTACTCCCAGGCCTCAAACAGTTCTGAATTACTATAATTAAAAGCTTGCAGCAAATGTACAGCAGTTTCAGGGTTGTTAGGGTTAGTACATTATTTTGCATTGTGTGTGTGTGTGTGTGTGGAGGGCTGGCAGTGCATACATTATAAGTGAAGCTGCTTCGGTTGGTGTCTGCTATTACATTCCCATGTTTCAGTTCCTGCTAGACATTAATTCATGATGTATAATATGTATATTCAATATTGCAGTTTTACTCAATTGGCTTTATACATCTCTCCAAACTAAGGTCAGTGCTCTCCAAACAATTAGCATGACCATTGAAACAGACTCTTAATTTAGCAAAACAGTTCAATTCAACTAAATAATGAAATAACTCTGACATTTATTAAAAGCAAATACTGACATCAAAGTGTTCTCTATTGATTGCATAACACATTCAGCTACAGACACATAATATTCTGTTGAAAATAGCTTGTTCACATTATAATGTTATACAAAGTGAGAGAAAGTTTGGGGTGAGTAACCGTGTGTCGGAAATTGCATACCATAGGAACTACGTTTGAATTTACTTCATGCTCATTTAAAAAGTACATTCTATATTGTATGAAAGTGTGTAGAATGAATGAATTTCAGACTTATGTAACCCCTCCTGTTCGAACCACCCCGCTCCAAGCGGGACTCGAACTCGGGTCCGCCGGCATGAGAGCATGAGATTATGAGATTATTCAAAATTTTACTCGGCATGAGATTATTCAAAATGGCGCCACTGTGTTCGGTCGCCGTTCAGGTCGCTCTGCGAAGACTGTGCTTTTATTTACTATTTTACTTTCTTTTACTCTCAATTTTTACAAACTTATCATCTGCATTGATCTACTATGACAGCAAAACTCTTTTGGACATTGGTTACCACTACACTGGACTGTTTCAGGACACTTTCGCCGATACTCTGTGGCCATCTGAGATCCTTCGGAACGCCGAGTTGAACAATGGACAGACGGGTCAACGGCGAAGAATCAAGAAACACTGTGGGAAACGCGCTGGAATTCGAAACAGACTGAGAAAAAGGGCATTCAGTCCTCCTCTCCCGAGCATTCTTCTAGCAAATGTTCAATCTTTGGAGAATAAGATGGACGATCTTAGAGCCAGGATAAGTTTTCAACGGGACATGAGAGACTGTAACATCTTTTGTTTGTCCGAAACATGGCTCACGCCCGCGGTCCCGGACACAGCTGTGACGCCATCGGAGAACTTCTCTGTTTTTCGGATGGACAGAACAGCTGAGGCCGAGTAAATCCAAAGGCGGTGGGTATGCTTCATGGTCAACAAGAAATGGTGCGATCCCAGGAACATCACCATTCTCTCACGGTCCTGCTCGCCTCATCTGGAACATTTAACAATCATTTGCCGCCCATTCTATCTGCCGAGGAGTTTTCTGCGGTTATCGCGACCGCTGTTTACATTCCACCGCAGGCAGACACAGCGCTAACTTTATCTGGCCTTCATGATGTTGCCAGCGGCATCATAAACAAACACCCCGATGCTGCTTTCATCGTCGCGGGCGATTTTAACAAAGCAAATCTAAAGAAAGTCCTGCCAAACTTTCACCAGCACATCTCCTGTCCTACACGAGGAGCAAACACGCTGGATCATTGCTATTCTCCGTTCAAGAACGCCTATAAAGCGCGGTCACTTCCAGCGTTTGGCAAATCGGATCATGCCGCCATTTTCCTCACTCCCGAATACAAACAAAAGCTCGTTCAGGAACCCCCGGTGAGGCGGGAAGTTAAGCGGCAGCTCTGGATGATGTAGACTGGGACATGTTCCGAGCGAGTTCAGCCGACATAAGCGAGTTCACAGAAGTGGCGCTTTGCTTCATCAACACGCTTACAGAGCAAGCCACGCAAACAATAACAATAACGTCCTTCTCAAATCAGAAACCGTGGGTGGACAATTCAATCCGCACCGCAGTGAACACACGCACTGCCGCTTACAACGCCGGTCTCCTTTCAGGGAATATGAATGAATACAGATCGTCCTGCTATGCTCTCAGACGAGCAGTTAAAGCCACAAAACTCCGTTATAAAGACCGAGTGGAGTCTCATTTCCAACTCAACGACTCGCGGCGCATGTGGCAAGGTCTGAGGTCCATCTGCTCGTTTGGATCTAAATCCTCTGCAGAGGTGAACGCTAACCCGTTGCTCGTGAACGAGTTAAACTCTTTCTACGTTCGCTTTGACTGTAACCACGGCAATGCGACTCCGCCAAGTGGCGCGCGTTAGAGAAATTACTCAGAGCAGCAACAACCTGTTCTGTCCTTCAATCCGTGCAGGCGTGTTTTCACTCTGCTCCCTGTGCTCTTGCGCTCTAGTGTTTTGTCTAGTGTTTTGTCTCTTCTTTTTCTCTCTGACCCGCTGCTTTGCTGGACTCCTGAAAATACTGAAATGGAATTGATTAACTGGTCAATCAGCGCGATCGACAAGATTTTCTCACAAAGGAAGGTGCCCGGGAGAACCCACCTGCCGGGACAGGACCTTTGCTGCAGGAGTACGTGAGGGCGCATGGAACAACTGGCAAGTCCTGTGCCTGGAGGCTCTGTCCATGGAGGATGCGGAAGATTTATACATGATTGGATTATTGATGGCGGGGTTCCTATTCTTTGGCTTTGGGATTGCCCTGACCTATCGGAAGATTGGTAAGACAGCTGCAAGCAAATTCACCCAGCCGCTGTCTGTGGAAATTAAAGAAATGCTTCGGGGCTGTGTGTGACCGTTTGAAGGAATTAGATCAGAGAGTGATAGGAATTGAGGAACTGAACCGTAACAACGCAGTCCGGACTGCGGATATCGCAGGAAGAGTGGGCTCCATCGGGGTCAGATCGGTGAACTTTACGGACTGTAACCGGTCTGGCCATGAGGCTGGGCGTAATGTCTAGAAACTGCACAGACCGGACGCGAATGCTGAGGACCAGATCTGATTGATTGATTATGATCCGGACAAATTACCGAAGATCATCAAATGGATTAAAAAATAATAAATTGTATTTGCCTGACCTAATCAACTACCCCCAACGAACCTCACTTGTCCCTATCTCTCGGTTGGGAGGTCAGCCTGACAGCTGGTCTGCTATCTTCCCCTGTGCACTGCCTTATCTCCCTTCAAGGACAAACCATAGAACTGAACTCGAAAACATCTGAAGTTATGGCTAACATTCTCACACAACACAATCTCAGACTCACTCGCACCATACACAACCTACCCCGATCCCACCCCCACTACAACCGTCTGCCTGTCTTTATCTATCTCCTCTCCCACTCCATACAAAAAATCCCATCACGTGATCACGTGTACTGTGTCATGTTTATGTTTATGTTTATGTTTTGTTGTGTTTTGCTATGTAATGCTTGCTAAACTGCATTCTTGTATTTCTGGAGAGCGTGTGGCGGCGCCTGAATAATCGGCTGCGGCCCATAGGCTTGCTCCAAACTTCATTTCGTTATACTGTACTTGTACCTGTGTAATGACAAATAAACTTCAACTTCAACCACGTGATCTCTGTCTCAGAGGATGAAGTTCGGAGAGCACTCAAGCGTGTGGACGTCAGGAAAGCTGCCGGGCCGGATGGTATTTCAGGTCGTGTTCTGCGGTCCTGTGCTGATCAGCTCGCCGGGTTGTTTACATCTATCTTTAATGAGTCCCTCGCTACATCTGTGGTCCCCACCTCCTTCAAAAAATCCACCATCATCCCTGTCCCTAAGAACAGTAAACCCTCTTGCCTAAATGACTATCGTCCAGTGGCTCTCACGTCTATAGTCATGAAGGTCTTTGAGAGACTCATTAAAAACACCATTTGTGCCTTCATTCCTGACACTTTGGACCCTCTTCAGTTTGCCTATCGTCCCAATAGATCGACTGAAGATGCCATCTCTCATGTCCTCCACTCCTCCCTCACTCACATCGACAGCAAAAGTGGGAACTACGTAAGGCTGCTATTTATTGACTATAGCTCAGCCTTTAACACCATAGTTCCCATCAAGCTAACCTCCAAACTCCTGGATCTTGGCCTGAATCCTTCTCTCTGCCACTGGATTGAGGACTTCCTCACTGGCAGGCCTCAGGTGGTGAGAATAGGCCAGTCCACCTCCACCTCCATCTCCCTGAGTGTGGGAGCTCCACAGGGCTGTGTCCTGAGTCCCCTGCTCTACACGCTCTACACGCATGACTGTTTGTCCACACACAGCTCCACCTCTATCATAAAATTTGCTGATGATACTGTTGTCCTGGGCCTCATTTCCAACAACAATGAGACGGCATACTTGGACGAGGTGGAGCATCTAACATCATGGTGCCAGGACAACTGTCTCTCTCTGAATGTTGGCAAGACCAAAGAAATGATTGTGGACTTCAGGAAGAGACAGCAATGGACATACTCCCCCCTCATGATCAGCGGGTCACCAGTAGAGAGAGTGAGCAGCTTCAAGTACCTGGGAGTAAACATCTCCGAGGACCTGACCTGGACTGCTCACATTCAGACACAGGTGAAAAAAGCCAGGCAAAGACTGTACCACCTGCGCCAGCTGAAGAAATTCAGGGTTTCACCAGCTATCCTGAAAACTTTCTATTTAGGGGCGATAGAAAGTGTACTAACTCAGTGCATCACAGCGTGGTATGGGAACAGCACCAGTCATGACCGCAAAGCCCTGCAAAGAGTTGTGCGCTTATCCGGCGTATCTCAGGGTCAGCTCTCCGTCTCTGCAGGACGTCTACACCAAACGCTGCAAAGGTAGAGCTACTAAGATCATCAAGGACTCTAATCACCCTGCAAACCCTCATTTCACACTGATGCCATCTGGTAGCGCTTCCAAGCCTGATGGCCAAAACTGAGAGACTCAGAAGGAGCTTCTTCCCCAGGCCATCAGATTCCTTAACTCAGTCACTTAACACCACGTGACTTCACTTCAGGATAAACATACTGACATTGCACTGCACTTTCTGTTCTCGTTGTTACTGTGTAACAACCTGTTATAAACCTGTTTGCACATTATACTCTTTATACATTTGTTAACCACATATTTATAAGTCTACAGTTTACTCACTGCACAGTCTACTTCAATTATTTTATTCCACTTCTTATTCTTATTTTTTTACTTTTCTTCTTCTACTTGACTTGATTATTTATAATTCTACAGATATATATATATATATATATATATATATATATATATATATATATATATATATATATATATATATATATATATATATTTATATCCTATTTCTATTATAATTTCTTCCTTGTGTTTTAACTGTGAATTTGCACTGTCCATGGAGCGGACCTGTTTACATTTCACTGCCGGTTGTATATTCTGTATATAACTGTGTATGTGACAAATAAAAATCTTGAATCTTGAGAGTCGGACGCTCTAACAAGGAGGCTAAAGGCTGCAACCCCTAGTGTCAGTCGCTAGAGCGTCTCTTGAGATCAGAGGAGTGAGGTTTACTCACACAGCAACTACTAGCTGGCCTCCGTTACACTCACCCCCCTAAACCTCACTCCCCTCCGGGTCACGGCACCAATGTAACCCCTCCTGTTCGAACCACCCGCTCCAAGCGGGACTCGAACTCGGGTCCGCTGGCATGAGAGTCGGACGCTCTAACAAGGAGGCTAAAGGCTGCAACCTAGAGCGTCTCTTGAGATCAGAGGAGTGAGGTTTACTCACACAGCAACTACTAGCTGGCCTCCGTTACACTTACTACATTCGCCATGTTGTTACTGTCACATGGCCTTCCAGCCTCAGTTGGGCCTCTTCACTGTCATTCACTAATCCTCTTCCATGGCCTCATGGGGTAGTAAAGTGTCGAATGCACAGTTCAGAATCTCGGGAGAAGTAGTAGCTCATCCGGGGACTTTTCGCCTATGTTTTCAGACATACTACTCTTTTAGCGTACTGATTTTTGCATACTGTATAGTAGGGAAATATTCGATTTTGGGTGCAGCGTAAACAATTTTTTGTTTTTTTTAAACCTCATTACTATGCACCGGATCGTGGGCGGAGGTTGTGGAAGTGGGCGTGTTTGTACTTTTACTTACTTTTGTTTTATACAAAATATTCAATCAACTATCACAAACTATGCATCATTTGAAAGCTAAAACACTCAATATTCGTGTTCTGCACTTGTTTCTGCAATAAATACACCAGAGAGGAAAGGGTTAAATGAAATGCTGACGCACTAGCTATTTAAACATTAGCATAATAAACGCAGTTCTCATCTTTCATCTCCTGTCGTTCAGATCAGATCAGACGAATCCAAAAAACAACTGCATACATGTCACTGTAAGGGTCCACTCTTCAAAATGCATCCCACTTTTTAATCCAAAACAACGAAAAAATAGGGAAAAAAACAAGAAATCCTTCTTTGTTTGAATGAGCGTTTTGAGTTAGAGTAATCAATCATGTCCATTTTCAATGAAACATCGATTCTAATCATTATTCTGACGATCCCCTGTACTTTGGACTCTTCCTCTCCACGTTAAACCCGCCCAGGTCTCTCTCCTTCAATCACAGGCTTTCTGGTCACGCGTTATATATACAGGAAGCGTATGACTGGCTCCATGAAGCTGTCAATCAAAGCGCCCATGGTTTTCGTTGGATATCGGTAGTCAGTGCCTAGCCAATGCCTTGCCAACAAAGGTTTGATTGATGGTTGTAGTAACCAATGAAAAGGCATTATCTTGCGCAGTGTTTGTAAGCATTATTGGTGAATACCAGTTGTGCAGGATACGGCAGGACATATGGGCATGCTCTTACCATTTACGCACACACCGCAGTGGAGCGCAGACTCTATGACAGACGTTTTTATCCACTAAATTCGTTTTTTTACACTTTGTAAATTCTGTTAATAGTTGCTTTAGTTTTCAGGAACTGTATATCCATTATAATTAGCAGTTTATTGCAGATTTATTTGAATGAAAAACTACTCTTTACAATTACAAATGTTCTGAAATAAATGGCCTTTTAAAAGGACGCCTAGTCTTTTCTTGACATAAAAGCTTACAGAAGCTACATTTTTGAGAGAATCATCATCAAATTTGAATCAAAACATGATCAGACATTCAGTTTTATATTTAGGTTATTTTCAGGCCCTTAACATTAAAGTCTCTAATATGTTCCCTAAGTGAATAAAAAAAAAAAAAAAAAAAAAAAAAAACGTAAGTCACTTACATGTATAAAAAAAGTCACTTACATGTGTATTTTCCCTTGTTTTACTCTGTTCCTATACTACTTTCAGTTATTATCACTCTTGGGTAACAACATTTCAAGTGTCTAGTTTAAAATAAGACCAGATTTATGAATATAGACCATAGGGTTTAAGAACTGCAGACATTTTTATTTGGGTAAGTCGTTTTCAGAAAATTTTCAAAAATAGGGCACAAGTTAAGAGGATTAAGAAATTAATACTTTTATTCAGCAAAGACACATTAAATTGATTTAAAGTGAAAATAAAAAGAGATTGTATTTCTATGATAGCCACCAGAGGGCACTCCTCCCTAGTCCATTGCTACTGTTTCATGAACTACATTTCCCATAAACCTTTGCCTGGACTCATGATGTGCTGATTACTTCCATCTGTTTGTCATTAGCACATTTATGTTTACCCTGTGTATTCTGCGGCATCCTGAGAGGTAGGGTATCCCCAAAGGGTGGATTGCTTCACAAATCGAGTCCAGGCAGAGATCAAGCCACTGGTTTCTTTTTGATTATCAACTCAAAACTTAAAAACTTTACAACCCAAAAACACTCTTCCAGCTTCTCTCTATATCCAGACACAGGCAGTCTCTCTTTTCTCAGCTTATTAACAGCTTTTCTCCTTCACCCACAACAGCTGCGCTTCCACTGTTGAGGAACCTGGTAAATGTAGTCCAGGACCGGACGACCATCTTGGTTTGTAGTCCCCGTGCACATACCATCCCTCTATGACACACCCTCTCACGATGCCACACACCCCCTTCTCTGCTCTGTAGCTTGTGGTTGTGGGGAGAAGGTGTAGAGGGCATCTTGTCATGAGAGGCCATCAGCGTTGTCTGTAAACGGCAAATTAAATGCTTGGAGGCTCAGGAACCACCGAGTTACCCTTCTGTTGGTCTCTTTATTCCTTGCCATCCACTGTAAAGGTCATGATCCATTACTAGGACAAACTTCCTTTCTAGAAGGTAGTAACGTAGGGTCTCCATTGCCCATTTGACACCTAAAATTTTTTTTTTTTCCAATTTGGAGTATATTTATTCTCATGCTTTGCTAACTTCCTGCTTATATACAGAACTGGGTGATCCTCCCCCTCTTACGTTTGGGATATCACTGCCCGCATTCTCCACCATATGTGGCATCGTGAAAGGTAGGGTATCCCTAAATACCGAATCCAGGCAGTCATCAAGCCACTGGTTTCTTTTTTAATTATCAACTCAAAACTTCAAAACTTTACAACCCAAAAGCTTCCAACTTCTTTCTATATCCAGACACAGGCAGTCTCTCTTTTGCCAGTTCATTAACAGCTTTTCTCCGTGCAACCATCTTGGTTTGTAGTCCCCATGCTGCAACCACCTAGATGGCACATACCTTCCCTCTATGACACACCCTCTCACGATGCCATAGTTCATTCACTCATTGTGAAGTCTTGTATGTGTTACTTTATTTCTGAGCGTTATTCTGGTTTTCCGTCTCATGGTTTTGATCTTCTGTTTGTCTCTCTGGATTTACCTGTTTACCTGTATCTTGGACTTTTTATCTGGATTGTTTGCCCTGTGGCTTTGAGCCTTGCCTGTTATATGGATTACGATTGTGGATTATCCTCAATAAAGCTGTGTTTGGATCTTCAACCCAAGTCTTGGAGCAGTTTGTGACAATTATTATCTAATTGCATCTGTTTGATTTTATTTAAATAATCATAATTTCAAAATACATTTATTCAAATAGTCAGCACAAATCTGTTCATTGTAAAAGCTATTAAATGTATTTAATAATAAAGTATGAACATTAAGAATAAATGGTTAAAACATGACTAGCTGTGAAACAAGTAATTTTTTTTCAGTTAGTATCATTTAGCAGCATGTTAAAACTGTGTAAGCTAAAATCAATGTAAATTTTATATGCAGTTCAAATACATAAATATTTAGGCCTAACTATGGATATAGAGTGGATCTACAAAACAAAAGTACAATCTTGTAGGATATTCAGATGGATATATTAATTGTTTTGAGAGCACTCACCTTAGTTTAGAGGAAATATGTACAATCATTTGAGGAAAAGCTCAGTCGAGGACACTGAATAATTTGTTGGACGAGTAACACTTTGAATACTGTGTTCAGGCTCCGTGAAACAGCATAACGCACAAGCTCTAAACAGAGACGAGCAGACGAGAAACAGATGGACCGAAAAGAAGTATGACCACGGGTTTCCAGGCAGCTGCTGATTTTTGTTCATTACAGCCAGAAAACTCTCCTCGTCTCTGTTCGCCAATCAATCTGTTCCTCGTACCCTCTCTTTCCCTTTCCCATTCTGTCTGCATCTTTTGTCTCTTTTACAGTCTGTCCTTAATTTCACGGAGCCTTATATGAAGTCATCTGATTTTTGTCCTGGTGGTTAAGGAGCCATGAAATGATCTAGCTGCCAGAGTGTCTGTATCCATCTTTTGTCTCCCACTAACAGCCTGTCACCAAAGACTTTCCTCTTTAGCTTCTGCCATTAGTCTTGTGAGACATCACTGTTTGATCCATCACAGAGGTTACAGGCGTATCAACTGAGAGACTGACATTAGTATTGACTTCATTGCTGAATTCAAGGCAGCGACAGTCTTTTATTCTCAAACGTCTGCATTAGATAGACCGGACCCAGTTCGCTTGTCTGCGGGCCTTTGCATTTGCTGGATCATTCCTACAGTTTGGTTGATTGACCCATGAAACAACATTGCACATTTTACATAGGTAACACTTTAGTTCCATCATTAATGAATAACTATGCAGGACCAAATGTCCAAAACCATAGTACTATAGTAGTTTGATGATGCCAAGTTTGAGCGCAGAATCTTGGGAATCTTTACTTAAATATTTAATTACACTAACAATGACAGCTTCAAATACAAACCCGATTCCAAAAAAGTTGGGACAGTGTACAAATTGTGAATAAAAACAGAATGCAATGGTGTGGAAGTTTCAAATTTCAATATTTTATTCAGAATACAACATAGATGACATATCAAATGTTTAAAATGAAAAATGTTATAATTTTAAGGGAAAAATAAGTTGATTTTAAATTTCATGGCATCAACACATCTCAAAAAGTTGGGACAAGGCCATGTTTCCCACTGTGTGGCATCCCCTCTTCTTTTTATAACAGTCTGCAAACGTCTGGGGACTGAGGAGACAAGTTGCTCAAGTTTAGGAATAGGAATGTTGTCCCATTCTTATCTAATACAGGCTTCTAGTTGCTCGACTGTCTTAGGTCTTCTTTGTCGCATCTTCCTCTTTATGATGCACCAAATGTTTTCTATGGGTGAAAGATCTGGACTGCAGGCTGGCCATTTCAGTACCCGGATCCTTCTTCTACGCAGCCATGATGTTGTAATTGATGCAGTATGTGGTCTGGCATTGTCATGTTGGAAAGTGCAAGGTCTTCCCTGAAAGAGACGACGTCTGGTTGGGAGCATATGTTGTTCTAGAACTTGGATATACCTTTCAGCATTGATGGTGCCTTTCCAGATGTGTAAGCTGCCCATGCCACATGCACTCATGAACCCCATACCATCAGAGATGCAGGCTTCTAAACTGAGCGCTGATAACAACTTGGGTTGTCTTTGTCCTCTTTAGTCCGGATGACATGGCGTCCCAGTTTACCAAAAAGAACTTCAAATTTTGATTGGTCTGACCACAGAACAGTTTTCCACTTTGCCACAGTCTATTTTAAATTAGCCTTGGCCCAGAGAAAACGCCTGCACTTCTGGATCATGTTTAGATATGGCTTCCTATAGAGTTTTAGCCGGCAACGGCGAATGGCACGGTGGATTGTGTTCACCGACAATGTTTTCTGGAAGTATTCCTGAGCCCATGTTGTGATTTCCATTACAGTAGCATTCCTGTATGTGATGCAGTGCCGTCTAAGGGCCCAAGATCACGGGCATCCAGTATGGTTTTCCGGCCTTGACCCTCACGCGCACAGAGATTGTTCCAGATTCTCTGAATCTTTGGATGATATTATGCACTGTAGATGATGATGATAACTTCAAACTCTTTGCTATTTTTTTCTGAGAAACTCCTTTCTGATATTGCTCCACTATTTTTGGCTGCAGCATTGGGGGAATTGGTGATCCTCTGCCCATCTTGACTTCTGAGAGACACTGCCACTCTGAGAGGCTCTTTTTATACCCAATCATGTTGCCAACTGACCTAATAAGTTGCAAATTGGTCCTCCAGCTGTTCCTTATATGTACATTTAACTTTTCCGGCCTCTTATTGCTACCTGTCCCAACTTTTTTGGAATGTGTAGCTCTCATGAAAGCCAATATTTGGCATGACATTGTGAATAAAATATAAATTTATGAGATTTGTAAATGATTGCATTCTGTTTTATTCACAATTTGTACAGTGTCCCAACTATTTTGGAATCGGATTTGTAAATTGAAAAAAAAAGAAAAAAAAGAAAATAATTTATGATTTAGGCAGTATTACAGGTCAGAAGTCAGATTGGGATCAGAACATTCAAAATACTTAATCCAGTTCCATCTGGTTGAAGACTAAGAACTACTAAATACAGGTTCATGATAAATGTGAATAATGCATAATCTATAATTAATTTTAAGGTGAAGATCATGATAACCTGGCTAGCAATGACTCAAGTATTACCAAATCCTTCAGAAGGAAATGGCACCCTGTTGAGGTCATTGTAAACAAAATATGCAACAGGTTGGACAAATTTGAAACCACATGTGAAATATTTAGTCAGCTTAAGCTTGATGCCTGACCAATGTTTTTCCGATAGACACACATTTTCTCCCTTTGATAATAATAGAATTTTAAATTTTTTTTCAACAAAAATCCACCAAATTGTCTCTGAATTTGTGAATAAAACAAAGATCCTTGAGGTAGCAGAGAAGTCCTCATTTCCCCCTCCTTTATTTATTCTGTTCACACCAAGTTTTTTTCTTCTTCAAAGGCTGTTCAATATAGCACAATACATCAGTTGCACTTGTTGCTAGAGCTTTTGTAGAGATCTTTTGAAACCACATCGTAGAAACTGACGTCGCAGCCCTTTGCACATGACTTTCAAATGGAGCTGCCGCTTGGGCTCTTGTGGATGTATTACCATAATGTGTCTGCCATTTCCTTTTGTTACGCCCTATGCTGAAACTAACTTAAAGTGACTTTCGAGATACTCATATTAAATAAGCCCCAGTGTATCTGCTTTGAATGGGGATGAGGAGTGAGTTCCAACAAAGCTTAAAGTCAAAATGACATCGGCTCTTCACGTGGACAATTACGGCCCTTGTACAAGGACACTTCACATTATCATTTGATAGCACTCTGTATGGTGTATGGTGTATCAATAAATTGGCCCAGAATCTAAAAGCTTAAGGTGAACTGCCATGAGCCAGCTATAGTTAATCTTGAATCTCTGTGTAGTAAGAAAGCGGTAAGCCACTTTGATCATGGACTGTTTGATCTCAACCTCCAGACTCATATTAAAAAGGACCAGCAGTGGCCCTATCATTAGCTGTTGCACTTTTATCTGCAAAGGCTACATCAAAGCCTCTGATCAGACAATACCATTCATAAATGGTGATGGAAATGCCATCTGGTTACCGTTTTTACTGTGCAAGAACATTGAAAGTCTGAATGTTATTTTTTTTTTTAATTCTTTGTGCATTATTCTAAGTCCCTTGCTTTCTAATCTTTAAGCGCTTGCCTCGCTGCTTAGTGCTTGTCAACTAAGACAAAAGTGAAGCTAATTATTATCTGGGCTGGAAACACAGATGCTAGGTAAATGAGAGCATTGCACTCTGAATGTGAGATGAGGATGTGTCAGACCCATAACATTATGACAGCGCCTGACTGAGCCCTAAGGAGCTGTCAATATTTACTGAGTGTCAAGCCCATTCGAATGACCTCATGATGACTCATGCCCACCACATATTTGAGTGGATTTTGAATGCAATGCCCAAACAAAAAGCATCCATCCATCATGTTCAAGATCTAATACATTCCTATTAAATAAATGTTATAATAAATAATATAAATACATTTATTTAATTTAAAATATATTTTTGATATGATTTTTAAAAAAAAAATTATGTGTGACTACTTGATTCTGTTACACGGAACGTGAAAATAAAGACACCAGCCACCATAGTCACATGTTTACCAGGAGCCAGAGCACCTGACAAAGCTAGTTTAAAAGTGCTGGCTAATGCTAATTGTAAATTCTCTAAGATTATTATTCACGTCGGCCTAATGAGGTTCGACTTCGCCAGTCGGAGAATCACCAAAATGAACATTAAAGAGGTGTGTGAACTCGCAAGTACGATGTCAGGCTATGTGGTTTACTCTGGCCCCCTTCCTGTTCGTCAGAGTGATGAGATACTTAGCAGACTGTCCTCACTCAATGGCTGGTTGTCTAAGTGGTTTCCGCAGAATAACATAGGGTTCATAGACAATTGAAAAAGCTTTTGGGGCAGACAAACACAATCCTAGGTATTTATTTGAAACAGTGGCCAAATTAACAAGAAATAAAGCTTCAACTTCTGACGTCTGCAAACACAACAGCAGTGATGACTTCATGAACTTTTACATGCAAGATTGATAATATTTAGGGAGAAAAATTATAACTATGCAACCATCTACTACAGTGTCGCATCAGACAGTGCATTGTAGGGTCACAGAAAAAAAAAAAATTCCATTCATTCATTGCTAGGAGAGGAAGAATGGTCTAAACTCGTAAAATCATCTAAATCAACAACATGTATGCTCAACCCTATACTGACCAAGCTACTGAAAAAGGTGCTTCCATAAGTCATAGATCCTCTTAATATCATTAATTCATCCTTGTCATTAGGATATGTACCAAAAAAAAAAAAAAAAAAAAAAAATCGTGACCCTCAACATAATTGCATATTACGGGACGTCACAATACACACATCACAGAGCAGAGCAAGGTGAGCATTTGTGTTTATAAAACTAACTTTTTTTTAAATGACCAATCGTGTCGCTAGATAAGACCCTTATTCATCGTTTGGTATTGTTTAAAGCCCTTTGAAGCTGCACTGAAACGGTCATTTGGACCTTGAACCGTTTGTAGCCCATTGAAGTCCATTATATAGAGAAATCCTGGAATGTTTTCATCAAAAACCTTAATTTCTTTTTGACTGAAGAAAGAATGACAGACATCTTTGATGACATGGGGATGAGTAAATTATCAGCAAAGGTACCATAGTTGTAACAAGTAGTCCACTGGAGGCAAGTTGCAGAACCCAAGTGCAGTTTATTTCCAAAATCTAAACGTAAAACAAGGACATGGCTTGACAAAACAATAAACTTGCCTTGACTAAACATAGCTCGACTAAACTAGAAACAAAGAAGTGGCTAACATAGCATGGCTTACCAAAACTCACCAGCAGTGGGTTACACAAACATTCAATACTAGACCAGGACCACAACAAACATGAGGGCTTAAATACACAAGTACTAATGACAAGACAAGGGACACCTGTGAGTGATTAAACAATGAACCAATGAGAACATGACACAAGAACACATGAGGGCTTGGGAATCACATGACAGAGAACGTGGCAAACTTAAAAACATGACAGAGAACATGACCAACTAAGAAACAAGACATGGCAAACTAAGAACATGAAACATGAACATGAAACAACACCAAAACACACTGTGACAATAGTACTAAAACTGCTATCATTAGAGTTACAAATGATTTACTCTTATCATCCGATCATGGTTGTATCTCTCTATTAGTGTTACTCGATCTTAGCGCTGCATTCGATACTATCAACCACAACATTCTTTTGAATAGACTCAAAAATTATGTTGGCATTAGTGGAACTGCATTGGCATGGTTTAAATCATACTTATCTGATCGTTAACAGTTTGTAGCAGTAAATGAAGAGATGTCACACCGATCACAAGTTCAGTATGGAGTACCGCAGGGCTCAGTGCTAGGACCGTTGCTCTTCACCCTGTACATGCTGCCACTGGGAGATATCATTAGGAAGCATGGCGTTAGTTTTCATTGTTATGCTGACGATACTCAGCTCTATATTTCTTCACGCCCTGACGAAATTTACCAATTCACAAGATTAACGGAATGCATAGCTGATATAAAACATTGGATGACTAGTAATTTCCTACAACTTAATTCTGAAAAAAAAAAAATTTAAATTATTGGATCAAAAACCTCTGCACGTAGTAACCTAGAATACTGTCTAACACTCGATGGCTGCTCTGTCAAGTCCTCGTCGTCAGTTAGGAACCTGGGTGTGCTCTTTGATACCAATCTTTCATTTGAAAGCCACGTTTCTAACATCTGTAAAACTGCATTCTTCCATCTTAAAAATATATCTAAATTACGGTAAATGCTAGTTCATGCGTTCATGACCTCAAGGCTTGATTATTGTAATGCACTGCTGGGTGGTTGCCCTGCTTGCTTAATAAATAAACTGCAGCTGGTCCAAAACGCAGAAGCTTGAGTTCTTACTAGAACCTGGAAGTATGACCATATTAGCCCGGTTCTGTCAACACTGCACTGGCTCCCTATTAAACATCGTATACATTTTAAAATCTTGCTAATTACTTACAAAGCACTAAATGGTTTAGCTCCCAAGTACTTGAGCGAGCTCTTAACGCATTATACTCCTTCACGTCTATTACGATCTCAAAATTTTGGCCAGCTGATAATACCTAGAATATCAAAATCAAATGCAGGCAGTCGATCCTTTTCCTATTTAGCGCCTAAACTCTGGAACAGTCTTCCTAGCATTGTTCGGGAAGCAGACACACTCTGTCAGTTTAAATCTAGACAAAAAACACATCTCTTTACTATGGCTTACACATAGAACATTATCAATTTATATTATTCAAATCAGTTAAATGATTGTTAGACTGCATTAACTAGGTCAGCCATAACCGGGAACAGTTCCATAACACCTGATGTACTCGTTACATCATAAGAAGAATGGCATCTACGCTACTGTTAGTCTCTCTGTTTATCCCGAGGTTTACTGTAGTCTGCTGGATCCAGATCAGATGGTGGGCCTGCGCCTAGACATGACCACAATGCAGCCCTGAAGTGTTGGCAGAGACCGTGTCAGCTAGACTCCCCTGTGAAGGCCTCCTTCCCTTCCCCTCTGTACAGATTAAAAAAACATATGCACACATATGTATTCAAACGTACTTGCCTATAAGCTAAACACGTAATGCTTGCGTACAAGCCATCGCCGTTTTCACAGATTCGCTTTTTTGGGGGGTTTGCACGGGGATGGTGGTGGTATAGTTTTAAAAATATTTCAAATTTGCAATTTGCAATATTTGCATTCTCCGGCCATCAGGTGCTGTTGCCGTTCGGATAGGCGTCCGGAACACACTGGGGTTTTCTGTTTTAGTTGAGGATGGTGTTGTTTAAGTGGCGCCAAATTAAATAACAAATCAGTTTTTACAACAGAAATTAATGTCAAAAACTTACTTTAGCTTTTTTCTAAAGCAAAATTAAAGCTGCTTTGAAGCAATCTGTGTTGTAAAAAGCACTATATAAATGAAGGTGACTTGACTTGTCTTGACTTGAAAAAAATCTTTATAGCTGTGTGGTTTGGGATTTGAACCTATACAAGCAACACAAAGTCTGTCCCACTAGACTTCTCACTTGTAGTATATGAAGAAGTAATTAAAAATTGTTCTTTTCTTTGGTCATGTCTTATCTCGCCTACAGCTCCCGTGGTGAGTCAGGTGGATGATGCCCCTAATATTTACAACTTTATAGATGAGCTAAATCCAATACACTTATTATGAGTAAAATGATTAATGAGACTATAAATTGTGGTCTTCTACATATATGCGGTTGTGTACGAAGATACACAAATATTTTAAAGATAAAAGACTGTATATTCATTTAAATGGCCCAAAATAAGTCGGTCTAGATCGGGTTGAAAGTTTCTAGTATGCCTAGTAAGACCTTGATTAGCTGGTTCAGATGTGTTTAATTTAGGTTGGAGCTGAACTCTGCAGGACAGTGGCCCTCCAGGAGCAGGACTGGACACCTCAGGTCTAGATACAGGAAGAAATACCAGCATCTATCAACACTTCTAGATGCACACGTCAGTGAATCGAGGTCATCCGAAGGCCCTTTGTGTGGCTGTTGTTGAGTGCTCTGAATCTTCGGAGGACATGAAAGGGCATTGTTCTGCGCCAAGTATCCTTTTGAGGTTCACAAGTAGACATTTTGTCTGGAAAAGCCTTTATTACTGTGACTGAACCACTTTTACCTACTGTTGGTTTCTGAAGGTCATCTACCCTAACTAGACATTTTCCTGGTTAGATGACAGATTCTTCAGATTTTATCCTTTAAAAACCTGATACATTATAAATACCTGTAATAGATTGTACAGCCATTATTGTCCTCAAAAGAGAAACAAAAAAGATATTCCAACAATAATAAAAAGATGTTTTAGTGCAGACAGGTTACTATCTTGTTCATTGGTAGACAGCAGCATGATATGCAGAGCGTATCGTCCATCCACAGCAGCAAGCGTTCCCCCGCTCAGCCTGTTGCTTAGTTACCAACAATTTCTAAATGTTTCCATCTTATGTCAGTGGACGATGTGGATGTAATCGATTTTGCTGTGAATTTCATCCTTGTCACCATTCATTGCATTACATATGCACTGATTTCACTCATTATCATAAAAATATAAAATATGCATTTCTTCAGCACACATAATGAAAATGCACTAGCTAGTGAAATATTTACAGGGAATTGCCAAAAAAACACAAAATAAAAATAATTAATTTAAGGTTGAGATCGGGATTTACTATTGACTCATAAATATCAATATTTACAGCCAATCCTGTAAACTGCACAGACTGGACGCATGATGAAAATGGAGAAGGTATGAATGAAGCATTTGGAAGCTGCATAAGTAAAACATTTAAAACTTCACAACCTGTTCACTGTTGAAAGATGTGAGACTGAGAGAAAGAGAGAGAGAGAGTTTCATACTGGTGGAGTGTCCGCTAAAACTTTTTAGTAATTTTAGTCATTTGTTTTTATAGAAATTATAAATGCAATGCCTAGGGCTAGTTAAGCACAGTTCAATTTGTTGAGAAGAGCAGACTATCGTACCAATGGATGATTTCGGGTTCTTTTTAGTCCATGGGAAAAATATCCGGAGAGGGAAAAAAGTCAGGTTCTGCTCGAAAGGTAGGTACTTTTTTCCCCTTCATTTTGTTATATAAAAAAACAACAAATGAGTCACTTAATTCAGTCAGTCTGTATGTTTATCTTTTGTGCTTTTTTCTCAATTTAGTAAAAGGCCCAAATTGTGAAAACACAAATATTGTTTATACATTTGTATGAACCATAATAATATGCCAAACCATATTATGAAAAATACATAGGTGAAAACTGCTGCAAAAATATGAGACACTTTATAAAAACGACAAATATCATTGAAAAACTCCCATGTTTTTACAGTGTCATTTTATCTTGATGTGAAAAGGCTGAGGTCTTACATTTAATTGCATACTGTGTATATTTAAACATCTGTGTTTACTGTAGAGCAAGCTATATGTAATATGAAAATGCATTTATATAATCCATGTACAATCTTCAAATAAGCAGTACACAAGTTAATTGAGGTTGTGGAGCAAACAAGTGGAAATCGCATTGGCTAAATAACTGATAAAATCATGTGGACTGATGTGGTCACTAGCAAACCCTCCCTCACCGGCTTTCTTCTTTAACCTTTCAGAATAAGGGCTGATGTTGAATATACTGATGAAATTACCTTTATTGCCTCCGTTTTGCATGTTTATGCATTGAAGTCTGAATGACTGATCCTCTCGACAGATGTTTCAGGACTTAAACATAAGCTTCTCTTGATATTCATCAGTACACTGGGTTCGGCAATAGATCATGTTTGCATAATGAATTAAGGTATTAAAGAAGGGAGCTGCCATTTGCTTTGCTCCAGAGCTGTGGCCTTGTTTACTTGTAAATGACATTCATCAGCCAAAGTCAGATGCTTAATGTTCATGAAACGAACACAAGCAACAAGCTCCCATCTAAAGAGTGGAACAGAAACTTGGTGAACGCACGTTCTTTTAGCGCTTTAGAATTACTTAATTTAGCATTTCTCATCACACACTGTTGGAGTGGAAAGCAAGGGTACAGACAATTCAGCAATGTAATTAACAATGGCTCATCTCTTCCTTAATTTCCTATTGACCGGAGGATCCGTGCCTGATCTGCCTGACTTTGGATTTGAATTTATAGATGTTTCCTAATGCATAAAAATGCTTCTAGCAGTGAATAGTTATATGAACATTTGAAACTTGCTTACTATACATTTTAAACATATTAATTAATATAAATATATTGAATAAATATTAAGCAGCACAACTGTTTTCAATGTTGATAATAATTTTTTTTTTTTTTTTTATTGCGCAACAAATCATCATATTAGAATTATTTGTGAAGGATCATGTGAGACTGAAGACTGGAGTGATGATGCTAAAAATTCAGCTTTACATCACAGGAATAAATTATATTTTAAAATCAAATAGAAATAGCTATTTGAATTTGTAATAATATTTCACAATATTACTGTTTTTATTGTGGGACCCACTTTATATTAAGTGGCCTTAACTACTATGTACTAACATTTGAATTAATCATTTGATACAATGCTCTTATTGTGTACATACATGTTTTTACATTGTACTTACATTTTAAAATTAGCTGCATGTAATTACATCTGTAATTAATTTTGTCACATTTATAATTACACTGTTGACACTTCCCTTACACCTAACCCTACCCTTAAACTCACCCATACCACCACACCTGTCCCTAACTTTACCCTTAAACTTACCCACACCACCACACCTGTCCCTAACTTTACCCTTAAACTCACCCACCACAGCTGTCCCTACCACCACACCTGTCCATAACTTTACCCCTAAACTCACCCACACCACCACACCTGTCCCTAACTTTACCCTTAAACTCACCCACACCACCACAGCTGTCCCTAACTTTACCCTTAAACTCACCCATACCACCACACCTGTCCCTAACTTTACCCTTAAACTCACCCATACCACCACACCTGTCCCCTAACTTTACCCTTCAAACTCCCCTACCCCTTAAACTCACCCATACACACCTGTCCCTAACTTTACCCTTAAACTCACCCATACCACCACACCTGTCCCTAACTTTAAACTTACCCACACCACCACACCACACTAATCACCACACCTGTCCCTAACTTTACCCTTAAACTCACCCATACCGCCACACCTGTCCCTAACTTTTTTATGTAAGTACATAGTAATTAAAGAAACCTAATATAAAGTGGGACCTTATTATGTATAGTCTAAAAGTCTGGGTTAGCAAAGGCTGTTTTCAAAAACATTTAAAAATCTTACTGACTGATAATATAATATAATAGTTTGAAATGGAAAATGTGTTTGTCTCTTTTTAAAGTTTATATTCCTTTTTTTGCTATTCTAACTCTGGTTATAGGTTAGTTGATTGTTTTTGCTGTCCGTGATCTTATCAAAACAGACCTGTGACCCCCCTATTTTAGGGTCATGACCCACCAGTCATGAACCACCGGTTCAGAGTCTAATCAATAATGTGATTAGACTCAACAATAACACACACATACATTTACAGAATTAGGAAGGTGTACAGTACATGTGTGCCTTGGGTTAGAAGGATGTGATACCTGTGAGAAGGTGTGTGATGGTGGTGTTCCCACTGCAGTGCTGGATCAATGCGTGAGGTGTGTGTATGTCAGGCTGGGGCGAGGACCCGGTCAGGACAGGTGCAGGGGCCAAGCGCTGGTCCTCAGCTCATGCTCCCTGCACTAATTAAGTTTAGGGGCTTTGTGTGTCCGTGCTTGGTTACTCTGGCAGGCTACGAGGGTTCAATGTGCAGGGATTTACCTGAGAGACATAATGAACATGGTCTTACTTCTTTAAATCACATGTCCTTTGTTCATTCTCATGGGAAAGGGTTTTCTTCATGGTCCCTTAATCCTGTGCTTGAAGCCTGTTTATACCACTCTTCCATTTTCTTGTTTTCTTCCCCCATCCCCCCCTCCTCGCTCTCTCCATCTATCTGTCTGCTATACCCTCCATCATAGAAGCCTGTAGCTACAATAGGGGTTATTTTAAGAGCAGACACTAACTCACTTGGGACATGCATGTATTGCACTCAGCTCCATTGGTCACTTCCTTTGACAGCCTGGAGGATTAGAAGGTGCCACCACAAGACATATTAAAGGACTTAACGGCAATTATAAATCAGACTGTTTTATTATAATGATACGTATTAACAATAATTAACTGTAATACTTATCATTTATTCTTTCATTTAAAATTTCAGCAATTAATTCTGTAATCAAATGGTTAATGACATTATTTTGATGTTAAAATATATTTCTCTGCATAATATGCAGATTTTAGGTAATTCAGGTTTATTCCCCCCAAAAGTGTGACCATTGTGGCTCACAGTGTTTGTTTCCACTAAGGATTTTTTTCCAATTCCTGAAGAAAGCATGTGTTAGCATTCTTCTCAATGGCAATGACTTAAGTGATTTGGGTTATACATGATTAGAATTTTTTTATCATTACTCATGGAACAACAGCCAATCACCTGGGCTGTAAATGACAAATGACAAATGACTAGTACTTAAATTATAATGAATACAATTAACATAATTAACAAAAACTAAAATACATATTTAAAAAAAGACACTAGTAAAAATGACAAAACACACAACAAAATTACAAAAACTTTGACTAAGTTCTAAATAAAAACTAATTAAAACTAAAATAAATAAAAATCTGTAGAAATAGGGCACAATGTACTGTTAATTTAACAGCATTTTTCATATTTATCTTTTACAGGTGTTTTACCTGTGTTTTACCTGTATTTTGAATTTTGTTGTTTTAGGTTAAAATGTCTGTAAAATTAGTACTGGATAATATCGTTTTTAACTGTGTAGTTTTATACTAATACAAAGTTCTGTCATGAAATTCTAGATGACACAGGCTGATAGGTCGTTAACTCTTTGCAATTACATCATTCTCTATAGGGCACAGCCGATGGTGTATCAGTAGCCAATGAGCTCACTGCTCAACCTTCAACTACTCTGTCAGCATTTGCTGTAGCAGTTGCAGCACACTTTCAGAAACCTTCCACCTTCCACCCTCCCTGGCTTCACCTGTTTAGATCTGCTAATGGTAATTAATGTAAGCTATTGTACAGCAGCAGCATGTCTTACTTGCTCAAAGCAGCATGTTGTGTATGTATTGCAAGTACTTGCTCTGCAGCAGCAGTAACATCAATAACAGCAACAGTAGCAGCAGTAACATCAATAACAGCAGCAGTAACAGTAACATCAATAACAGCAGCAGAGACAATAACAGCAGCAGCATAACATCAGTAACAGCAGCAGCATTAACAGTAGCATCAATAACAGCAACATCAATAACAGCAGCAGAAGTAACAGCAATAACGTCAGCAGCAGCAACAGCAATAACAGCAGCAGCAGCAATAACATCAGCAACCATAACATCAATAACAGCAGCAGCAATAACAGTGTAGCAACAACAATAACAGCAGCAACAGTAAATGCAATAACATCAGCAGCAGTAACAACAATAACATCAGCAGCAGTAACATCAATAACAGAAGCAGTGGTAACAGCAATAACAGCAGCAGCAGTAAGATCAATAACATCAGTAGCAGAAACAATAAAAGCAGCAGTGACAACAATAACATTAGCAGCATTAACAAAAATAACAGCAACAGCAATAACAGCAGCAGCAATAACAGTGCAGCAGTAACAACAATAACAGCAGCAGCATTAGCAGCAATATTATCAGCAGCAGTAACAGCAATAACAGCAGCAGCAGTAACAACGATAACATCAGCAACAGTAACAACAATAACAGCAGCAGCAGTAACTGCAATAACATCAGCAGCAGTAACAACAAGAACATCAGCAGCAGTAACATCAATAACAGAAGCAGTGGTAACAGCAATAACAACAGCAGCAGTAACATCAATAACATCAGTAGCAGAAACAATAAAAGCAGCAGTGACAACAACAACATTAGCAGCATTAACAAAAAATAACAGCAACAACAATAACAGCAGCAGCAGCAATAACAGTGCAGCAGTAACAACAATAACAGCAGCAGCATTAACAGCAATAACATCAGCAGCAATAACAGCAACAGCAATAACAGCAGTAGCAGTAACAATGATAGCATCAGCAACAGTAACAACAATAACATCAGCAGCAGTAACATCAATAACAGAAGCAGCAGTAACAGCAATACCAGCAGCAGAAGTAACAGAAATAATAGCAGAAGCAGCAGTAACAGCAATAACAGTCGCGGCAGGAACATCAATAGTAGCAGCAGCAGCAGCAGTAACAGCAGAAACAGCAATAACAGCAGCAGTAACATCAATAGCAACAGCAGTAACAACACCAGCATCAGCAGTAACATTAATAGCAGCAGCAGTAACAGCAATAACAGCAGTAGTAACATCAATAACAGCAGCAGCAGTAACAGCAATAACATCATCAGCAGTAACATCAATAACAGCAGCAGTAACATAAATAACAGCAATACCATCAGCAGCAGAAACATCAATAACAGCAGCAGCAGCAACAACATCAATAACAGCAGCAGAAGCGGCAATAAAAGCAGCAGCAGTAACAGCAGCAGTAACAGCTATAACAACAGCAGCAGCAATAGCAACAGCAGTAGCATCAATAACAGCAGTGATAACAGCAGCAGTAACAGCTATAACAACAGCAGCAGCAATAACATCAGCAGCAGTAACAGCAATAGCAGCAGCAGTAACATCAATAACAGTAACAGCAATAACAGCAGCAACAGTAGCAATAACAGTGCAGCAGTAACAACAATAACAGCAGCAGCAGCATTAACAGCAATAACAGCAGCAGTAACATCAATAATAGCAGCAGCAGTAACAGCAATATCATCATCAGTAACATAAATAACAACAATACCATCAGCAGTAGTACCAGCAGCCGCATCGTGGAAATACCAATAACAGCAGCAGCAACAACAACATTAATAACAGCAGCAGCAGTAACAGCAATAACATCAGCATCAGTAACATCAATAACAGCAGCAGTAACATAAATAACAGCAATAACAATAACTATTATTGCCATCAGCAACAGAAACATCAATAACAGCACCACCAGCAGCAGCAGCAGTAACATAAATAAAAAGCGGCAGCAGCAGTAACAGCAATACCAGCAGCAGAAGAAACAGCAATAACAGCAGCAGTAACATCAATAGCAGCAGCAGTAACGACAGCAGCAACAACAGCAGCAGTAACAGCAGCAGCAGCATCAACAGTAACATCAATAGCAGAAGCAGCAACAACATCAATATCAGCAGCAGCAGTAACATAAATAAAAAGCAGCAACAGCGGCAGCAGTAACAGCAATACCAGCAGCAGAAGTAACAGCAATAACAGCAGCAGTAACATCAGTAGCAGCAGCAGCAGTAACGACAGCAGCAACAACAGCAGCAGCAGCATCAACAGTAACATCAATAACAGAAGCAGCAGCAGCAGCAGCAGCATCAACAATAAAAAGCAGCAACAGCAGCAGCAGTAACAGCTATAACAACAGGAGCAGCAGTAATAGCAGCAACTGCAGCAGCAGTAATGGCAGCAGTAACAGCAATAACAACAGCAGTAACATCAATAACAGCAGCAATAATGGCAGCAGCAGTAACAGCTATAACAAAATCAGCAGCAATGACATCAGTAGCAGTAACAGCAATAGTAGCAGCAGTACCAGCAGCCGCATCAGCAGAAATATCAATAACAACAGCAGCAACAACATTAATAACAGTAGCAGCAGCAGTAACAGCAATAACATAAGCAGCAGAACAGCAGCAATAACATAAATAAAAGCAATACCATCAGCAGCAGAAACATCAATAACAGCAGCAGAAGTAACAGCAGCAACAGTAGCAGTAACAGCAATAACAGCAGCAACAACAACATCAATACCAGCAGCATCAGCAGTAAAAGCAGTAACAGCAGCAGTAACAGCTATAACAACAGCAGCAGCAGCAACGGCAGCAGCAGCAACAGTAAAAGCAGCAGTAACAGCAATAACAACAGCAACAGCAGTAACATCAATAATAGCAGCAATAACAGCAGCAGCAGCAGCAATAACAGCAGCGGTAACAGTTATAACAACATCAGCAGCAGTAACAGCAATAGCAGCAGCAGTAACATCAATAACAGCAGCAGCAACAACAGCAGCAGTAACAACAATAACAGCAGCAGTACCAGCAGCCACATCAGCAGAAATATCAATAACAGCAGCAGCAACAACAACATTAATAACAGCAGTAACAGCAATAACATCAGCAGCAGTAACATAAATAAAAGCAATACCATCAGCAGCAGAAACATCAATAACAGCAGCAGAAGTAACAGCAGCAACAGTAGCAGTAACAGCAATAACAGCCGCAGCATGAGCATCAATAGTAGCAGCACCAGCAGCAATAACAGCAGCAGTAACAGCAGTAGCACAATAGCAGTAACAGCAGCAGCAGTAGCAACAATAACAGAAGCAGTAACAGCAGCAGCATTAGCAGTAACATCAATAACAGCAGCAGCAGCAACAACAACATCAATACAGCAGCAACAATAGCAGCAGCAATAAAAACAATAACAGTGTCACAAAGATGAACTCCATGGTTCCCTCCTCCGACCACCAGAGGGCTCCATCGCCGGAGTATTGACTTTCTCTCACCCTCACTGCAATTCCCATCAGCCCCGTTCCTGGTACTGATCAGTCATTCCAGCTGTAGCCTATCCTCTGGTCTATTTAAGCTGACTCTGACTCTTATTGCTTGTGGATCCACTTTATAGGTGGCCTTAACTACTATGTACTAACATTTGAATTAATAAATTTGATACAATGCTCTTATTGTGTACATAAATGTTTTTACATTGTACTTACACAGCATGTAATTACATCTCCAATTCATTTCTGTAGTCACATTTATAATTACACTGTTGACAGTTCCCTTACACCTAACCCTACCCTTAAACTCACCCATACCACCACACCTGTCCCTAACTTTACCCTTAAACTCACCCATACCACCACACCTGTCCTTAACTTTACCCTTAAACTCACCCATACCACCACACCTGTCCCTAACTTTAAACTCACCCTTAAACTCACCCATACCACCACACCTGTCCTTAACTTTACCCTTAAACTCACCCATACCACCACACCTGCCCCTAACTTTACCCTTAATATCAGCAAACGTGTTTTGCAATACAATATGAACAGAATAAGTACATTAGTAGTTAGGCCTTAACTACCTAATATAAAGTGGGGCACTTCATCAAAAATTCTTACCCAAATTCTGACTGGATGAGCAGCATTCAAACTATGGTTGCAATTGCTCGTTTGTTCACTACTTAGACTACATAGACTAACAAACTATATTGCTTATAGCGTTAAGAACTGTTTATTTCAGATATTAATGTTCTTGTTTATTGTACATTTGTTTTTTTGTTTTTTTGTTTTGTTTTTATATTAATGCCATCTTATAAAATTACAGTGACTGGAACACGCATCACCCATGATGATAAAATCACTGTAACACATGGCTCCTTGTGGCTAAGGGTGCAGTCATATTTACCTTTGTATAGTGAAATTCTGTGAGCTAAATGCAGTCATCTCAATAGGAATCCGCATTATTTGGGGTATGCATAAGGGGCGTGCGAGACAAAACATTTCCCCACACGGATGCCGCATTGAATTCAAGTGTGGTGCATATAATGGTGCATTTTCATCATGTAAATCCATGACTGAGACCCGAATCATTTACATTTCTGCAGTACTGATTTATCAGACATTGTGTGTGAGACGCCTGAAGAAAGTAAAGAAAAAAATCACAGACTGCCGTACAACTATTTACAATTCTGTTAGAAATATTCACTGCAAAGGGAGAATAGTCTTCAGGCGATTGCTTTGTCATTCAGACACAAACCACAAAAACTCGCCATGTTGTGTTGATCAAAACTATTGTGCTGTACCTGAGCCTCAGAGACCCGGCAGACAGGCACCTGCTCAGCAAAAGCAGAGTGATTTAGATGATCACAAATAAAGCACGTTCAAACATCTCTGTCTCAAGACTAGGGCTTTTGTGGCTTATATTAACAAACACACGGATGTGCCAGCACAAACGCAACAAAAACTAATTGACCAGTGACCAGATGGCCAGCTACACACCGGTCAAATAAACACTCACACTCCTGTGGAATCAAGCCAAGGCAAGTTTCACTAAACTAAATGAGAACTTGTTCTTCAGATATCATGAGAATAAATATATCACATTGATAATTTGTGTTTTGACTGTTGACATTACTTTTCAGCATTTTGACATGCTTTAATTAATCTAAAATTACTTTGAAAAGCTATAATTATACACTTTTATGACCTCACATTAATTGAGAAACTACATGAAATATTTGCACTTAAAAACAACCATAGTTTCTTTAAAAAAAGAACCAGTGAAAGCTTTTGGTCATTAAAAATTGTGAAAAAAAGTATGCATGTATATTAAAATCTTAAAAACAAAGAATAAAGAAAAAAAAAAATAAATAACCACTGGCTCCAAGAAAACAAGATTAACATTTTTAACATGACATTTTGTGATAACATGTAGAAGAATTATGAAACACAACAATAAATTTAAAAAAATTATAATATGTATGTATGTATGTATGTATAATTTTATTTTAAATCCTTCATTTAAATAAATAAAAAAACATGGATGTATTACATATAACCAGTGGTAATGCAAATTACGTAATCAGATTACTTTTTCAAATAAGTAACGCAAGTTACTTTGTTCTTCTATTTAATGAACAATTCTCCTGTCCCCATGTTGAGAGAAAGCACACTGTACAGACATGAATTTGTGTTTCCTTTAGCCTGAGGGTTATTCATATCACTTTCGGTGTGAAAGGGCTTTTACTTTTGCCAAAAATAGAAATAGAACAAACAAACAGCCCAGCCCAGATGAGAAAGTAATGTAACACAACTCACAACACTCAACACAACAAACTCAATAGTTACTTTTTGGGAGTAACACAATATTGTAATGTATTACTTTTAAAAGTAACTTTCCCCAACAATGTATATAAATATTAAATGATTTATAAATATTGATGTGCTCCTATGTACCTGATGTACTTTATTTTAAATAAGTATATTTATATACTTTTTTTAAATTACAAAACTGTGGTTTAATTCTAAAACTAGTAATACCAAAGCTTTAATACTCATGCACTCATAATGAATCCTAAATATATATTTTTTCATATATTAGATGACAACTCCATATTTATGCAGTCAAACTCACTCCTCATCGCATCTAAAGTGTAAATGTAAACACATTCTGAAATGGCTAATTACTCTTAAGTCTCATAAGCTGCGGTTTATCAAAGCAGTCACTGGTGTTTGTTGGAAACTACACACAGTGGAAATGGACAGTATCAGATTGCACCTCTTTGCCCTAATTACCAGAGCTGGGCTGCCGTGGTGTGCTAACAGCAAGAGCTTATTAACATGGATGAGGGGGTCTGAGGGGGCTCAGCATAAATACCTGCACACGCCCAGCTCGTGTCACACAGGTGGGCTGATGCCGCGCACGCAGGACACAGACCATCTAGAGTCATGACCTGCCAGGCCTTCAGCACCGACTCCTTCACAACTCTGAGCGGAGATTCGCTGCTCTGCCGCTGCTCATGCACCACAGCGGAGCCGCCAGACTGTCTGCCCGTCACCAGCCATGCCGCCAACATGGGGCCTCCAGGTAAATCTGATGCTCTTGGACAATCAATGCTAAATGCTATATGGAATGTAGTTAGCATAGCTAAATAAATAATTGGTTACACTTTATTTTAAGATGTCATTGTTACAGTATAATAATATATTTAAGTACTGAGTATGTACTTACTATAGGTTAGGGTAGGATTAGGGTTTAGTTTAGGATTAGTTGCATGCAATTATGCATACTGTTATTACTATGGTAAGTACATGTAACGTGTAACAAGGACACTTAAAATAAAGTGTTACCAAATAATCTTATTTAAAGGACTTTTAAAGGAGAAAATGCTTCCCATATCTTTTGCTGTTGGTGTCAAACATTTGGTGATAATGCTAATTTGGTGATAATACTAATGCCAGGGTTTCTATGGTTTTATGAGGGTAAATTTAGGACCTTTTAAGGCCAATTAAAGAAAATGAGGAAGAAATGGAAGGGAACATAACACGTCAATGTGTTCTCTAAATGTAAATGTCTAGGAAGCACACAATGAGTTGCATCAGCAAGACTTTGAAAATACAATTTCCAAAATATGTGCTTCCTAACAGTAGAATATGGAAAAAACTTGATCACACTACAAAAAAATATGTTCTTTTTCAGTCGTTTTGACTTGTTTTCCAGTGCAAATATTGAAAAGATTCATAAATCAACATACATTTACTTGAGAAGCAAAATGACATAAATCTTGTGAAATCTTGTGATTTTATGATTAAAACAAGAACAAATATCTTTCAATGGGTTCAGAAAAATCAACTTAATTGAAATGAAAAAGTAACTTACATACCCAATTACAGATACTTGCTCTTGTTTTAAGCATAAACTCACTTAATTTTGTTCAGTTTCTTAGAAAACAAAACTTAATTTGTTCATTTTTCATCTCAAGTAAATGTATCCTGATTTAAGGACGTTTAGACATTTGTACTGGAAAAACAAAAATCCAGAGGAAGATTTTTTTCTTTTTCAGTGCATGTGATTTAATTTTGGAATTTAATTTAGAGCCCTATGAAATCTATTTTACCATTTATTTATTTTTTATTTTATTTTTTTTTGGGTGAACTGTTTACTCACATGAGTAAATGATGACAGAATTCTTATTTTTAGGTGAACTATACCTTTAAGTGTACTGACCTGTCCTACTTTTGATTTATTCATCCAAAAGTTCCGTCACATTCTGCATTATACAGTAAATTCTATTTTTATGAAAGGATTCTGCGATTCCGTACCTATTTTCCGCAGCTTGGAAATCATAGGGCCCTAATTTAATCCCATGATAATGAATGTAAGACAGTACCTTCAAAAGGCTTCTAGTACCATTTAGGTACTAATATGTACACTTTTGGAACCAATATGCACCTTTGAGGGACTAATATGCATAGGTACAAAGGTGTACCTTTTGAAAAGGTACCACCCCAGTGACAGCTTTTGTACCTTTTTTTTCTGAGAGTGCGCTGAAGAAAAATATTAATTTCTTTAAAAAAATGACTGACCCCAAAGTTTTGAAAGGGTACATTTAGTCAGATTTTTGGTGACATCGCTCACAGCCACTAGAATGTTTTGTTTTTTTCAGTAATATGAATTTGACACAAAACCACACTAATGTTTGAAAGTTTGTAGTCTGTAAGATTTTTTAATGTTGTTGAAAGAAGTCTCTTATGTTTGCCAAGGCTGCATTTATTTGACAAAAATAAAAACAAAAAATACATATTGTGAAAAGCTACTACACTGCAAAAGTTGCTACCTTACATTTTTAAGTACAAACAACATTGCTGCATTAAAAATAAAAATTGCATTGTTGACTTAAATCTTATATAACCTACAAAAAAAGTGGAAAATTGTTTGACTTATTTTGATGAGTTAAAGCAATGTAATTGCTACATGTTGGCATAACTTATTTATCATATATTTTTTACAGTGTACAATTTAAAATAAAATTGTAATATATTTTAAAAATATCATTTATTCCTGTGATGGCATCCTATGCTGCTTAATATTTCTGTGAAACCGACACTTTTTTATTTTTTGATGAATAGAAAGTTCAAAAGAACAGCATTTATTTGAACACTGCCTTACATTTTCAAGTACAATCAACTTGAATGTATAAGTCATTGCAACTTAAATTACATTAAACTGGCTTAAAATAATGAGTTGAATCTTGTATAACTAATAAACAGAAATTGAATTATTGTAATGTATGTAACTTATTTTGATGAGTTAAAGCAATGTAAAAACATACACTCACCTAAAGGATTATTAGGAACACCTGTTCAATTTCTCATTAATGCAATTATCTAATCAACCAATCACATGGCAGTTGCTTCAATGCATTTATGGGTGTGGTCCTGGTCAAGACAATCTCCTGAACTCCAAACTGAATATCAGAATGGGAAAGAAAAGGTGATTTAAGCAATTTTGAGTGTGGCATGGTTGTTGGTGCCAGGCGGGCCGGTCTGAGTATTTCACAATCTGCTCAGTTACTGGGATTTTCACGCACAACCATTTCTAGGGTTTACAAAGAATGGTGTGAAAAGGAAAAACATCCAGTATCACGTGGCAGTCCTGTGGGCTAAAAATGCCTTGATGATGCTAGAGGTCAGAGGAGAATGGGCCGACTGATTCAAGCTGATAGAAGAAACAACTTTGACTTGAAATAACCACTCGCTACAACCGAGGTATGCAGCAAAGCATTTGTGAAGCCACAACACGCACAACCTTGAGGCGGATGGGCTACAACAGCAGAAGACCCCACCGGGTACCACTCATCTCCACTACAAATAGGGAAAAGAGGCTACAATTTGCACGAGCTCACCAAAATTGGACAGTTGAAGACTGGAAAAATGTTGCCTGGTCTGATGAGTCTCGATTTCTGTTGAGACATTCAGATGGTAGAGTCAGAATTTGGCGTAAACAGAATGAGAACATGGATCCATCATGCCTTGTTACCACTGTGCAGGCTGGTGGTGGTGGTGTAATGGTGTGGATAATAATGCACCATGTCACAAAGCTCGAATCATTTCAAATTGGTTTCTTGAACATGACAGTGAGTTCACTGTACTAAAATGGCCCCCACAGTCACCAGATCTCAACCCAATAGAGCATCTTTGGGATGTGGTGGAATGGGAGTTTCGTGCCCTGGATGTGCATCCCACAAATCTCCATCAACTGCAAGATGCTATCCTATCAATATGGGCCAACATTTCTAAAGAATGCTTTCAGCACCTTGTTGAATCAATGCCACGTAGAATTAAGGCAGTTCTGATGGCGAAAGGGGGGTCAAACACAGTATTAGTATGGTGATTTTCCTAATAATCCTTTAGGTGAGTGTATATTTGTTTACAATGAAATATAATTTAGTTGACATTATAAAAAAATAAAATAAAAAAACTCATCTACAGAAAAAATAAAATTAAAAAGTTGCAAATGTTACGTATGCAGTAAGTTGAAAGTTTTGTAGATCAGTCTCAAATCTGAGATGACAGTGATTTGTCCAGTGGGAATACTTCCCAAAGAGGATTGTTTTTTTTTGTTTTTTTTTTTGAAAACCAGAACAAGAGCAAGGTGATAAAAGAGAGAGACTGACCATGAGTGAATGTCCTTTCGACCCAGTCTTTATGACCCTAAAGTTCTCATATGATTTGGTATTATCTCCAGTCCTGACTGCTGTCATCACTCACCGTCCATCTGACTCTCACTGAGGAAGTGACCTTCCTGAGATCACATCTCTTTTCCCAGGGGAAATGTTTTGGAAAAGTATAATGCATTGAGCAATGTCTTTTATATCAGAAACACAGTTTCTCTTTTGTTCACCAAGGCTACATTTATTTGATGAAAAATACAGTAAACAAAAATTACAATCTGGAAATAACTGTTTTTATTGTAATATATGTTCAAATGGAATTTACTCCTGTGATCAAAGCTGTATTTCCAGCATCATTCCTCCAGTCTTCAGTGTCACATGATCCTTCAGAAATCATTCTAATATGCTGATATGCTGCTCAAGAAACATTTATGATTATTATCAATTGTGCTGCTTCATTTTTTGTAGCAACTATTTTTTCCAGGATTCTTTCATGAAAAAACGTTCAAAAAGAACAAGCATTTATTTATGTGGAGTATAATTTATTTTGTATAATATCACTTTTTGATCAATTTAAAATGTCCTTGCACTCTCTAGATAAAAAAGGTACAAAAATTCTTTTGTACCTTTTTTTTTTTTTTCTGAGATGTGTTGAATAAAAATATTAATTTCTTTTAAAAATAAATTAAAAAGACTGACCCCAAAGTTTTGAAAGGATACATGAAGGTCGGATGTTTTTACATGATTACACTACAGCCGCTTAGAAGCGCATTGCCAAGACAAACAGTAATTTGTTGAAATAATTTAAAATGATGTAGACGTACTAATCAGCTCAATTTATGCAGCTGTTACTTCACATAGATAATTATCAAAGCAGACATATTATTTCTTTGACGTGTTGATTGCTAAATTATCAAGTACTTATTTTTATCCCAGTTTGTCTCACTGCTTAAAGAGCATTAGTGAAAGTCTTGTCAGAAACTCTCTGCTCATTGTTGGCATATATAAATCACTAGTTCTTATGCATAATTACGGAACTGTGCCATTTAGCTTGAGCTCTGAGCCAGAAGATGCAAAACTCAAATGAAATGTTTTGGCATTTCTATTCATACACATATGACCTCTGTTAACTCAGCCGCGCTCCACCTGCAGAAAGCGTAAGTCTGGGAATGTCCGAGTATACAGCTATCTGATAGTTTGAAGAGCTTTCATTATCATAATGTGGCTGTTAGTGTATCTGAACATTTAACTGCTGACACTCAGTTACTGATGGAATAAACCAACGGGATGTGTTTAGTAAAGGGATCAAATAGCTGATCGTAGACGGTTCAATGGCAATCTTGTGCGTGCACTGCGGAGACAAAGTTCAGCCTATATAAGGAGATCATCTTGAGTGTTAGTGGAGGTTGGTCTCTGAGATGGGTTTGATTACCACCCACAGGTTTACTCTGATCTGAATGAAATTCAATTGGAATGTTCTGCAGCTCTGACAGCCGGAGGTCACTGTGCATATTAAGAACTATTATGTGCATTTACATACCCGCTTTCCTTCATTAAATGAGTTAATTTTATTTTCAGAGGCATTTGATGAAGGAAGGAATTACACAATCTGGTGTTCATTATTACTGCAATAATGAATTATTTGTGTAAAATGTCACCTTAGGCAGAGATGAGACTTTGAGGTTCAGGAAATGTGGGAGTGCTTCTTTTAACTGTTTAAATTTAAAGTAATCAGTTGCTCTTTACACAGCTCTGCTTCAATCAGTGAAAAGGGTTTTAATTAGTTTATTAGTTATATAGATCAATCGGTCTGTCTGTCAATCTATCTATCTATCTATCTATCTATCTATCTATCTATCTATCTATCTATCTATCTATCTATCTATCTATCTATCTTCACATCCTTTGTCTATCTATCTAATCTATTCTATCTATCTATCTATATATCATTCTATCTATCTATCTATCTATCTACATCCTTTGTTCATTCATCTATCTATCTATCTATCTATCTATCTATCTCATCTATCTATCTATCTATCTATCTATCTATCTATCTATCTATCTTCACATCCTTGTCTATCTATCTATCTATCTATCTACATATCTATCTATCTATCTACTTCATCATCACATCCTTGTTCATCTATCTCCATCTATCCATCTATCTATTCTATCTATCTATCTATCTATCTCCATCTATCTATCTCTCTATCTCCCTACTTCTCCATCTATCTTCACATCCTTGTTCATCTATCTATCTATCTATCTATCTATCTATCCATCTACATATCTATCTATCTATCTATCTATCCATCTATTCATCTATCTATATCTTCACATCCTTGTTCATTCATTCATCTATTTATCTATCTATCTATCTATCTATCTATCTATCTATCTATCTATCTTCACATCCTCATCTATCTATCTATACCCATCTATCTATTTCATCTATCTATCTATATCTATCTATCTATCTATTTTCACATCCTTGTTCATCTATCTATCTATCTATCTATCTATCTATCTATCTATCTATCTTCTTCACATCCTTGTTCATTCATCTATCTCATCTATCTCATTCATCTATCTATCTATCTATCTATCTATCTATCTATCTATCTATCTATCTATCTCTGATTCTATCTATCTTCACATCCTTGTCTATCTATCTATCTATCTATCTATCTATCTACTCTATCTATCTATCTATCTCTATCTTATCTATCTATCTCTCTATCTATCTATCTTCACATATCCTTGTTCATCTATCTATCTCATCTATCTATCTATCTATCTATCTATTCATCTATCTAATTCATCTCATTCTATCTATCTATCTATCTTATCTATTCATCTAGCTCCATAGCTTATTAGGTTAAGCTCTGGGCGATGTGGATTGGGACATGTTCCGAGCGCAGTTCGTTTCGACATAAGCGAGTTCACAGAAGTGGCGCTTTGTTTCACCAACATGCCTTGCCACAGAGCAAGCCACGCAAACACATAACAATAACGCCCTTCTCAAATCAGAAACGCGTGGTGGACAATTCCAATCCGCGCTGCAGTGAACACACGCACCGCCGCCACTAACGCCGGTCTCCTTTCAGGAATATGAATGAACAAGGAAAGATCGTCCTGCTATGCTCTCAGATCGAGCAGTTAAAGCCGCGAAACTCCATTATAAAGACCGTAGTGCAAGTGGCGCATAGAGGAAAATACTCAGAGCAGCAACAACCACGGATTCTGTCTCCAGAGGATGAAGTTCGAGAGCACCTGCCGCGGTGGACGCCAGGAAAGCTGCCGGGCCGATGGTATTTTCAGGTCGTGGTTCTGCGGTCCTGTGCTGATCAGCTCGGGTTGTTTACATCTATCTTTAATGAGTCCTCGCTACATCTGTGGTCCCCACCTCCTTCAAAAAATCCACCATCATCCCTGTCCCTAAGAACAGTAAACCCTCTGCCTAAATGACTATCGCCCAGTGGCTCTCACGCCTCATAGTCATGAAGGTCTTTGAGAGACTCATTAAAAACACCATTTGCGCCTTCATTCCTGACACTTTGGACCCTCTTCAGTTTGCCTATCGTCCCAATAGATCGACTGAAGATGCCATCTCTCATGTCCTCCACTCCTCCTCACTCACATCGACAGCAAAAGTGGGAACTACGTAAGGCTGCTATTTCATTGACTATAGCTCAGCCTTTTAACACCATAGTTCCCACCAAGCTAACCTCCAAACTCCTGGATCTCGCCTGAATCCTTCTCTGCCACTGGATTGAGGACTTCCTCACTGGCAGGCCTCAGGTGGTGAGAATAGGCCAGTCCACTTCTCCACTCCATCACCCTGAGTGTGGGAGCTCCACAGGGCTGTGTCCTGAGTCCCCTGCTCTACTCTCTCTACACGCATGACTGTTTGTCCACACACAGCTCCACCTCCTATCATCAAATTTGCTGATGATACTGTTGTCCTGGGCCTCATTTCAACAACAATGAGACGGCATACTTGGACGAGGTGGGAGCATCTAACATCATGGTTGCCAGGACAACTGTCTCTCTCTGAATGTTGGCAAGACCAAAGAAATGATTGTGGACTTCAGGAAGAGACAGCAACGGACATACCCTCTCATGATCAGCGGGTCACCAGTAGAGAGAGTGAGCAGCTTCAAGTACCTGGGAGTAAACATCTCCGAGGACCTGACCTGACTGCTCACATTCAGACACAGGTGAAAAAGCCAGGCAAAGACTGTACCACCTGCGCCCAGCTGAGGAAATTCAGGTTTCACCAGCTATCCTGAAAACTTTCTATTTAGGGGCTTATAGAAAGTGT